>CAJVRN010000238.1:262500-385000 GCA_911728415.1 Lagocephalus sceleratus | reverse complement strand
TCAACTAGCCTAACCCTAATCTAAACTAGCCTCAGATAACGAACGAATAATCTAAACTAAAACTAATCTAAACCAATTTAATCTAAACTAACCTGAATTAATATAAACTGACTTGACCTAATCTAAACCAACCTAATCTAAATGAACCTGACCTAATCTAAATGTAACCTAATCTAAACCAACCTAATCTAAACTAATTTGACCTAATCTAAACTAAAACTAATCTCAACTAACCTGACCTAATCTAAACTAACCTAATCTAAACTAACCTGACCGAATCTAACCTAAAACTAATGTAAACCAACCTAACCTAATCTAAATTAACCCTAATCTAGACTAATTTGACCTAATCTAAACCAAGACTAATCTAAACTAATTTAAACTAACCTGACCTAATCTAAACTAAAACTAATCCTAAACTAACCTGACCTATACTAATCTAATCTAAACCAACCTAATCTAAAACTGATCTAAAACAAACTAACCTAAACTAACCCTAATCTAAACCTGACCTAATCTAAACCAAGACTAATCTAAACTAACCTGACCTAATCTAAACTAACCTAAACTAATCTAAACTAACCTGACCTAATCTAAACTAAAACTAATCCTAAACTAAATTGACCTAATCTAAACTAACCGTACCTAAACTAAACCAAGACTAATCTAAACTAACCTGACCTAATCTAAACTAAACTAATCTGACCTAATCTAAACTAACACTAATCCTAAACTAACCTAATCTAAACTAACCCTAATCTAAACCTGACCTAATCTAAACCAAGACTAATCTAAACTAACCTGACCTAATCTAAACTAATCTAAACTAACCTGACCTAATCTAAACTAATCTAAACTAACCTGACCTAATCTAAACTAATCTAAACTAACCTGACCCAATCTAAACTAAGACTAATCCTAAACTAACTTGACCTATACTAATCTAAACTAAACTAACCCAACCTAAATAGTTGAACACGTCGTTAGAAGCTCCGTCACCTTTGTGTCCCATGATGCACTTCACCTAACGGACTCCCTGACTATGTTACCGGGCAACAACCAATCAGAGGGTGTCCTGCTGTAACCACGCCCCCTCCACCTGTGTGTGCAGGTATACTGACGGGCTCCTTCTACTCCGTCTCCACCCTCCTCAACCAGATAATCCTGGACAGTTACCCGGTAAGAGTGCCACCCTGAGAATGACCTCTGACCTCTGACCTTTGACCTGACCAGACCTGGAACCGCAGGTAGACGTGGTCATGTGACTGTAGTGATCACCTGACTGCTGTGATCACGTGACTGTCAGGTGATCACGTGATCACAGCAGTCAGGTGATCATGTGATCATCGATGAGCTGGGAAAGAGGATCCTTTGATGGGACCTGAACCCATGTGCTCGCTTCATTAGCTGTGTGACACGCATGCCTGGAGCCCGCCACAACAACACACACTCACACACACTCACTCAGACGCACACTCACTCACACACACACTCACACTCACTCAGACGCACACTCACTCACACACACACACACACTCACTCAGACGCACACTCACTCACACACACACACACACTCACACAAACACACTCTTTATCACACGTCTGTGTGTGCAGACGCTCACACACACACACACATTCTTTATCACACACATACACGCTCACTCAGACACTCACACACACATACACACACACACATTCTTTATCACACACATACACGCTCACTCAGACACTCACACACACATACACACACACACACACACACACACACATTCTTTATCACACACATACACGCTCACTCAGACACTCACACACACATACACACACACACACACACACATTCTTTATCACACACATACATGCTCACTCAGACACTCACACACACATACACACACACACACACACACACATCAAAGCTTTGATGTTTCTCTGGGGTCTCCAGAACCAGAACCAGGAGCTGAACGCAGGCAGGATCGGGCTGACGCTGGTCCTGGCTGGGATGGTGGGCTCCATCCTGTGTGGGGTCTGGCTGGACTATTCCAAGACCTACAAGTAGGACACACACACTCTCTCGCGCACACTCACACACACTCTCACACACACCCCCCCTCACTAACCCCCCCAGGATGACCACGCTGGTGGTCTACGTGCTCTCCTTCCTGGCCATGCTGGTCTTCACCTTCACGCTGGGCCTCAACATCTCCCTGGTCTTCTTCACGTCTGGAGTCCTGGGGTTCGTGTCGTCATTTCTTCTGTTGCGCTGACGCGCTGCTGCGGCCCGCTGATGCCGCTGCGCCTGCGTGTCCCCAGGTTCTTCATGACCGGCTACCTGCCGCTGGGCTTCGAGTTTGCGGTGGAGATCACCTACCCAGAGCCTGAGGGAACGTCCTCGGGGCTCCTCAACGCCTCCGCACAGGTACACCACACCTGCTGCTGGCTGGAGCTGCTGCAGTATGATGGAGCTGTGTGTGTGTGTGTGTGTGTGTGTGTGTGTGTGTGTGTGTGCAGGTCTTTGGTATCCTCTTCACCCTCATCCAGGGGAGACTCACCACCGACTGGAACCCTCTGGCTGGAAACATCTTCCTCTGCATCTGGATCTTCCTGGGGATCATCCTCACCGGTGAGCTGTGTGTGTGTGTGTGTGTGTGTGTGTGTGTGTGTGTGCAGGTATATTGAGGGTGGTGCCCCCTGCTGGTACTGCATGACCTCTGACCTTTGCTGCTTCTGTTTCAGCCTTAATTAAGTCTGAACTGAGGAGACACAACGTCAACATGAGGGGAGACAACACACACCTCCAGGCAGTAAGCTCTTTCACACATACACACACACACGCTCACACACACACACTCACACACACACTCTCACACTCACACACACACTCTCTCACACACACACACACTCTCACACACACACACACGCGCTCACACACACACACTCACACATACTCACAGACACTCACACACACACACACTCACACACACACTCTCACACACACTCACAGACACTCACACACACACACACACACTCACACACACACACACTCACACACACACTCTCTCACACTCTCACACACACTCACACACACGTGGACCTTCAGAGCAGACATGTTCTTGAACACGTCTGTACATTGTGGGTTCGGTTCGTCTCCCTGTCAGACCTGCTCCTCACCGGCTGTTGTCCTCTCTCCTAGGCTCCTGCTGGTTGCCATGGAGACGAACCCTCAGAGAAAACCTCCAAGCTGGAGGCCTCGTTCGCCGTCTCACGTGAAACCTCCTTATGAAGCTGCTGCAGGACAGACGGACCACCTCCAGCACCAGGACCTTCTGGACCCCCGCACACCAGGACCAGGACTGGGCCTCCACACACCAGGACCCAGACCTGGCCCCCCCAGACCAGGACCAGGACCAGGACTGGGCCTCCACACGCCAGGACCAGGACCAGACCCCCCAGACCAGGACCAGGACCGGACCCCCACACACCAGGACCAGGACCAGACCCCCCAGACCAGGACCAGGACCGGACCCCCACACACCAGGACCAGGACCAGACCCCCCAGACCAGGACCAGGACTGGACCCCCACACACCAGGACCAGGACCAGACCCCCCAGACCAGGACTGGACCCCCACAGACAGACTTGGATCAGACCTCTGACGTCCTCCGGGTCCAGTCCGTCCCCAGAACCTGGAGCAGGTCTGGACTTACTGGTGTGGTAGAAAAGCACACGTGGTCAAACCAGGGGGGGCGAGAGAGTCCTGGTCTGGGTCACCACTGAAACTGGACCAAAGCCTCAGAGGCAGAACTCTGGTGCTCTGAGCGGAGATGAAGGACCTGGTCCCGTCCTGTGAGCAGGTTCAGGTGGACCAGAGTCCAGATGAACCGAACCCCGGTCCGTTTCCAGAGGACCAAACCCACCTGCAGGGCTGCGGTTGCGCGGCGCGGCCAGCAGGGGGCGCCCCCCCCCCCGCGTTACTTGAATCATGTTGGGCGTGAGCTCTGCTGGTTCCCAGTCGGACCAGTGTCACGTGTTACTGGTGAAAACGTGTGAATCAGACTAGAGCAGGGGTGTCAAACCGGTTCCCCAAGGGGCCATGAGGCTGCAGGTTCTGGTCCCACCAGTCCAGCTCACCCAGTTTGACCAGTCAGCTGTTGAAGACTCAGATGAGTTGATGAAGTGAGTCCAGTCTGGTGCTGCTGCTGCTGGGTTGGACCAGAACCTGCAGCCTCACGGCCCTCTGGGGGACCGGTTTGACACCTGTGGACTAGAGGAACAGCCTTCTATGTTGTCTTGATGAGATGTTCAAGCTCACTGGTCTCACTGGAGCTTCCCCAGTAGCCCAGTGGGTGGCCCAGTAAGTGGCCCAGTAAGTGGCCCAGTGGACTCCAGCACAACCCCCCAGAGTCCACCACGCACAACCGTGAGCGTCTGAAGACCTTCGCATGCTCCCGGAGGTTCTGGTTCCGTGTACCTGTGGTCCAGGTTCTGTTCAATAAAGCTCTGATGTATCAACGTCCTCGTGCTCATTAGTCTCTCTGAAGGAGGCCTGGCCCCGCCCCCGGGCATCTGGCCCCGCCCCCGTGCCTGGCCCCGCCCGCCGGGCCCTTTGATGGCGGGGTCACGTGACGTGGACTTCCTGCTGAAACTTGACGTTATCGTCGTAATCGGTTGGGCCACTTCCTGTTATGCACCGCTGCGACAGGAAGCGTCGGTCAGAGCGAGAAACGGTCCGAGAAGACGACGGTCCTGACCATGTTCCTCCTGAGCGCCACGCCGCCGCCGCCGCCGCCGCTGCTGCTGCTGCTGCTGCTGTTGCCCCGCCTCCCAGGTGCGTCTGTCCGCTCTGGAGGACACGAGTGAGCAGGTGTGCTCCAGATGTCTCCAGATGTCTGACCGGTCCTCAGATGTCTCCAGATGTTTTACCTGTCCTCAGATGTCTCCAGATGTTTTACCTGTCCTCAGATGTCTCCAGATGTTTTACCTGTCCTCAGATGTCTGACCTGTCCTCAGATGTCTCCAGATGTTTTACCTGTCCTCAGATGTCTCCAGATGTCTGACCTGTCCTCAGATGTCTCCAGATGTTTTACCTGTCCTCAGATGTCTCCAGATGTTTTACCTGTCCTCAGATGTCTGACCTGTCCTCAGATGTCTCCAGATGTTTTACCTGTCCTCAGATGTCTCCAGATGTCTGACCTGTCCTCAGATGTCTGACCTGTCCTCAGATGTCTCCAGATGTTTTACCTGTCCTCAGATGTCTCCAGATGTCTGACCTGTTCTCAGATGTCTGACCTGTCCTCAGATGTCTCCAGATGTTTTACCTGTCCTCAGATGTCTCCAGATGTTTTACCTGTCCTCAGATGTCTGACCTGTCCTCAGATGTCTCCAGATGTTTTACCTGTCCTCAGATGTCTCCAGATGTCTGACCTGTCCTCAGATGTCTCCAGATGTTTTACCTGTCCTCAGATGTCTCCAGATGTCTGACCTGTCCTCAGATGTCTGACCTGTCCTCAGATGTCTCCAGATGTTTTACCTGTCCTCAGATGTCTCCAGATGTCTGACCTGTCCTCAGATGTCTCCAGATGTTTTACCTGTCCTCAGATGTCTCCAGATGTCTGACCTGTCCTCAGATGTCTGACCTGTCCTCAGATGTCTCCAGATGTTTTACCTGTCCTCAGATGTCTCCAGATGTCTGACCTGTCCTCAGATGTCTCCAGATGTTTTACCTGTCCTCAGATGTCTCCAGATGTTTTACCTGTCCTCAGATGTCTCCAGATGTTTTACCTGTCCTCAGATGTCTCCAGATGTCTGACCTGTCCTCAGATGTCTCCAGATGTTTTACCTGTCCTCAGATGTCTCCAGATGTCTGACCTGTCCCCGTCCCTCAGGCGCAGCCGCGGGTCCGTCTCACGTCTACGGGCGAGCGGGTCGTGTCGCCACGCTGCCCTGCGGCGCCCCCGCCCCCGGCCCCCCCTGCTCCGCCACCTCGTGGTACTTGAGGAGGGCGGGCCGCTACACCCCCCAGGTGGAGCTGGGGGGGGCGGTGCGGTCGGGCCGGGTCGGCCTGGGCCCCAACTGCTCGCTGGTCATCAGGGGCGTGGCCACCGAGGACGCCGGGCTCTACAACTGCGTCCAGGACGGCTACCACCTGACCTTCATGAGCGTGCTGAGCAGTGAGTGAGCTGACCCCCCAACACCCCCCTAACACCCCCCCTAACACCCCCCCTAACACCCCTAACACCCCCCCAACACCCCCTAACACCCCCCTAACACCCCCTCTAACCACCCCCTAACACCCCCTAACACCCCCTCTAACCACCCCCCAACACCCCCCTAACACCCCCTCTAACCCCCTAACACCCCCTAACACCCCCCTCTAACCACCCCCCAACACCCCCCTAACACCCCCCTAACCACCCCCCAACACCCCCTAACCACCCCCCCAACACCCCCCAACACCCCCCTAACACCCCCCTAACCACCCCCCCAACATCCTCCCTAACACCCCTCTACCCCCCTGTAGATCTAGACTGTATAGACCTCCTCTACCCCCCTGTAGATCTAGACTGTATAGACCTCCTCTCCTCTACCCCCCTGTAGATCTAGACTGTATAGACCTCCTCTCCTCTCCCCCCCTGTAGATCTAGACTGTATAGACCTCCTCTCCTCTACCCCCCTGAGATCTAGACTGTATAGACCTCCTCTACCCCCCCTGTAGATCTAGACTGTATAGACCTTCTCTCCTCTACCCCCCTGTAGATCTAGACTGTATAGACCTCCTCTACCCCCCCGTAGATCTAGACTGTATAGACCTCCCTCTCCTCTCCCCCCTGTAGATCTAGACTGTATAGACCTCCTCTCCTCTACCCCCCTGTAGATCTAGACTGTATAGACCTCCTCTCCTCTACCCCCCGTAGATCTAGACTGTATAGACCTCCTTCTCCCCCCCTGTAGATCTAGACTGTATAGACCTCCTCTACCCCCCCTGTAGATCTAGACTGTATAGACCTCCTCTCCTCTACCCCCCGTGCTGCGCCGCTCCGGCCGCCAGGGGGGGCTGTTCAGCCTGCTGGTCCTCAGTTGGACCTTGAGGAGGACCAGTGTGGGACTGGTTCCTGTGGGGTCGGGGGTCGGGGTCAGGGGTCAGGGGTCGGGGGGGCCTCCTGTCCTCACCCCCCTTGTGCTGCTCTCCCGTCAGTCTCGGAGCAGCCGGACCCCCAGGAGGGGGGGCAGGTGAGGTTGGAGTGCTCCGTGTGGGGGCCCTCTGAGCTGGGCCCCTGCCGGCCCAACGGCGTCCGCTGGGTCAACGGGTCGGGGGCGGAGCTGCGGCCGGCCCCGCCCCCCCCCGGGGCCCAGGGCAACTGCTCCGCCTTCGTCAGGGTCCCGCGCCACCACGGGCCCACGTACAGCTGCCAGCTGCTGGACGAGCAGCAGCAGGTGGAGGTGCAGGAGGACTACACACCTGCCACAGGTGAGCCCCCTCCGCACCCTGACCTCTGACCCCCCAGCTGACTGCTGCTGCCCGCCAGGTTCTGACCACTGGGGGGAGCTCTACTCCTGGGCCAGGGTCGTGGCTCTGGTGCTGCTGGTCGGGGTCACGGCTGGGGTCAGCGCAGGGGTCAGCAGACACGCAGGTGAGGTCAGCCCCCCCACCCCCCGTCTCCTTCACCTTCTTCACCTTCACCTTCTTCACCTTCTTCACCTTCACCTTCTTCACCTTCTCCTTCTTCACCTTCTCCTTCACCTTCTTCACCTTCTTCACCATCACCTTCTTCACCATCACCTTCTTCACCTTCTCCTTCACCTTCTTCACCTTCACCTTCTTCACCTTCACCTTCTTCACCTTCACCATCACCATCACCTTCTTCACCTTCACCTTCTTCACCTTCTCCTTCACCTTCTTCACCATCACCTTCTTCACCTTCTCCTTCACCTTCTTCACCATCACCTTCTTCACCTTCTCCTTCACCTTCTTCACCTTCACCATCACCATCACCTTCTTCACCTTCACCTTCACCTTCTTCACCTTCACCTTCTTCACCTTCACCTTCTTCACCTCTTCCAGATCAGTGAACGACAACATGGGCGTTCTTCAGCAGCTGCAAACATCAGGATTCCCCAATAAAAGTGTCCTGATGTCGATGCTGCGTCCTGGTGAACGTGTCCTCCACCATCAACATCTGAGTTGGAGTTTTAGATCAGGAATCAGAAACACCACGTTACTGCTTCATTTCCTTTATTCCAGATGATTGAGTGGGCGGAGCCGACACAGGTGGACTCCGCCCACCACCTCAGGTCCACCTTTTTGTGTCAAACAAACGTTTATTTAAGAGTGAGCGCAACAACGTTCCTTAATGTGTTGAGAAGTTCCTGGAATTCCAGTGTTACATAGTGGTCTTACATCCGCTGTGCAGAAACAACATCAGTAGGTTAGAGAGGCGAGCTTCAGCTCAACCGGACCAGATCAACTGGACCAGATCAACCGGACCAGATCAACCGGACTAAACCAGTCTGCCCCCATTTACACAATGTTTTTGGGTGAAGGCGCGTCTGGTTGTGTTCACACTGATGGAGCATTCCAGCGAGCACTGGCAGCAGCTGCTGCTGGTCCTGGTCCTGGTCCTGGTCCTGGTCCTGGTCTCTTCCATCCTGAGACTTGTTTCTGGTTCCTCGCTGGTGGCAGCAGGTTTTCGTCGTCTCTAATGTCGTCTCAAACCCTGACCTACGCCGTAATCGTCGCCCCCTACTGGTCCGACGTGTTACTGCACCTCTAGCGTTTGTGTGGATTCTGCTGTGTTGTTCTTGGTGGGGTCGTCAAAGAGTGTGATCGTGTTCAGAAGGTGGTGACAGCGTGAGTGAGCGTTCAGATGCAGCCAACAGCACACAGCTTGTGGGGCTGAGGGTTGAGGATGGAGCCCAGGGCCGGGGTCAGCTCCAGGTCCTCCTCCAGGACTCCAGGAGCAGCAGTGAAGCGGAAGTGCTGCAGCAGCGTCACAAAGAAGATGAACAGCTCCATCTTGGCCAAAGCTTCTCCAGGACAAGCCCTCAGACCTACAGGTGGGACAGAGCGTCCAGGTGTGAACACTCCTGTCAGCAGAGAAGAACAGCTGAAGGTACAAACCTGCAGAAAAAGGAAGGAAGGCGTCCGGCTGGACAAACTTCCCATCTTTGTCCAGGAAGTGGGCGGGATTAAAGACGTGTGGCTCTTCCCACTCCTCCTCGTCATGAAGAACAGAATGTAGGAGAGGATAAATGATGGTTCCCTGTAGAAGAAACCACAGACCACTTTGTGAGACAGGATCAGGAGGAAGACCTGCTCAGGTTCTGGACCTTCACATTGAGAAGGTTAGTGACCCTTGACCCTTGATCCATGCTGGAGGTCAGAGGTGTGCTCCTCAACACAGAGGTCAAAATACCAGGTCAACATGAGGAACAGGTGGAGGAGCAGGTGGATGGAGGGATGAACAGGTGGATAAACAGCTGGATGGATGGATGAAGAGCTAGAGGAACAGCTGGATGGGGGGATGAACAGGTGGAAGAACAGGGATGAACAAATGGAGGAACAGCTGGATGAACAAGTGGATAAACAGCTGGATGGAGGGATGAAGAGCTAGAGGAACAGCTGGATGGAAAGACAAACAGCTGGAGGAAAAGGCGATGTTGAACGACCTTCTTAATAAGGTATCCCCTGAAGACCGTGTCCTGGCTGGTCCGGTGAGGAATCGCCATGGGGATGATGCTGCTGAGCCTCAGCGTCTCGTGGATGACGGCGTTGGTCAACGGAAGGTGCTTCCTGTCGTCCATCCTCACCTGGCGGCTGCCTATCACTCCGCTCAGCTCTGCCTTCACCTGGTCTGGAAGGACGATCAGAGAGGTGGAACAAGAGGAGCCTGGTGTACCTTCATGGTGGTGAGGACCTCCAGCAGGTTTACCCTGGATCTGTGGATATTTGGCCATGAGGAAGAGTGCCCATCTGAGGGAGGTGGAGGACGTGTCTGTTCCAGCAGAAAAGAGGCTGCTAACGGTCATCAGCAGGTTTTTCTCATGGAAGTGACTCTGGGTAACTCCGGCCTTCTGCAGGGGACACAGGAGAAGTTCTGGGGTCAGGACCAGCTTTCAACACTTCTGCCTCCCTCACTCAGGTAGGAAAACACAAACTAATACATGTTTTTATGATCTTCTGGGATATGACCACAGAGAGAACCTGCACCTCCATCTGACCCAGAGAGGTCACTGATACGACTTCCCTGGAAGGTTTGAGAAGGTTTCATTGATTAGGAAATTAATTGAAATGTCCACCAACTTCCAGATTTTGCTTGTGGATCAAGAAGGCGTCCACAAAGCCCCTGGGCCCCTGTGGGTTCAGGGTCTCCTTCAGACGCTCGCACAGCTCAGAAGATCGCTCAATGTTCAGCTCAAACAGCCGGAGGAATTTCTTCCGAGCAGTGACCCATTTGAAGAGACGAGGGAACATGTTGTACACCTGTGGATGAGAATGTGTTCATGTAAACATGCAGGGACATTTCTACCATGATCTACTGCACACTGAGATGGTCGACTACCAGCGAAGCTTTAGAAACAAGCTGGAGTTGGTCTGAATCATCAACATGTTAAATGTGGATATTTGAGGAGAACTTAGAGTCTCCAGGTCAGTCTGGATCTCTGGAATCAAACAGGAGAACTTCCAGACATTTCCTTCATCAGAGCCAGGAGAGCCGAGATGAAGGTGTGCTTAGGTCAGAAGGTCCACCTGAAGAGGAACCTGGAGGTGAGGGTACCTGCACTGATGCTGTCCCCATCAGACGGAAGTTCATGTTGGTGCGATCCACCAGGGACGTGAACTCGGGGTCGTCGTATTCGAACCTGCTGCCGTACACCATGGAGCAGATGATGTTGGAGACGGCGTAGTTCACCGGCTTGGTTAGATCAAACGGTTCCCCTTAGGAAAGACACGTCAGGCCGAGAGTTCTGCTCACTTCTGAGGTTTGCTGAAGTTTTTATTCACCTTTGAAATCCTTAAACTGTGCGATGAGGTAGCTGCACTCCTCGATGATCTTGTCCTTGCACGCCTTCCTGCCCATTCCAAAGTCCCTCAGGTTCATCAGGGCAAAGCGCCTCATCGCCCTCCACGAGTCCCTGTTGGCCCAAACGATTCCTGAGCGGGTTTGGGTCAGGACTGATCAGGTTTGGGTCAGGACTGATCAGGTTTGGGTCAGGACTGATCAGGTTTGGGTCAGGACTGATCAGGTTTGGGTCAGGACTGATCAGGTTTGGGTCAGGACTGATCAGCAGCAGACGGAGGGGAACGCGTGTGCACACTCATCGTTATCCTTGGTGAACTCATCCAGAAGTGCTGGACAGTGGCGTTCTCCAAACTCCAGCGTGTGGTTGGTGAGGGCGTCCCTCACCGTCTTGAACCCCGCCAGGACCACCACTTTCTGAGGCCCCAGGTAGAAGGTGAAGACGGACCCGTACTTCTTAGAGAGCTTAGAAGAAAGATGGAGACTTTGTTCACACAAATGACACACACTTGCAGTCGTGTCCTCACCTTCAGGAGCGTGAGGTAGGGTCTCCTGAGGTCCAGCTGGAGCAGGTTACCAAGCACAGGAAGACCTCTGGGTCCTGGAGGCCCCCTGCTGTGGGCCCCGGACATGAACATGACCGAAGCAACCAAGCAGAAGAGCAGCAGAGCTCCGGACAAGGTCAGGGGAACCTTGGAGTGAAGGAGCAGCTCCACGATCCCCATGGCCGACTGTGATGAGGAGCGCTGCTCTCACACACCCTTATGGAGGTTCTGCTCACATAGTCCTGCTGGGTAAACAGTCCCAAAGTCCTCCTGCAGCAGGAGTACATCTCTGACCTCAGTAACACACACGCTTCATTTTTAACTCAACACGGTTGCTGACAGACGTCTAAAAGTTAACCGCAGTCGAAGGGCAGCTGTTAATTATCAGCCCTTCAACAGGGCTCAGCCACCTTTACTCCACTTCTCCTCCACGCTGATACCATGGTTCTCCAGGGTTGAGGTCATCTGAGCAGTTTCTTTCTTTGAGAACTTTCACCCAGAGGAACCAACAGTTCAAAGGTCCAGATGTTCTGGTGCTGTCTGTCAGGACGAACCAGGACAACGGAGCCATCGGAGGTTCCTGCTCAGTCTGTCATGGAGGTCACGTTAATAGAGCCTCCAGACAACATCCAGTCATTTATCACACACACACACACACACACACACACACACACACACACACAGTCACACTCATACACACACACACACACACAGTCACACTCACACACACACACTCACACACTCACACACACAAACACACACACACACTCACACACACACACACACACACACACACACACACACACACACACACACAGTCACACTCACAGGAGCATCAGGAGGTCATCCCTGGTGCTCCGAGGCTTCAGCATCCACATTTAGATTAAAAACGTCTGAGAACTTTGGATGGAACCTTTAAGAGGGAACCCAGAAGATCAGAAGACCTCAGAAGACCTCAGCAGGCCTCCTGCCAAGCGATCACATAACAAATAAATAATTAGATTGATCTTTTGCACCCCAAACTGCTGAGTCACTCAGTCTGCCACGCTGCATTAATGTTTAACCCTCCTCGCCTCGCCAACGGCGGCGCGGTCACGGACCACCGTTGCCTCGGCAACGACCGCCACCATTTTCACTGCAGAGCGGGAGAGAACCTCTGACCCATCAGGTCAAAGGTCATGAGAGACCCTTACCCAAACAGCACTGGTGTTAGTGTTCCCATCATCGTTAGTAGGAGCAGTACTGGTACTGGTTTTACTGTCTCAATAATGGTTTTACTGTCTTATGACTGGTCTCACTGGTTTTATTGGAGGTACTACCAGAATGCGGGAGGGGCAAAAAGACGAGGACACTGGTGACCGGCCCACAGTTGGGCGGGACTATAAGACGGGAGCAGCAGCGGGGACTGGAGGTCACACCAACAGGAGGTCAGATGGGGATTGTTGATCTTCTCCTACAGTCGTCCACTTCCGTCTCCCTGCTGGGAGCTCTTCTTCTCCTCCTGCTCCTCTTCTTCGTCTCCTCTCTGCGTTTCAGCTCTGGGGACAGAAAATGTCCCCCGGGGCCAAAACCACTTCCCATTGTGGGCAACCTGCTGCAGATGGATCTGAAGAGACCCTACAACTCCCTCATGGAGGTGAGAGGACCCTCTCCTTCTTTGCTCATGGGCATGGGTTCAATCTCTGTCATTGCTCACAGCTTTCCAGGAAGTATGGATCGGTCTTCACCGTCTACCTGGGAACCCAAAAGGTGGTGGTTCTGGCCGGGTACAAGACGGTGAAGGAGGCTCTGGTGAACCACGCTGAAGAGTTTGGAGACAGAGATCCAGTCATGCTAGCTAAAAATGCTTACCACGATCGAGGTCGGTAACGACTCCCCCTAAATACCCCTAAAAGATCCCAGAGCTAACGAGAACCTCAATGTTGGACCTCAGGGGTCCTGTGGTCCAACGGGGACTCGTGGAGAGAGATGAGGCGCTTTGCCCTGACGAACCTGAGGGACTTTGGAATGGGCAGGAAGGCGTGTGAGGACAAGATCATCGAGGAGTGCAGCTACCTCATGGACGTGTTGAAGAAATGGAAAGGTCAGAGTCTCTGTTGTTCAGATATTTACGTGATCCTCACTCTACAGGTTCAGCACCTCCTCCAGATGTTAACCAGGCCAGAAGCAGACTGACCTCTTTCTGTGGCTGCTTGTTTCAGGAGAACCCTTTGACACGACGCAGCCCATCAACTACGCCGTCTCCAACATCATCTGCTCCATGGTGTACGGCAGCAGGTTTGAATACGACGACCCCGAGTTCACGTCCCTGGTGGATCGCACCAACACCATGATCCAGATCGCTGGCTCCCCCTCGGTCATGGTAACAGGAGGGCAACCATGAGGAGGAGAAGCTGTGGAGATGAATCTGACATGACTTCATTTGGAACCTTCCCACAGGTGTACAACGCCTTTCCATGGGTCGGAGGACTGATATCCAACCAAAAGCGCTTCCAGTCGTTGTTCTCCTCCAACAGGAAGCAGAACTTACACTTGTTTGCTGGTCTAAAGGAGACGCTGAACCCCCAGATGTGCAGAGGCTTTGTGGATGCTTTCCTGGTCCGCCAGCAAAGTCTGGAGGTTTGGGGGCTTTTTCCATCCAGTAAATCCCGACGGAGCGAGAGTCCTTCACCAACCTTTAATCAAACCGCTGCTTACAAACCATCCCTGATCCAGATGTGTTAGCAGATTGTCTTCCTTTATCTCTAAGGCTGTAGAGAAGGTGCTGGTGACTCAGTTCCCAGACCTCCAACCTTCTGGTTGAGGTGTTTCTATTCTAGACCTGTCCCTCTGGAGGACAGGTCTAGAATAGAAACCATCTCAACCAGTCTCTGTCTCAACCTGCAGGAAAATGGGACCAACCAGTTCTTCCACGATGAAAACCTGATGTCCACAGTTGCAAATCTCTTTGCCGCTGGAACCGACACGACTGCAACCACGCTGAGATGGGCGCTGCTGTTCATGGCCAAGTATCCAAAGATACAAGGTAAGAGGCTCCACAGCCACACGACTAACAACAGAAGACATCTGTGGACGCTTTTGTCTCCAGACCAGGTCCAGCAGGAACTGAGCAGGGTGATAGGATCTCGGCAGGTTCAGGTTGAGGACAGGAAGAACCTCCCCTTCACGGACGCCGTCATCCACGAGACCCAGAGACTGGCCAACATCGTCCCCATGGCGCTTCCACACAAAACCAGCCAAGACGTCACCTTCCAGGGTTTCTTCATCGAGAAGGTGGGACTGGACCTCCGTCTGCACGAGTACGACTTCTGAGTCTGAAGAGCTGTGTCTTCTCCAGGGGACCACGGTCTACCCTCTGCTGACCTCCGTCCTCTACGACCACACCGAGTGGGCGAAGCCGCTCAGCTTTTATCCTCCTCACTTCCTGGACAAAGACGGAAAGTTTGTCAAGCGAGATGCTTTCATGCCCTTTTCTGCAGGTGAACTCCGCCGTCTCTTCCCAGCGTTCCTTTCTTTGCAGATGACACTTTTCCCTCGCTGCCTCTCAGGTCGCAGGATTTGTCTGGGAGAAGGTCTGGCCAAGATGGAGCTCTTCGTCTTCTTCAGCACTCTGCTGCAACACTTCCGTTTCTGTCCTCCCCCCGGCGTCTCCGAGGACGACCTGGACCTGAGTCCACGCGTGGGCCTGACCCTCAACCCCTCCCCTCACAAGCTCTGTGCTGTTTCCTGCCTGTGAACATCTGCAAACCTGGTGGGTTGAGGTGTTACAGGTTTTTATTAGAGCAGCCGGACTTGTCCAGCAGACCCAGATGAATCCAACAATGAAACACCTGAAGGCTGAGCGGCCATAAAACCAGTAAAACCAGTAAAAGCATCGTATCACCAGTGGCTCCTCTTCATCACTTCCTCCTCTTCTTCTTCTCTTCTGGTGGCCTTCCTGCCTCCTCTGAGCTCAGTTCAGTGGTGTTAGACATGGTCGTCATCCCTCATCAAGCTAATGGAGGGATGAATCAGATCATTGATGATGGTGATGATGGTGATGATGATGATGATGATGATGATGATGATGATGGTGATGATGGTGATGATGATGATGATGATGATGGTGATGATGATGATGATGGTGATGATGATGATGGTGATGATGATGATGGTGATGATAGTGAAGTATCAAAAGAATAAAAGCAAACATGTCCAGATCCTGACTTCTCTACTCACTTCCTGTTGCTGGAGACACACCTGATCAGTGTTGTGATCTGGCTGAAAGATCAAACAGGTCATGTGACTCTCATGATGAAGACCCCGCCCCTCTGGGCTTGACCCAATCCTTGCTGCTGCCTGGAGGTCACATGACCTGAGATCAGGCTGTTAATCTGGGATTAGAGCCCGAGGAGAGGTGGTCTGTGACGCTGATCTTCAGGGATGAACCAGGCAGAAGTCTAGATGTTCCTCCTGACCCCCTCCTCCAACGGCAGCAGGGGCGCCCCCAGGCGACCTCTGACCCCCACAGAGGCCCCGGTGTCCTGCTCCCTTCGTATGGGCGCGCTGTGCTGGGTGCTGCCCGTGGACGACGAGGAGGCGCTGGAGGAGGGGGGGGGTGGCGTGGTCGGGAAGCTCCTGGAGGAGGAACCGGGAAACGGACTCATGCTCCTGGTGAGGGTGTGTGTGTGTGTATGTGTGTGTGTGTGTGAGTGAGAGCGAGAGCGAGTGTGTGTGTGTGTGTGTGTTTGAGTGTGTGTGTGTGAGTGAGTTTTAACACGAATCACAGTTTGGTTCAACAGCACCAAAGAGTTGTTGTTAACTTGTTCCAGGATGTCGTGTTGTTGTTCCAGGT
Source organism: Lagocephalus sceleratus (assembly GCA_911728415.1). Taxonomy (NCBI): domain Eukaryota; kingdom Metazoa; phylum Chordata; class Actinopteri; order Tetraodontiformes; family Tetraodontidae; genus Lagocephalus; species Lagocephalus sceleratus. Next base: position 368,609 of record CAJVRN010000238.1, on the reverse strand, counting down.
TGTAGTGTTGTAGTTTGAGGGTGTAGTGTTGTAGTTCCAGGGTGTAGCGTTGTTATTCTGGGTTATAGTGTTGTACTTCCAGGGTGTAGTGTCGTTGTTCCAGGTTATAGTGTTGTACTTCCAGGTTGTAGTGTCATTGTTCCGGGTTGTAGTGTTGTAGTTTGAGGGTGTAATGTTGTAGTTCCAGGATGTATCGTTGTTGTTCTGGGATGTAGTGTTTTGTTCTAGGTTGTAGTGTTGTTGTTCCAAAATGTAGTGTTGTTCTAGGATGTAGTATTGTTGTTCCAGGTTGTAGTGTTGTTTTTCCACGGTGTCCTGTTGTTGTTCCAGTGTTTATTGTCGTTGTTCCAAGGTGTAGTGTTGTAGTTCCAGGGTGTAGAGTTGTAGTTCCAGGTTGTAGCTTTGTTATTCTAGGGTGTAGTGTCGTTGTTCGGGGTTGTAGTGTTGTAGTTCCAGGTTGTAGTATTGTTGTTCCAGGTTGTCGGGTTGTAGTTCCAGGGTGTAGCATTGTTGTTCCAGGGTGTAGCATTATGTTGTTGCTGTACGTGAGGCTGAACTCTTCAGCTCATTGTTTAAGTGTGACAGTTGTTGTGAAGCGTTGTATCAGGAGGCTGTTGGCTGTTGTGACCTAACCAGTTTAGTTTCCCAGTTATGGTGTTGTTGTATTGTTGGTTTCTCTGAGATTGAAGCAGGACATGAACGTCTTCCTCTCTCTCCTCTACCAGAAGGTGGACCAGGTCTTCCCACCGTCCCAGACCCTCTCTGTCGCCCCCGGAAACACACACATTGCTGAGGTCGACCTACAGGGCACAAGCCCCGCCCCCCCCAGTGTGTGTGAACACCTACGGAAGGTCATCCAGGAGCTGGTGGACACCGAGAGGTCGTACGTGAAGGTCGGTAGCCGTGAGGTTTGGTTTGACCTGGTTGACCTCTGAGCTTCAGGCGGCGTCCTGGTGACCTGGACCTCTGTCTGCAGGACCTGGTGTGTCTGTTGGACGTCTACCTGACGCCGCTGCAGAGCCAGAACTTCCTCTCTAGAGATGAGGTAACGTCCCAGAAGCTTCACCACAAGGTCTCGCTCCCTCCTGCTCACGTGTCCTCTGTCCCCCAGATGGACGCGCTGTTCGGAAGTCTCCCTGAGATGTTGGAGTTCCAGAGGGTCTTCCTTCAAACACTGGGGGACACAGTCGAGGCATGCCCAAACTTCAGTAACCTGGACACCCCTGGAGACCTGAAGGTGAGCGTCCCAGACCACTGAGGTCTCGTGGCCTTCAGCCTTCTGATGAGCTGGTTCTTGTCCCCTGACCTGAAGAACCTGCTCCTCTCCCTGGGAGCCTCCTTCCTGTTCTACGCCGACCACTTCAAGCACTACAGCGGCTTCTGCACCAACCACGTCAAAGTCCAGAAAGTCCTGGAGAGAGGTGAGATGTGGGCTCCAGGTGCTGGTCCAGGTCCAGGGCCAGGTCAAAGTCCAGGTCCAGATGGAGGATGTCAGTGTCTTCTCTCAACAGCAAAGACTGATGGAGCCTTCAAGACGTTCCTGGAGGAGAAGAACCCGACCAACCAGCACTCGTCCTCTCTGGAGTCCTACCTGATCAAACCTGTCCAGAGACTCCTCAAGTACCCCCTGCTGCTCAGAGAGCTGGTGGCCCTGACCGAGCCTGCCAGCCCCCAACACACACACCTGACAGGTAACACACACACACCTGACAGGTAACACACACACACACCTGACAGGTAACACACACACACACCTGACAGGTAACACACACACCTGACAGGTAACACAGACACACCTGACAGGTAACACACACACTACAGGTAACACACACACTACAGGTAACACAGACATACCTGACAGGTAACACACACACTACAGGTAACACACACACACCTGACAGGTAACACACACACACCTGACAGGTAACACACACACTACAGGTAACACACACACACCTGACAGGTAACACACACACTACAAGTAACACACACACCTAACAGGTAACACACACACACCTGACAGGTAACACACACACTACAGGTAACACACACACACCTGACAGGTAACACACACACACCTGACAGGTAATACACACACCTGACAGGTAACACAGACACACCTGACAGGTAACACACACACTACAGGTAACACAGTCACACCTGACAGGTAACACACACACTACAGGTAACACAGACACACCTGACAGGTAACACAGACACACCTGACAGGTAACACACACACTACAGGTAACACACACACACCTGACAGGTAACACACACACACACACCTGACAGGTAACACACACACACCTGACAGGTAACACACACACACCTGACAGGTAACACACACACTGCAGGTAACACACACACACACACACCCCCCTGCAGGTCACCCCCCTGCAGGTCACCCCCCTGCAGGTCACACACCTGTGCTCAGGCCCCGCCCTGCTCTCCTCCCAGAGGCGCTCAGGGCGATGGAGAAGGTGGCGAGCCACGTTAATGAGATGCAGAAGGTGTCGGAGGACTTCGGGCCCGTCTTCGAGCAGCTGGCGGCCGAGCAGGGCGGTCCCCACAAGCAGGTACAAACCCTCCTGGTCCGGGTGTGTCCCCGCCCCTCAGACGCTGATGCCCATTGGCCGATGCGTCCACCTGTCCTCAGGTGACGGACATCTCCATGGCAGACTTCCTGGTCCAGTCCTCGGCTGTCTGGCTCAACCCCCTCCCCCACCTGGGCCGACTGCGCAAGGAGCCCACACTCACACTCTTCAGTAGGGCCTGGGGGGGGTGTGTGTGTGTGTGGGGTGGGGGGGGAGTGTAGGGGTGTGTGTGTGTATGTGTGTGTGTGTGTGGGGGGGAGTGTAGGGGTGTGTGTGTGTATGTGTGTGTGTGTGGGGGGAGTGTAGGGGTGTGTGTGTGTATGTGTGTGTGTGTGGGGGGGTGTAGGGGTGTGTGTGTGTGTGGGGGGTGTAGGGGTGTGTGTGTGTATGTGTGTGTGTGTGTGTGGGGGGTGTAGGTGTGTGTGTGTATGTGTGTGTGTGTGTGGGGGGGGTGTAGGGGTGTGTGTGTGTGTGGGGGGTGTAGGGGTGTGTGTGTGTATGTGTGTGTGTGTGTGTGGGGGGTGTAGGTGTGTGTGTGTATGTGTGTGTGTGTGTGGGGGGGTGGAGGGGTGTGTGTGTGTGTGTGGGGGGTGTAGGGGTGTGTGTGTGTATGTGTGTGTGTGTGTGTGGGGGGTGTATGTGTGTGTGTGTGTGGGGGGTGTAGGGGTGTGTGTGTGTGGGGGGGTGTAGGGGTGTGTGTGTGTGTGTGGGGGTGTAAGGGTGTGTGTGTGTGGGGGTGTAGGGGTGTGTGTGTGTGGGGGGGTGTAGGGGTGTGTGTGTGTGTGGGGGGTGTAGGGGTGTGTGTGGGGGGGTGTAGGGGTGTGTGTGTGTGACAGTGTGTGTGTGTGTGTGGGGGGTGTGATGGTGTGTTACTGTGTGTGACGTGTGTGTGTGTGAGACGGTGTGTGTGACGTGTGAGTGTGTGTATGTTAGTGTGTGTGATGGTGTGTGTTTGATGGTGTGTGTTAGTGTGTGTGATGGTGTGTTAGTGTATGTGCTGGTGTGTTAGTGTGTGTTAGTGTGTGTGCTGGTGTGTGATGGTGTGTTAGTGTGTGTGACGTGTGTGATGGTGTGTTAGTGTGTGTGATGGTGTGTTAGTGTGTGTGACGTGTGTGATGGTGTGTTAGTGTGTGTGATGGTGTGTTAGTGTGTGTGACGTGTGTGATGGTGTGTTAGTGTGTGTGATGGTGTGTTAGTGTGTGTGATGGTGTGTTAGTGTGTGATGGTGTGTTAGTGTGTGACGTGTGTGTCTCCAGTCTTCAGGCGTGCGGTGGTGCTGGTGTGTCGTGACAGCAGGCTGATGAAGAGGAGGCTGGTAGGTCAGCAGGTTTGTCCTGGTCCCCCACGGGGATGCTGACTGTCTCGTGTCTCTACTGGTGCTGGTTGCTGGTTGTACTGGTGCTGGACTGGTGGGGCCCTCCACAGACTGGTCCTCGCTCAGCCGAACTGGAAGCCTCCAGGTTCCACTGGTTCATCCCCATTTCTGATGTCCAGGTCAGAGACGAAGGCTCAGACCCAGGTGAGACACAGAGGTGTTCAGCAGGGCCTCCTCAGGTGTTCACCCCCTCAGGTGTTCACCCCCTCAGGTGTTCACCCCCTCAGGTGTTCAGCAGGGCCTCCTCAGGTGTTTCACCCCCTCGGGTGTTCACCTCCTCGGGTGTTCACCCCCTCGGGTGTTCAGCAGGGCCTCCTCAGGTGTTCACCCCCTCAGGTGTTCACCCCCTCAGGTGTTCACCCCCTCAGGTGTTCAGCAGGGCCTCCTCAGGTGTTCACCCCCTCAGGTGTTCACCCCCTCAGGTGTTCAGCAGGGCCTCCTCAGGTGTTTCACCCCCTCGGGTGTTCACCTCCTCGGGTGTTCACCCCCTCGGGTGTTCAGCAGGGCCTCCTCAGGTGTTTCACCCCCTCGGGTGTTCACCTCCTCGGGTGTTCACCCCCTCGGGTGTTCACCCCCTCGGGTGTTCAGCAGGGCCTCCTCAGGTGTTTCACCCCCTCGGGTGTTCACCTCCTCGGGTGTTCACCCCCTCGGGTGTTTCACCCCCTCGGGTGTTCACCCCCTCGGGTGTTTCACCCCCTCAGGTGTTTCACCCCCTAGGGTGTTTCACCTCCTCAGGTGTTCACCCCCTCAGGTGTTTCACCCCCTAGGGTGTTTCACCCCCTCGGGTGTTCACCCCCTCGGGTGTTTCACCCCCTCGGGTGTTTCACCTCCTCAGGTGTTCACCCCCTCAGGTGTTTCACCTCCTCAGAGGTCCTCACAAGAGCAGTAAGGCTGACTGTTGCTGTGTTCAGGTTCAGAGCACTCCTGTGTGTGGGAACTAGTTCACTGTCAGACGGAGGGGGCGGAGCCAGAGGAGACCGTGTTCCAGCTCTGCAGCAGGTGCAACACACACACACACACACATACACACACAGACACACATATACACGCAGGGATGCATTCGCTCACTCAGACCGTTGAGCATTGGTGTGTGTGTGTATATATATGTGTGTGTGTATGTGTACATGTGTATATGTGTGTGTATATGTGTGTACGTGTGTGTGTACATGTGTATGTGTGTACATGTGTGTATATGTGTGTACGTGTGTGTACATGTGTATGTGTGTACATGTGTGTATATGTGTGTACGTGTGTGTACATGTGTGTACATGTGTATATGTGTGTGTACATGTGTATACGTGTGTATATGTGTGTACGTGTGTACATGTGTACGTGTGTGTACATGTGTACGTGTGTGTACATGTGTACATGTGTACGTGTGTACGTGTGTACATGTGTACGTGTGTACGTGTGTGTATACGTGTGTATACGTGTATATATGTGTACATGTGTACATGTGTGTACATGTGTGTACGTGTGTACACGTGTATGTGTACGTGTACATGTGTATGTGTGTACATGTGTATGTGTACGTGTATGTGTACATGTGTATGTGTGTACATGTGTATGTGTACGTGTGTACGTGTGTATACGTGTATATGTGTGTACATGTGTACGTGTGTACATGTGTACATGTGTACGTGTGTGTATACGTGTGTATGTGTGTACATGTGTACATGTGTGTACATGTGTGCACGTGTGTGTGTTGCAGCGGTCCGGAGGTGAAGGCCGTCGTCCTGAGGACCCTTCGGCCGCTCGTGAGCGACAGAGCTCTCTCCTGGGGGAGGGGCCAGCAGCGTAGCTCCTCCCCCGGGCGGAGGCGGAGCCCCCGGCTGTCTCTGATTGGCCAGCTGGAGTCCCGGCTGCACGCGCTGGGCCTGTCGGAGCGGGAGTGGTGTGAGAGGGGGCGGGGCCCGGGCCGGGCCAGCCCCCCGGACCTGATCCCGCTGGAGGACTTCAGCGTCCACAGCTTCAGCTCCATGGTGACCGAGGACTGCTTCTACGACCCGCAGCACCAGCTGGCCCCGCCCGCCCGCCCGCAGACACGCCCACAGACACGCCCACAGACACGCCCACAGACACTCCCCCCTCCGGAGCACAGCGGCGCGTCACCGATGAAGGTTCCTCCAGATGAGGAGGGAACATCTGGAGGCTTTGATGTGTAGCACGAGTGTGTGATTAAAGAGCAACTGACCCTCACTGTGTGTGTGTGTGTGTGTGTGTGTGAGTGTGTGTGTGAGTGTGATTAAAGAGCAACTGACCCTCACTGTGTGTGTGTGTGTGTGTGTGTGAGTGTGAGTGTGTGTGTGAGTGTGATTAAAGAGCAACTGACCCTCACTGTGTGTGTGTGTGTGTGTGTGTGAGTGTGTGTGTGAGTGTGATTAAAGAGCAACTGACCCTCACTGTGTGTGTGTGTGTGTGAGTGTGTGTGTGAGTGTGATTAAAGAGCAACTGACCCTCACTGTGTGTGTGTGTGTGTCTGAGTGTGTGTGTGAGAGTGTGTGTCTGTGTGAGTGTGTGTGAGAGTGTGTGAGAGAGTGAGAGTGTAGTGATTAAAGAACAACTGACCCTCACTGTGTGTGTGTGTGTGTGTGTGTGTGTGAGTGTGTGAGTGTGAGAGAGAGTGAGTGTGTGATTAAAGAGCAACTGACCCTCACTGTGTGTGTGTGTGTGTGTGTGTGTGTGTGTCTGACTGTGTGTGTCTGAGTGTGTGTGTGTGAGAGAGTGAGAGTGTGTGTGAATGTTAGTGTGTGCATGTGTGTGTGTATGTATGTATGTGAATGTGTGTATGTGTGTGTATGTGTGTGTATGTGAATGTGTGTGTGTGTGTTGTGTGTGTGTGTGTGTGTGTGCCCACATGCTGCCAGACTGCCGATTGGTGGCAGCTTGGGGGCGGGGCCAGAGTTGATTAAAGGCGGTGGAGCATCCCGAAGGGTCAAAGGTCAAAGCTGTTCCTTTAATGGAGGCTCATTTCAGGTCTGTTGGATAAAAGAACGACATCATCTGTGTGTGGCCACGCCCCCGTCAGGGTCAAAGGTTAATGATAACCAATGAAGTGGATCCAGGCCGACGGTGGGCGGAGCCACGGCTGTCACACAGGAAGTGAAGGACTAACTTTCATCTTTTTATTTGAGTCAAACTTCAAAGCGGTTCGGTGTCTTTAATCCAGCCTGACTGCAGTAATCCTAATCTGACCCTGGGCTAACCCGGCTGCTCCTGATTGGTCCACGGCCTCCTGCTGCAGTGACATCACTCCCACCGCCGCTGGCGGCCTGGGGGGGCGGAGCCAGCTCTTATCACGGCGCCGCAGCGGAGGCGTCCCGGCGCCAAACAAAGAGCGGCGGCCGCAGATACCATCAGTAATCACCGATAATCCAGGCGAGCGCCAGACGCCTCCCACCGCCCGCAATTACAGGGCGCACGTGGGCGGCGGCCAATCAGAGCGCAGCCTCCGAGGGCAGCGTGGTAGGGCGCTTCCCATTTACAGCCAGCTGAGCGGCATTGTGCGGCGCTGTGCGGCGTTGTGCGGCGTTGTGCGGCGTTGTGCGGCGCTGTGCGGCGTTGTGCGGCGCTGTGCGGCGTTGTGCGGCGTTGTGCGGCGCTGTGCGGCGCTGCTGGACCCTCATCAGATAACAGCGCCGCGGCGACCTTCAGGTGAGGTGCAGGCGTGAGGGTGGTTCCTGCGACGGTTCCTGCAGGAGGAACAGCCGGCGCATCTTCAGCTGGATTACGCTGTATCCCTGGTTGCCACGGAGATGGAAGGAAAGGGGTAGTTAGAGGCGATTAGGCACACGCCCTGTGTCGTCACCCACGTCTGGACCGGCGACCACGCGCAGGTACGGCTGACTCTACACTCGTCTGCTCGCTGTTCTTCTGATGGTGGCGGGAATGGTGACAAACTTCTGGTGTGAGGACGCCTGACGGCCGCCGCAGCGTGAACTTGGCGTTACTGCGGCAACGGGACGACGCAGCTTCAGCTGAGACGGTCCGTCTGTAGACAACAGTCGCAGAAGAACTGAAGCTGTTGGCTCTTCTGAGTTTAGTGGAACTGTAGTTAACACTGTTGTGGAGAGTGTGTGTGTGTGAGTGTGTGTGAGTGTGAGTGAGTGTGTGAGTGAGAGTGTGCGTGTGTGTAAGTGTGAGTCTGAGTGTGTGTTAGTGAGTGTGTGTGTGTGTGTGAGTGAGAGTGTGTGTGTGTGTGAGTGAGAGTGTGTGTGTGTGAGAGAGTGTGCGAGTGTGTAAGTGTAAGTGTGAGTGTGAGTCTGAGTGTGTGTGAGTGTGTTTGTTAGTGTCAGCGTGTGTGTGTGTGAGTGAGTGTGTGTTTGTGTGTATTAATGTTTATCAGAATGTGTTTCTGTGTGTGTGTATTAGTGTGTATCAGTTTGAGTGTGTGTGTGTGTGTGTGTGTGTGTGTCTCCTTGCTCTCCTCTGGGGGTCTCTGGGGTCTGCATGATGACATCATCATCTGCAGTAAACGTTGCAGCAGCTGATCGTCATCATCGTCCGTCACGCTCACTTTCTTCTCGTTTCAGCCCATCGCTCCCATTCGCCAGAAGGCCCCGCCCCCCGTCCCCTCCAGACCCCCCCCCCGTCCCCCCAGACCCCCCCAGCGATGCTGTCAGCAGCGCTGCAGGTGCTGGCCTTCGCCCTGGCGGTGGTCGGCGTGCTGGGCGCCGCCGTGGCCACGCTGCTGCCCAACTGGAAGGTGAGCGCGTGGGGGTGGGCGGGGCCAGCGGCCCCCGCCTGGCGGATGCAGGGCTTGTGGCTGGACTGCGTGTGCTACCCGGCGGCGCTCTTCAGCTGCACGCCCAAGGCCCCGCCCCTGGCGCTGCCGGCGGCGCTGCACGCCACGCGGGCCGCCATGCTGCTGAGCTGCGTGCTGGGGCTGCTGGGGCTGAGCCTCGCCGCGCTGGGCCTCAAGTGCACGCGCTGGGGGGGGGGCCGGCGGGCCAAGGGCCACACGGCGGTGGCCGGGGGGGCCTGCCTGGTCCTGGCCGGCGTGCTCAGCCTCCTCCCCGCGTCCTGGTTCGCCCAGCGGCTGCTCGCGGACTTCGGCGGCGCCGACCCGGCCGACGGCGGCAGGTTCCAGCCCGGCGGCGCCCTCGGCCTCACCTTCGTCTCCGCCGGCTTCCTCCTGGCGGGGGGGGTCATCCTCTGCATGTCCTGCCCCGGGGGGCGGGGCAGTCAGCCCAGCCCCGGCCCCCCCTCAGCCGGGCCCCGGCGAGAGGAGCGGACCGGACCGGGACGGAACGGGTCGGCCCCCGGCCCCCGGCCCCCCCGAAGGCTGTGAAGGACAGCTACGTCCTCCAGGAGTACGTGTGACCCCCACCGGGGGGCCCCGGGACCGGGGGGGCCGACAGACTAACCGTGGTCCTCTTTCGTGGTGGCTTTGGGGCCCCCTGCTGGCCGACACCGGAACCGTCACTCAAACGTCCCGCTTGGATCTGACGTTACCATGACGACAGGCAGGAAGGGGCCGTCGCCACAGCAACAGCTTCGGGTTCATTTGGTCTCTTTTATTTTCAGATGGAAGCAGCCTGGCTGTGTGTGAGCTGTGGGGGGGTTGGGGGGTCCGGGGGGGGTTGGGGGGTCCAGGGGGGGTTGATGGGGGTCAAGGGGGGGTCTGGGGGGGGTTGATGGGGGGTAATGATGCTCTTCTCTTCCCATTATGGTCTGGCCACGGTTGGGTGCACCCCCCTCCCCCTCCAGCTGCTTATCTGGTGTGACCTCCTGGTGGGCGTCTTGGGGGGGTCGAGGCTTCACAAAGCTGAAATATTTATTTTAATTATGTTCATGAACCCACAGATGTGTATCTTTTTTATTTATACCTAATCTCTGAGAAGGGGGCGGAGCCTATCGAGGCAGGAACGTTCCGGCGCCTGAACATCAAAGCTGACACTTTGGTCTTTGGTCTAAAAAGCTCAGTGGGACTCACCAGTTAAAGCCCTGCTCACCAGTAAAGCCAGGGGTGTCTGTTTGTCCTGGATACTGGGAGAACTGTGGGGACGGTGTCAATATGAGAGTGAACGTTGAAATAACCGCGTCAATAAAAGACTGAAGGAAAACAAGGTTCAGTTTATGATGTTACGTTATTATGTTTATGAGTCTGAAGGAAGAGAACATCCAGATGTTTGCTCAGGTCTCTCATGTTACAGTGAAGAACATGAGTTCACCACATCTGTAGAGGAACACACGGAGGATTCAGGCCTCCTGACGTTTACAGGAAACACGTAAATATACGAAGGACTGAAACATCTCAAAGTCTGGTGGTGAGGAGTTTCTTCAGGACGGTCAGGACCAGCACGTCTACGTCCTCACGGAGCTTCATGTCCACTTCGTAGTTCTTCACAGGGAAGATGCAGTTGACGGGGGTCCCCGAGAGTTTGCTGAACTCTTCCACCTACGACATCACAACCCTGGGTTACTGGAGGATTCAAGAGGCTGGACTTTGAGATCCAGAAGGACGTCGGTCTCAGGTGACTTCAGAAGGTCCTCCAGCTCAGGTATGGGTTGATCAGTCTCGGGCATCTTCTGAGAACTGAAACAGAAGAAACTGACCTTGAAGGTTCACTCACCTTGTTCTTCAACTTGCCGACATTGAAGGTGTTGTACACGCTCCGTTGGAGTTCAGGGAAGGCCAGGTCGATCTTGGTGAGAATGGCGATCTGAGGGATTCCTGCAGGTTTGAGACGTGAAGAATTTGAATCTGTTGTGTGTCCGTGGTCTCCTAGAAGATCTACCGGGTCAGTTCATGAGACACGTGTGGTGTGGGAGCAAAGCCGTCGCTCTCACCCAGTTCGCTGGCTGCCATCCTGATCTCTCGGTTCTTCTGTAAGAAGTCTGCGATGTTCGCATCTGCGATGTCCGCAGGAAAGACACACACCAGGACGTGGACTCTGTCGTTAACGGTTGGTGACTCGTTGTAGAATTCAGAATCTTCTGACAATTCTTCATCCAGATCAAACTGTACATGAAAAACATCTTACATGGGTCTGTCTTATTCATGAACGCTCCCAGTGGTCTACCTTGTAACCCTCCTTCATGTGTCCCTCCAGGATGAGTTTGATATCGTCCATCTGAAACATGTGGTCCAGGCCCATCATGTCACAGAGGACGATGGGGTACCAGGACTCGGTTCTGTCCCCCTTCTGCATCTTGTAGGCTGTATACTGGGACCACAGACATCGTGAGCTCAGACCAGCTTCTACTTCTCTTCTTCATCAGCTCTGGTTGTCTCACCTTTCGGGTGAAGCTTTCATCCCCGCTGTTGTCCGTCATCGCAAGACTGCAAATCGAGCCAGACAGCAGGCTTTGGACCGTGTTGATGAAGCTGGACTTTCCAGCTCCAATCGGCCCGTATAAGAGAACTCGCAGCTCCCTGCCCTTTGGTGGTCGGTAAGTATTCACCTCCTTCAGAGATTCTTCTCTGCTGCTGCTCAAAAAAGAAAAAGTCAATAATTTAGTTGTAACAAATCCACCCTGACAAACGAGGAGAGGAGCCCCAACACTCACCTCCAGTTTGTCTCCCTCCAGACATGCCTTGTGTAATATCTAACATTATCCTTTAAATAACTCCAAAAACCCCTGTTGTGATGGTGAGGCAAAACACACACACACATACATATATATATAGAGAGAGAGAGAGAGAGAGAGAGAGAGAGAGAGAGAGAGAGAGAGAGAGAGAGAGAGAGAGAGAGAGAGAGAGAGAGAGAGAGAGAGAGAGAGAGAGAGAGATACAGTGTACCCTCGCTATAATGCGGTTCACTTTTCGCTGCTTCGCTGATTTGTTTCCAGGTCGTTGTGCTCTGAATCCAGATTGGAGGACTGAAGGGAAAAGGCACCTGCGGTCGCACCCAAAAGGAGGAGGAAGAAGGTTGAACTTTGAAAGTGTTTGATTGTGAGAAAATGTTAAATCCTGTGAGAAAAGTGTATAAAAGTGCGTGGTTAGGGGTTTTACGGCCTTAAAACCTGTAAAGTAATTGTAAAAAATAAAACTGTTTACTTCGCGGATTTCATCTATCGCGGGTCATTTCCGGAACGTAACCCCTGATAAACGAGGGTACACTGTATATAGATTTCCAATATTATTTCAGTTTTCACATGATTTCATCATTGAATAATAATAATATTTAACGTTACATGTCAGAAGAAGGCGGGGCTTGAGGGTGAACCAGGGGAGGGGCCAAGTGACTGGAGGAGGGGCAAAGAGGGCGTGGGGAGGTGGAGCAGGGGAGGAGCCAGAGGAGTTGATGGGATATTAATACATGTTTATGACGAGGTAACAATCAATTTAACAATATAAATAGGCAACATAAAGCAGGAATCCTTTTTGTGATTGGTAAGATCAGTCGTATTAAAACTCTACAATGAACACCATTCGTAATCTATGATTTTTGTGTTAGGGTTAGAAGATTAAATCATAGTTGCCTTAATATTTTTTAAACAAAGACATTAAGAGTTCATAGAGTCTATGGAATTGAATCTTGCACAACTGATGGAGTTACTACAACTGAGAGAGAATCTTCTAAATATCTTTTGAAACTGAAGTGAAAGTAAAACCAACCTGTGATGATCCAGAGGTGTTTTACAAAATAAAGTAATCGAGGATACAGATCACAGAATATAGAATAGAGATTACAGGTTACAGAAATGTTAAGAAAAGGGCCGGTGAATGAAGGTAGCTGGTTTGATCTCAACGTCCTGAACCTTGTGTCTGAAGAGAAAGTGCTGATAGATGCTGATAGCCGCTGATAGCCGCTGGGGGGCCCCCGAGAGTGCCTGTTTGATGACCCTAAGCCCCGCCCCTCACCGTCTATTACGTCACCCAACACCAGGTGGCGCCAGAGGCCGCGTGCTCGCCGATGACGTAATGGTTACGGTCAGGTGACCAAACAGGAAAAACTAGTTCCCGGAACCCCGAACCACGGGGGAGCAGAACCGAGCCCGCAGAACCTCCGCCGGGATTCAAACCCCACCCCAGCGCGAAGGAAGGTAGGGGCGCGTTACCCGGGTTACCCGGGACTAACGGGGCTTACCCGGGTTACCCGGGATGACTGGGTTTACTGGAGCTATCTCGGCTAACTGGGCTAACTGGGCTAACTGGGTCTACTGGGGTTAACCGGGTTAACTGGGGTTAACCGGCTAACTGGGCTAACTGGGGTTAACTGGGTTAACTGGGCTAACTGGGTTAACTGGGTTAACTGGGCTAACTGGAGCTAACTGGGGTTAACTGGGTTAACTGGGTCTACTGGGGGTTAACCGGCTAACTGGGCTAACTGGGGGTTAACCGGCTAACTGGGCTAACTGGGATTAACCGGCTAACTGGGGTTATCTGGGCTAACTGGGGTTAACTGGGTTAACTGGGTCTGTTAACTGGGTTAACTGGGTCTACTGGGGGTTAACTGGGTTAACTGGGTCTACTGGGGGTTAACCGGCTAACTGGGCTAACTGGAGCTAACTGGGGTTAACCGGGCTAACTGGGATTAACCGGCTAACTGGGTTAACCGGGAGCTAACTGGGGTTAACTGGGGGTTAACTGGGTCTACTGGGGGTTAACTGGGTTAAGTGGTTTAGAGTCAGGCTGAAGCTCCCAGGTGGACGTTAGTGGAGGACGGAGACACGTCCATCATGAGGACGGTGACTGAACACATATCAATGATAAAGACATCGAATGGAGCCCCTGTCCCTCTACCTGTCCCTCTCTACCTGTCCCTCTACCTGTCCCTGTCCCTCTACCTGTCCCTGTCCCTCTACCTGTCCCTGTCCCTCTACCTGTCCCTCTACCTGTCCCTCTACCTGTCCCTGTCCCTCTACCTGTCCCTGTCCCTCTACCTGTCCCTCTACCTGTCCCTGTCCCTCTACCTGTCCCTGTCCCTCTACCTGTCCCTCTACCTGTCCCTGTCCCTCTACCTGTCCCTCTACCTGTCCCTCTACCTGTCCCTGTCCCTCTACCTGTCCATCTACCTGTCCCTGTCCCTCTACCTGTCCCTGTCCCTCTACCTGTCCCTCTACCTGTCCCTGTCCCTCTACCTGTCCATCTACCTGTCCCTGTCCCTCTACCTGTCCCTCTACCTGTCCCTGTCCCTCTACCTGTCCCTCTACCTGTACCTGTCCCTCTACCTGTCCCTGTCCCTCTACCTGTCCCTGTCCCTCTACCTGTCCCTCTACCTGTCCCTCTACCTGTCCCTCTACCTGTCCCTGTCCCTCTACCTGTCCCTCTACCTGTCCCTCTACCTGTCCCTGTCCCTCTACCTGTCCCTGTCCCTCTACCTGTCCATCTACCTGTCCCTCTACCTGTCCCTGTCCCTCTACCTGTCCCTCTACCTGTCCCTGTCCCTCTACCTGTCCATCTACCTGTCCCTCTACCTGTCCCTGTCCCTCTACCTGTCCCTCTACCTGTCCCTGTCCCTCTACCTGTCCATCTACCTGTCCCTCTACCTGTCCATCTACCTGTCCCTCTACCTGTCCCTGTCCCTCTACCTGTCCATCTACCTGTCCCTGTCCCTCTACCTGTCCCTCTACCTGTCCCTCTACCTGTCCCTGTACCTGTCCCTCTACCTGTCCCTGTCCCTCTACCTGTCCCTGTCCCTCTACCTGTCCCTCTACCTGTCCCTGTACCTGTCCCTGTCCCTCTACCTGTCCCTCTACCTGTCCCTGTCCCTCTACCTGTCCCTCTACCTGTCCCTGTCCCTCTACCTGTCCCTCTACCTGTCCCTCTACCTGTCCCTGTCCCTCTACCTGTCCCTCTACCTGTCCCTCTACCTGTCCCTGTCCCTCTACCTGTCCATCTACCTGTCCCTGTCCCTCTACCTGTCCCTGTCCCTCTATCTGTCCATGTCCCTCTACCTGTCCCTGTCCCTCTATCTGTCCATGTCCTATCCTGGTTTTCAGTCTTCCCAGTTGTGGTTCAAAGCTCCTGGTGGAGCAGCCTGCTCCACCTCACCTGGTGACCCCTGACCCCACCAGGTGACCCCTGACCCAGGTGACCCCTGACCCCCCTGACCTCACCTGCTGTTGTCGTTGCAGTATGGAGGATGATGAACTTCCGCCAGCGGATGGGGTGGGTGTGCGTGGCGTCCTACCTGGTGCTGAGCGTGTTGGCGGTGTACTACGTCTTTGAGGTGCAGGGCCTGGAGCAGGTCCAGAGGGCGGGGCCCTCGGGCCCCCCGCCCGCCGCCAGCTGGCCCCGGAGCCTCGCCGCCCGCCTGCCGCCGCTGCCCGCGTGGCTGTGGGCGCCGGCCTTCCTGCTGCCGTACGTCCAGCTCTTCCTGTTCCTGTTCTCGTGCACCAGGACCGACCCGCGGGCCGTGGGCTACTGCGTGCTGCCCGTCTGCCTGGCGCTGCTCTGCAGCCGCCGCCGCGCCCTCAAGCCGGGCGCCCGCCGGGGCCCGCCGCTCATCCACACGTAGCACGGACCGAGGCCGCCGGGCCGTCCAGGGCGCGCGTTCGGTCGGGGACGAGGCTTTGCTCGCGGGACGCGCTGGTTACCACGGCAACGTGACGATGGAAATAAAAGAGCGGTTTACTCCGCGTCTGAACTGAAGTGGTTGTGTCATCAATGACGTCAAGAGGCTCTTTGAACCGGCACGGCAGGTGTGTGGACATCAAAGCTAAACGGTCCCCTTTGATGTCTCTGACGTCACAGGCTGAGTGTAGTGACGTCTGTTCACCAGGTAACAACGTGAAGGAGACCAGAGGTGTGTGGTATGGGCTTTATTGGGCGGTCCCTGAACGCCTCACGGGCCGTGAACGCCTCACGGTCGGACCCTGAACGCCTCACGGGCCGTCCCTGAACGCCTCACGGTCGGACCCTGAACGTCTCACGGGCCGTGAACGCCTCACGGTCGGACCCCTGAACGCCTCACGGGCCGTGAACGCCTCACGGTCGGACCCTGAACGCCTCACGGGCCGTGAACGCCTCACGGTCGGACCCTGAACGTCTCACGGGCCGTGAACGCCTCACGGTCGGACCCTGAACGCCTCACGGGCCGTGAACGCCTCACGGTCGGACCCTGAACGCCTCACGGGCCGTGAACGCCTCACGGTCGGACCCTGAACGCCTCACGGTCGGACCCTGAACGTCTCACGGGCCGTGAACGCCTCACGGTCGGACCCTGAACGCCTCACGGGCCGTGAACGCCTCACGGTCGGACCCTGAACGCCTCACGGGCCGTGAACGCCTCACGGTCGGACCCTGAACGTCTCACGGGCCGTGAACGCCTCACGGTCGGACCCTGAACGCCTCACGGGCCGTGAACGCCTCACGGTCGGACCCTGAACGTCTCACGGGCCGTGAACGCCTCACGGTCGGACCCTGAACGTCTCACGGTCGGTCCCTGAACGCCTCACGGGCCGGTCCGGTCTTGGTTCTCTTGGCTGGGGGGTGCCGCCCGGCCTCTCGGGGCCCCTCTGGCTCGTCGCCGTCCTCGCCGTCCTCGCTGTCCTCGCCCTCGTCCTCACCTGCGCAGGTGAACCAGGTCGGTCACGGGCGCGCGCCGCTAGCCCACGTGACGCCCGCCTACCTTGCGCGTCGCCCCCGGCGGCCTTCTCTCGCTCCACCAGCTCGCTGAGCAGTCGCGACGCGGCGGCGCGGAGCTCCTGGACGGCGGCCGCCAGCGAGCGCAGGTCGCCGCGCGCCGGGACGCGGATGCTCCGGCTCCCGCCGCCCCGCAGCTTCAGCTCCGCCAGCAGGGCCGAGCCCGCCATCTCTGCTGTGACGTCACGACGCGCCCAGAGCCAAGATGGCGGCGCGCGGGCTGCAGTTGCTGACTCTCGACGGAAAGGAAGCAGAACCGTTTAAAAACGGGTTGTTGACTGTTTTTAACATCATAACTGTGTCTCATTTTGAGTTCCACTGAAAGATAAATAAGGCTTTTTTAATAAAACGGTGAATGAAACCCACCCGTGTAATCTTATTACGTTTAATTTGGACTGCAATATCGTCCTGTTATTTGGATACTGACACTGTAGAATGTCTGTTTTCTTGTCTTTTGTAGTTTTCAGGTCCTTTACGATGTTAATCTACTTATATTGTTCAAAATAGTCCCACAGCTTTAACAAAGTTTGGTCTTCAGGTTTTGAAAACGTATAATTGGCTTCAATGTTTCACTCACAAATGAGTTTATTCTCTCTAAAACGGTCTAAATTACTTTTTCTTTCTTAAATGACATTTTAAAATGTAAGATAAAATACTTTTATTGTACGTTTATTTTCTTCAGTTATTTACACCTTTATTAGTCTTATCTTTGTTTCTGTTCCTTTTCTCAGAATGTGGTTTATCACTATACACATAAATAACGTCACTAATAATTAAATGATCAATCAACCGTATCGATTAGGACGACTCAGAACATGATTAATAGTTTATAACTTCGTCATGTTTTGACGACATTTTATCAACTTTATTTCTCGCTTCCGGTGACCTCTGACCCGACAATCCCGCCAAATATGATCTGCGGAACTAAACCGGAAGTAGCCGTGTGTGCTAGCCGCTGCTAGCAGGTAGTGTCCTGGGACCAGGTGAGTTACGCTCAGGAAACACTCACCTGCGGCTCCACGGGCAGGTGGGAGGCCGCAGCGGACCGTCCTCGCCCAGTTACCGCCCCGATCCGCCAGCAGGTGAGGTTCTGTTTGCAGGAGGCAGCCGTGACGGTTAGCATTAGCATTAGCACGGGCACAAAGACGACCTGAAACAACATTTTGGTTGAACAACCAGCCGACCAAAGGGTCCAGACAGGCGGCTAGAGGAGGGTCCTGAGCTCCTGGCCGTGCGTGGGAGTGCGTGTGAGTGCGTGTGAGCGCGTTCAAGCGGTCAACCCTTCAATCACCTGAACCCCCGAAGGTTGTTTAAGCGGTCAAAGGGAGGAACGAGCAGGTTCAGGAGGGTTACACCTGATTCAGGCGCGCGAACAGCGGGCTACTGTTGTTTGTGGCCCGGATGCTCCCGTCTGCTGTCTCCAAAGTACAGGTGCATCACACCTGAGCCCCCTGGATACAGGTGCATCACACCTGATCCCCCTGGGTACAGGTGCATCACACCTGATCCCCCCTGGATACAGGTGCATCACCTGAGCCCCTGGATACAGGTGCATCACCTGATCCCCCTGGGTACAGGTGCATCACACCTGAGCCCCTGGATACAGGTGCATCACCTGATACCCCCCTGGATGCAGGTGCATCACCTGAGCCCCCTGGATACAGGTGCATCACACCTGAGCCCCCTGGATACAGGTGCATCACACCTGATCCCCCTGGGTACAGGTGCATCACACCTGATCCCCCCTGGATACAGGTGCATCACCTGAGCCCCCTGGATACAGGTGCATCACCTGATCCCCCTGGGTACAGGTGCATCACACCTGAGCCCCCTGGATACAGGTGCATCACCTGATACCCCCCTGGATGCAGGTGCATCACCTGAGCCCCCTGGATACAGGTGCATCACACCTGAGCCCCCTGGATACAGGTGCATCACACCTGAGCCCCCTGGATACAGGTGCATCACACCTGATCCCCCCTGGATACAGGTGCATCACACCTGATCCCCCCCTGGATACAGGTGCATCACACCTGAGCCCCCTGGATACAGGTGCATCACACCTGAGCCCCCCTGGATACAGGTGCATCACACCTGAGCCCCCTGGCTACAGGTGCATCACACCTGATCCCCCTGGATACAGGTGCATCACACCTGAGCCCCCTGGATACAGGTGCATCACACCTGATCCCCCCCTGGATACAGGTGCATCACCTGATCCCCCCCTGGATACAGGTGCATCACCTGATCCCCCCTGGATACAGGTGCATCACCTGTTCCCCCCCTGGATACAGGTGCATCACCTGTTCCCCCTGGATACAGGTGCATCACCTAATCCCCCCTGGGTGCAGGTGCATCACCTGATCCCCCCCTGGCTACAGGTGCATCACACCTGAGCCCCCTGGATACAGGTGCATCACACCTGAGCCCCCTGGCTACAGGTGCATCACACCTGAGCCCCCTGGATACAGGTGCATCACCTGATACCCCCCTGGATGCAGGTGCATCACCTGATCCCCCTGGGTACAGGTGCATCACACCTGGTGGGCTAAGGTGGCTGGGCGGGGGGCTGAGGTGCCTTCTTAAGGTGAATAAACCCTGAAGCTCTCCCGTGTGGACGACTGTGGGACAGAGCAGCGGTGGGTTTCGGCTGCGATGTCGGAGGAGCAGACCGTGTCCCTGGTGGACGTCCTGGAGGAAGATGAGGAGCTGGAGGAGGAAGCTTCAGCTGTCCTGGGAGGAAGTGACTCCGATCACTGCTCGTACCCTCAGGTGAGCGCTGTTCTTCTCAAGCCTGGATGACCTCAGCCACAGCTGTGATACCTATTTCATCTGTGTGTGTGTGTGTGTGTGTGTGTGTGTGTGTGTGTGTGTGTGTGCAGGGCTATGTGAAACGTCAGGCTCTGTACGCCTGTAACACCTGTACACCAAAGGGGGGTGAGCCAACGGGCGTGTGTTTGGCCTGTTCATACAAGTGTCACGAAGGTCACGACCTCTTTGAACTCTACACCAAAAGGTCTCCCGATGGTTTGGATGTCTCGTTGAACCACGTTGAAGCTTCGCTGCGGCGTGACCAGCGTCTCACACTAACCAGGAACTTCTTCTGCGGTCCCGCAGGAACTTTCGCTGCGACTGTGGAAACGGGAAGTTTGCGGAGCTGAAGTGTAAACTCTTCCCTGTGAGTGAAGCTGTCTGACACGGTCCAGGTGTTCAGGGCGGGACCTGAGAGATCAGGGACTGATCCAGGCTCATCAGGACCTTCAGGGGGGTCAGAAACGGGAACACTCGTTCATTCAGACGTTCTGACCGTTGCAGGAGAAGGACGCCACCAACACACTCAACAAGTACAGCCAGAACTTCTTTGGGCTCTACTGCACGTGCAGCCGGCCGTACCCCGACCCCGAGGACCAGGTGAGGCGTGGTGAGGTGTGGGGTCACGTGACCCTGAGGTGTGGGGTCACTTGACCCTGAGGCGTGGGTCACGTGACCCTGAGGCGTGGTTCACGTGACCCTGAGGCGTGGTTCACGTGACCCTGAGGCGTGTCCCTGTCCCCACCGCTGATGCGTGTGTGCAGGTGGAGGACGAGATGATCCAGTGTGTGGTGTGTGAGGACTGGCTGCACGGTCGGGTGAGTCCGGAGAGCAGCTGAGCTGGGGCGGCGCCCCCGCTGGCCCCGCCCCCACTGGCCCCGCCCCTCACCTCACCTGTGTTTGCAGCACCTGGGCTGCGTGGTCCCAGACAGCGTGGAGCTCCTGGAGATGATCTGCGAGTCCTGCATGAACAAGAACGCCTTCCTCTGGAGCTACGCCGCACACCTGGCAGGTAGCTCCGCCTCCATGTTCCCATGACAACGCCCGTGTCCTGAAGTCTGTCCACGCCGGAGATCCGCTTCCTGTCTGAGCGCCGCGCGCTTCCTGTCAGTGTCAGGTGCAGCCCGACAGGTGAAGGAGGAGACGCCAGCGGACGGGTCCACGCCCGACGCCCCGACGGGGGCGGAGCAGGTGAGGGTTACCACGGTGACGGTCCCGCGCCGATGGCCGTGCTGGCGTCTGACCGACGGTCTGGTTGCCCAGGGAGACGAGGCGGCGCGGCCCGGCTGCAAGCGCGGCCGAGACGAGGCGGCGCCGCGCTGCCTGAAGGACACGCCCCCCGCCGGCCCCACCCCCGTCCGGACCGGCGCCGTGTTCTGGCCGTCGTCATGGCGATCCAGACTCTGTGGCTGCCACAGCTGCCAGGTAAGGGCGGGCGGGGCGGGGCAGGGCGGGGCGAGGCCTGACGTCTCTGTGGGCGTGTCCAGGAGAGCCTGGGCGGCGCCGGGCTGGACTTCCTGCTGGACGAGTCCGACACCGTCCTCGCCTACGAGAACAAAGGCAAGAGGAGCGAGGAGACACGCCCACACGACCCGCTGATGTCGGCGCTGGACAACCTGAACCGGGTCCAGCAGCTGGAGATCATCCACGGTAGGACGGGTCCTGGTCCTGGGGGTCCGGGTCCTGGTCCTGGGGGTCCGGGTCCTGGTCCTGGGGGTCCTGGTTCTGGTTCTGGGGGTCCGGGTCCTGGGGGTCCGGGTCCTGGTTCTGGGGGTCCGGGTCCTGGTCCTGGGGTCCCTGGTCCTGGGGGTCCGGGTCCTGGTCCTGGGGGCCCTGGTCCTGGGGGTCCGGGTCCTGGTTCTGGTTCTGACGGGCCTGTTGGTTCCAGGGTACAACGACATGAAGAGCGACCTGAAGGACTTCCTGCAGACGTTTGCGGCGGAGGGGAAGGTGAGCGTGAGATCAAAGCTGCCTTGATGTCAGGTGACCGGCTGCTCCTCACAGGTCGTGACCCCTGAGGACATCCACCAGTTCTTCGAGCAGCAGCAGAGCAGGAAGAGGCAGCGCTTCGACGGGGGCCGTCTCCACTGCACCTGATGCCCCCTGACCTCCGACCTCATCACCCTCGTCCTCGTCCTCCTGCGGGTCTGCTGTCTTTCTGGACCTCTTCTGTTTGGACCCTCAGGATCACACATCATGTTCACCCACCACAGAAGAAGAAGCTCCTGTAGTCATCGTCTCGTTTTTAGTCCTTTAATTGTTTTTCTCCAGAGTGACTTAAACGTGTGTTGAGCAGGGGGCGGGGCCTGACGCCTAGGCCCCGCCCCCTGCTCACGGTCCGAGGCCGCCCCCTGCTGGTCGGCCGGTTCTGCTCGGTTCTTCTGGGCCTGCTGGTGTCCTCCAGCCGCCCTCGCCACTTCCTGTCATTAAAGTTGTTTTAGGGAGTGACGTCATGGGCAGTGTCGTTCATCCGTGATGATGATGATGATGGTGATGATGGTGATGATGATGGTGATGATGATGATGATGATGGTGGTGGTGATGGTGATGATGATGATGATGATGATGATGGTGATGATGATGGTGGTGATGATGATGATGATGGTGGTGGTGATGGTGATGATGATGATGATGATGATGGTGATGGTGATGATGATGATGGTGATGATGATGATGATGATGATGGTGATGATGATGGTGATGATGATGGTGATGATGATGGTGATGATGATGATGATGATGGTGATGATGATGGTGATGATGGTGATGATGATGATGATGGTGATGATGGTGATGGTGGTGATGATGATGGTGGTGATGATGGATGATGATGGTGATGATGATGATGATGGTGATGATGATGGTGATGATGATGGTGGTGATGATGATGGTGATGATGATGGTGGTGATGATGATGGTGATGATGGTGATGATGATTGTGATGGTGATGATGATGATGGTGGTGATGATGATGGTGATGATGATGATGATGATGGTGGTGATGATGATGATGATGGTGATGATGGTGGTGATGATGATGATGGTGGTGATGATGGATGATGATGGTGATGATGGTGATGATGATGGTGATGATGATGGTGATGGTGATGATGATGGTGATAGTGGTGATGGTGGTGATGATGATGATGGTGATGATGGTGGTGATGATGATGGTGATGATGATGGATGATGGTGATGATGATGGTGATGGTGATGGTGATGATGATGATGATGGTGATGATGATGGTGATAGTGGTGATGGTGGTGATGGTGATGATGATGATGATGGTGATGATGATGGTGATGGTGGTGATGATGGTGGTGATGATGATGGTGATGATGATGATGGTGAAGATGATGGTGATGATGATGGTGGTGATGGTGATGATGATGGTGGTGATGATGATGATGATGATGATGGTGATGATGATGATGGTGATGATGAAGATTATGAAGAGGATGAAGATTATGGTAAAGATGATGATGAAGAGGATGAAGATTATGATGATGTGATGAAGATTATGGTGATGAAGGTGATGATGATGATGATGGTGATGATGATGATGATGAGGCCTTCATCCTGTGTACGTGAGGCTCTGGTCGGGACATCAAAGGAGCTGCTCAGCCTGCAGCTGTTTAATCCAATCAGCGTCTTTGTCCTCTGTGGCCCCCCCTCTCTCCCCCGGGGGGAGGACCGTCCCCCTCAGGGGGGAGGACCGTCCCCCGCCCGGCTCCTCTCAGACCCAGAGCCTCCTCCGGACCGGGGCAGAGCCATGCCGACCTCCGTGCTGAAGACGCTGCTGCGGGGGGGCCCTGGGGCCGCGGGGCCCCTGAGGGGGGCCAACGGGCCCCGGGGGGGGGCCAACGGGCCCCTGAGGGGGGCCAACGGGCCCCGGAGGAGCATCTACAGCAAACCGCCTCGGAACCGCATCGGAGCCGCCGTGAGTCCAGCTCCCGGTCCCGGTCCCGGTCCCGGGTCGTCGTCCGTCTGATGCTTTTGTTGCTTTGATGTCTTCAGACTCAATTTTAGACTAAAACAATTAAAGCGTGTGCCGTCACGTGACCGTGCCTCTGCGCTCTGATTGGCTGTCTCAACAGCAAAGTTTCTTGGTGATGTCGGTGTTCGCGGTGGTCATGCTGGCCCCGGCCGCCTGGATCCTCCATCACCTGCCCGAGTACCGCCAGAGGTCCCGGCAGGGGCCCCGCACCTGCGGCCCCGCCCCCGAGGCCCCGGAGTGAGGCCCCGCCCCCGAGGCCCCGGAGTGAGGCCCCGCCCCCTCACCTGCGCCTGCACCTCCATCACCACCTGCACCATCACCCCTCCATCATCACCCCCGCCCCCCCCGTACCCCCCTGCCCCCCCCTGTACCCCCCGCCCCCCCCGTACCGCCCCGTACCCCCCTGCCCCCCCTGTACCCCCCGCACCCCCCCCCCCTGTATCCCCCTGCCCCCCCGTACCCCCCTGCCCCCCACCCCTGTACCCCCCTGCCCCCCCGTACCGCCCCGTACCTCCCCGCCCCCCCGCACCCCCCCGTACCTCCCCGCCCCCCCTGTACCCCCCTGCCCCCCTGTACCCCCCCGCCCCCCAGGACATTAAAGGCGTCATCCAGCCTCTTGTCTGTGCTCCTTAAACAAACAGGAAGTGTTTGTGTGTCCCAGCCTGCAGGAAATGCCTGTTTATTTTCAGACTTAATCACTTCCTGTTGGAGGACATCAGTTCCCACAGAGAACATCTTCATCATCTTCATCATCTTCCTCATCTTCATCTGTCACAATGACAAAAACTAACCTAAATTCATTTTGTTAGAAAATACCCACTCTAATAGCGTAAAGGGGGCGGGGCTTCCCGGAAGGCTCCTCGTCCTGTTGGTCATTTATTCATTTTTAATGACTTTATTTAGATTGAGCCACATTCAGTAAAGTAAACAAACCCTCTTGATCTGAATTATTTATTTACTCACAGTAATTCACAGGAATGAAGTCCGATTGTCTAACAGTAGTTTAACTTAAAAGAGTCAAATGTTTTGAACTTCTCACAGTTTTCACCATTTTCCATCTCACAAGACTTCTGATAACGGTGATGAAAAGACAAAATAAATATCTGTTGTTCCTATTGAGTTATCAGATTGAACGCATTAAATGTAAATGTATCAAACAATACATTTTGGTTGTTTCAGTAACTTAGGGTTGGGTTAGGGTTAGGTGAGTATATGTTGACCAACAACACTGTTTGTGGGAGACGGAGGGTCTCCCACAAACTAAGGGTTAGGGCTAACCCTAACCCTAACCCTAACCCTAACTTAGGGTTGGGTTAGGGTTAGGTGAGTATATGTTGACCAACAACACTGTTTGTGGGAGACGGAGGGTTAGGGTTAGGGTTAGTCCACAACCCACCTCCAACTTTCTGTCATGAGCCACATGAGTGGAGAGAAGGAGGGTGAAGGGGTTAGGGTTAGGTTTGGGGTTAGGGTTAGGGCTGGAGTTTGAAGACCAGGTCCAGGGTTAGGGTTAGGATTAGAGCTATGGTTGCACTTACCCTAACCCTAACTTTACCCTAACCCTAACTTCAGGAACTAACCCTAACCCAACCCTAACTTTACCCTAACCCTAACTTCAGGAACTAACCCTAACCCAACCCTAACTTTAACCTAACCCTAACTTCAGGAACTAACCCTAACCCAACCCTAACCCTAACCTAACCCTAACTTCAGGAACTAACCCTAACCTAACCCTAACTTTACCCTAACCCTAACTTCAGGAACTAACCCTAACCTAACCCTAACTTTAACCTAACCCTAACTTCAGGAACTAACCCTAACCTAACCCTAACTTTAACCTAACCCTAACTTCAGGAACTAACCCTAACCTAACCCTAACTTTAACCTAACCCTAACTTCAGGAACTAACCCTAACCCAACCCTAACTTTAACCTAACCCTAACCCTAACCCAACCCTAACTTTAACCTAACCCTAACTTCAGGGACGACTGAAACAAAGACGTTCATTGGGAGTCTTTTATTGGTAGTTAAATGTTCATATTTACATCCTCTTCAACATTTTCACAGTAACAAAGTTTTAAAATTCAGAACTTTGGTTTCATCATAGAGAAATAATCAGGCTTTAATCCAAACAAAGAGAATCCTTCCCCAGGAGGAGGCTCAAACTGGGCCAACTGGGCCAACTGGGCTCAGTCATCATCCTGACTGGTCTGCTGGTGCTTCAGGTAGCGGATCAACAGTCCAGGAAGAGGAAGCTTGTCCACACGCTCACGTCCAACCAGCTGGTGGATCCTCAACCTGCAGAGGTGCAGCAGGGGCCTGGGGGGCGCTGCACCAGTGAGACCAGAGAGAGGCACCAGTGAGACCAGAGAGAGGGACCAGTGAGACCAGTGAGACCAGAGAGAGGGGCCAGTAAGACCAGAGAGAGGGACCAGTCAGACCAGTGGTGTACTGGGCCAGCACCAGTAACACTCACCTGCTTTGTCGGTGATGACGCTCCAGTCGTCGTAGCTGTTCAGGTGTTCCATCAGTCTGGAGCAGAGGGTCACATGACCAACGTAGTCCAGTAACAGGTCGATGATTGGCCCCGCCCACCGGCTGATGCTGGGGGCGGAGATCATCTCACAGAACTGTCCGTCAAACACAAGCCCTCGTCAGTGGACCAATCAGAAGCAGCTGGGCGGGGCCTCAGACAGGTGACCTCACCTGGACCCCCGTCGCCCGTGCGTCCCCCCTCCCCTCGGCCCCCGCCCCTCGGGTGGTGGTGATGGGCGGGTGGGGGCCGCTCCCGTAGACGCAGCTGAAGCAGCAGTGGGCGTGGCCTCCGTGGTCCAGCAGGTACTTGAACATGGACAGGTACTTCATGGAGAACATGTAGACGGCGGGGAAGGCGGTGGGGTGGGTGGGGATGGCGGCGTTGACGTCGGCGCCGTGCTCCACCAGCAGCGTGACCGTGCTGATGCAGCACTGGCGTGCGGCGACCATCAGGGGGCGGAGCATGTCCACGTTGGGGTCCGCCCCGGCCTCCAGCAGCATCTGCACCGCCTCCAGGTTGCCGTTGGCGACGGAGAAGTAGAGCGGCGTGCTGCGGCGGTCCTCGTACAGCTTGGAGCGCTCCTCGGACAGACGCGCGTTCACGTCGAAGCCCGCCTCCACCAGCAGCTGCAGCACGCCGTCGCAGTTGTGCTCCGCCGCCACGTGCAGCGGGCTGATGCCGGCGCGCCGCACGCGGGCCCTGCTGGTGACCCCGACCAGCGCCGCCACGATCCTGCAGCACACCACAGGAGGTCAGGCCCCGCCCCCGGCCCCGCCCCTGCCCCGGCCCCGCCCCCGCGCCTACGCCTCGTTGCCGGTCTGGGCCGCCACGTGCAGCGGCAGAAGCCCCGCCTTCCCCGGCTTGTTGGCGTCGGCCTTCTGGGACACCAGGAACGCCACGATGGCGGCGTGCTCGTTCTTGGCCGCCTCGTACAGAGCCGTGGCGCCGTCCGCCGCCTGGCTGTTGATGTCCGCACCTGTGGGGGGGAGGGGCCACGTGAGGGCGGGGCCCGGGGGGGCGGGCCGGGGGCGGGGCCGGGGCGGGGCTACGCACCGTGTTTGAGGAGGAAGCGCAGCGCGGCGAGCTGGCCGCTCTGGGCGGCGGTGAAGAGCGGGGCGATGCCGTAGGCGTTGGCCAGGTGCACCTTGGCCCCGCCCCTCAGCAGCAGCTCGCACAGCTCCACGTTGTCCCGACACACCGCCTCCTGCAGCGCCGTCCAGCCCAGCGCGCACGCCGTGTTCACGCACGCGCCGCGCTCCAGCAGCGCCGCCGCCACCGCCACGTTGTTGCGTTCACAGGCTGTAAGAGGGGGGGTCAGGGGGTCGGGGGTCGGGGGGTTGGGGGGTCAGGGGGTCGGGGGGTCGGGGGGGGTCAGGGGTCGGGGGTCGGGGGGTTGGGGGGTCAGGGGGTCGGGGGGGTCGGGGGGGGTCAGGGGGGTCACAGGGGGGTTGGGGGGTCAGGGGGTTGGGGGAGGTCAGGGGGGTCAAGGGGCGGGTCGGGGGGGCGGGGGGTCGGGGGGTCAGGGGGGGTCGGGGCAGCCTGCGCCGCCACTACCTTTGTAGAGCGGCGTCTCCTTGTCGCAGTTCCAGATGTCGGGGTCCGCCCCCCGGTCCAGCAGCACCTGAACGCACCGCGGGTGGTCCTGACTCACCGCCACCATCAGAGCTGTCTCACCTCGATCTGACGGCTTGTTGATCATCCCCGGCTGAGCTGGACACACACACACACACCCACACACACGCACACGCACACGCACACGCACACACACACACACACACAGTCAGGACATTGTGGTGGGTCCTCTGGTCCTCTAGACCTCCACACCAGAGGTCTCCACCCTCCTCCCCAAGGGGCCGTGAGGCTGCAGGTTCTGGTCCCACCAGTCCAGCTCACCCAGTTTGACCAGTCAGCTGTTGAAGACTCAGATGAGTTGATGAAGTGAGTCCAGTCTGGTGCTGCTGCTGCTGGGTTGGACCAGAACCTGCAGCCTGTGTGTGTGTGTGTGTGTGTGTGTGTGTGTAGTGTGCAGTACAGTGTGTGTAGTACAGTGTGTGTAATGTGCAGTACAGTGTGTGTAGTACAGTGTGTAGTGTGCAGTACAGTGTGTGTAGTACAGTGTGTAGTGTGCACTACAGTGTGTGCAGTACAGTGTGTGTAGTACAGTGTGTGCAGTACAGTGTGTGTAGTACAGTGTGTGTAGTACAGTGTGTGTAGTACAGTGTGTGCAGTACAGTGTGTGTAGTACAGTGTGTGTAGTACAGTGTGTAGTGTGCACTACAGTGTGTGTAGTACAGTGTGTGCAGTACAATGTGTGCAGTACAGTGTGTGTAGTACAGTGTGTAGTGTGCACTACAGTGTGTGTAGTACAGTGTGTGCAGTACAATGTGTGCAGTACAGTGTGTGTAGTACAGTGTGTAGTGTGCACTACAGTGTGTGTAGTACAGTGTGTGCAGTACAGTGTGTGTAGTACAGTGTGTGCAGTACAGTGTGTGTAGTACAGTGTGTAGTGTGCAGTACAGTGTGTGTAGTACAGTGTGTGCAGTACAGTGTGTGTAGTACAGTGTGTAGTGTGCACTACAGTGTGTGTAGTACAGTGTGTGCAGTACAATGTGTGCAGTACAGTGTGTGTAGTACAGTGTGTAGTGTGCACTACAGTGTGTGTAGTACAGTGTGTGCAGTACAGTGTGTGTAGTACAGTGTGTGCAGTACAGTGTGTGTAGTACAGTGTGTGCAGTACAGTGTGTGTAGTACAGTGTGTAGTGTGCAGTACAGTGTGTGTAGTACAGTGTGTAGTGTGCACTACAGTGTGTGTAGTACAGTGTGTGCAGTACAGTGTGTGTAGTACAGTGTGTGCAGTACAGTGTGTGTAGTACAGTGTGTGTAGTACAGTGTGTGTAGTACAGTGTGTGCAGTACAGTGTGTGTAGTACAGTGTGTGTAGTACAGTGTGAAGTGTGCACTACAGTGTGTGTAGTACAGTGTGTGCAGTACAATGTGTGCAGTACAGTGTGTGTAGTACAGTGTGTAGTGTGCACTACAGTGTGTGTAGTACAGTGTGTGCAGTACAGTGTGTGTAGTACAGTGTGTGCAGTACAGTGTGTGTAGTACAGTGTGTGCAGTACAGTGTGTGTAGTACAGTGTGTAGTGTGCAGTACAGTGTGTGTAGTACAGTGTGTAGTGTGCACTACAGTGTGTGTAGTACAGTGTGTGCAGTACAGTGTGTGTAGTACAGTATGTGTAGTACAGTGTGTGCAGTACAGTGTGTGTAGTACAGTGTGTAGTGTGCACTACAGTGTGTGTAGTACAGTGTGTGCAGTACAGTGTGTGTAGTACAGTGTGTGTAGTACAGTGTGTGCAGTACAGTGTGTGTAGTACAGTGTGTGCAGTACAGTGTGTGTAGTACAGTGTGTAGTGTGCAGTACAGTGTGTGTAGTACAGTGTGTAGTGACCTGCCAGCAGCGCCCTCAGAGCGGCGTCCTGCCCGTACCACGCCGCCTGGTGGATGGCGAGCCAGCCCGGCCTGCTGGGCAGCATCAGGTTGGTTCCCGACTGCGTCGCCAGCCGGCGTACCTGAGCGACGTCACCTGAGCGGATGGCCTGGAACAGAGGCTCCTCCTCCCTGACACACACACATCAGGGGGCGGGGCTTAGGGCTCCAGACGCAGCCTCGGCCCTGCCCGTCGTCATGGAAACCACCACTCACTCGTCCATCTCCGGGACGACGTGCAGCAGGCTGCCGTCCGCCCGGCGGTACGCCAACATCCTCTTCCCCGAACCCGTCACGAAGCGGCTGACCGTCCCATCGAAGGTCGTCCTGCCCACGACAACAGCCAATCAGAGCGCAGCCTCACCGGGCTGGTCCAGGAGGAGGGACCAGACTGGTCAGACTGGTCTGGTCAGACTGGTCTGGTCAGACTGGTCTGGTCAGACTGGTCCTCCTCTGGAGCATTCAGAAGAAAGAGAAGAAGAACAGGTCGTACAGGTCAGGAGGTCGTTCTGTAGGAGGGTTGGGGGAGCTGTAGTCCACAGGTGGATTGTGGGAGCTGTAGTCCACAGGTGGGTTGTGGGAGCTGTAGTCCACAGGTGGGTTGTGGGAGCTGTAGTCCACAGGTGGGTTGTGGGAGCTGTGCTGGCTCTGGCGGGTCCTGGTCACAGGTAGGGAGGGGGGCGTGGTGGAGGGGGGCTCGTGGCGCGTCTCCTTCAGACTGCGCTCGATGGCGAGCTGCAGCAGCTCTTCGTCGGTCAGGTGAGCGTACACAGAGTAGTCGTCCAGCGCCGCACTGGGATCTGTGGATCCAGACTGGGAGATGCTGGCTGCTGCCATGAGGGCGCTGCAGAGGAGCACACCTGAGGTCAGGTCACACCCCCCTGAGGTCAGGTCACACCCACCTGAGGTCAGACCCCCCTGAGGTCTCACCTGAACAGACCCACCTGAGGTCAGACCCCCCTGAGGTCTCACCTGAACAGACCCACCTGAGGTCAGACCCCCCTGAGGTCTCACCTGAACAGACCCACCTGAGGTCAGATCGGTGCTCCGGGTCTTCGGCCTGTTGAGCTTCTGTCCGCCGTCTCGGCCGCGGTTATTTTGAGGTTCCGCTCTCCTGTTACAGGGTAGAGTCATGTCACATGACCTCATCTGATACCCCTGTGAGTGTGTGAGTGTGTGTGTGTGTGTGTGTGTGAGTGTGTGTGTGTGTGTGTGTGTGTGTGTGTGTGTGTGTGTGTGTGTGTGTGTGTGAGTGGGTGTGTGTGAGTGTGTGTGTGTGTGTGAGTGTGTGTGGGTGTGTGTGAGTGAGTGTGAGTGTGTGTGAGTGTGAGTGTGTGTGTGAGCGAGTCTGTGTGAGTCTCTGAGTTTGTGTGTGTGTGTGAGTGTGTGTGTGTGAGTGTGAGTGTGAGTGTGTGTGACTGTGTGTGTGTGTGTGAGTCTCTGAGTTTGTGTGTGAGTGTGTGTGTGTGTGAGTGTGTGTGACTGTGTGTGAGTGTGAGTGTGTGTGACTGTGTGTGTGTGTGTGAGTCTCTGAGTTTGTGTGTGAGTGTGTGTGTGTGAGTGTGTGTGTGTGAGTGTGAGTGTGTGTGACTGTGTGTGTGTGTGTGAGTCTCTGAGTTTGTGTGTGAGTGTGTGTGTGAGTCTGTGTGAGTCTCTGAGTTTGTGTGTGAGTGTGTGAATGTGTGTGTGTGTGAGTGAGTGACTGTGTGTGAGTGTGTGTGTGTGAGTCTCTGAGTTTGTGTGAGTGTGTGTGTGTGAGTGAGTGAGTGAGTGTGTGTGTGTGAGTGAGTGAGTGTGTGTGTGTATGGGTGTGAGTGTGTGTGAGTGTGTGTTGATGCTGTCCAGTCAAAGTTTAACCACAAATGCAGATGTGATTGTAACCATGGCAACAGACCTGCTGCAGGTCACTGATGGACAGACAGACAGTGGCCTGGACCCCTGAGGAACCTCTCGATAAAGACCAGGACCAGGACCAGGACCAGGTCCAGGACCAGGACCAGGACCAGGACCAGGTCCAGGACCAGGACCAGGACCAGGACCAGGACCAGGTCCAGGACCAGGACCAGGACCAGGACCTGACCTCTGGCTCCTCTGGAACGTGGTCCTCCTGCTGGGTCTATTTTGGGACCTGAGGAGCAGCATCAGCTGACACTGGTCAGGTGGTCTCCAGGTCACTGACCTTGAGAAGGAGCAGAGGTGGAGGCGTGTCCGTCATGTGATCAATAATCAATCAGGAGCTGATCAGCTGTCAGGGGCGGAGCCTCTGAACATCTGGAGCACCTGCAGATGTTCAGAGATGCAGATGTGGAGGAGGAAGAGGAGGAGGGGGAGGAAGAGGAGGAGGAGGGGGAGGAGGAGGAGGGGGAGGAAGAGGGGGAGGAAGAGGAGGAGAAGGAGGAAGAGGAGGAGGATGAGGAGGAGGAGGAGGAGGAGGAGGAGAGATGAAGAGGAGGAAGGGGAGGAGGAAGAGGAGGAGAAGGAGAAGGAGGAGGAAGAGGAGGAGAAAGAGGAGGAAGAGGAGGAGGGGGAGGAGGAGGGGGAGGAAGAGGAGGAGGAGGGGGAGGAGGAGGGGGAGGAGGAGGAAGAAGAGGAGGAGGAAGAGGGGGAGGAAGAGGAGGAGAAGGAGGAAGAGGAGGAGGATGAGGAGGAGGAGGGGGAGGAGGAGGAGAGATGAAGAGGAGGAAGGGGAGGAGGAAGAGGAGGAGAAGGAGAAGGAGGAGGAAGAGGAGGAGGGGGAGGAAGAGGAGGGGGAGGAGGAGGAAGAAGAGGAGGAGGAAGAGGGGGAGGAAGAGGAGGAGAAGGAGGAAGAGGAGGAGGAGGGGGAGGAGGAGGGAGAGGAAGAGGAGGAGAAGGAAGAGGAAGAGGAGGAGGAAGAGGAGGAAGAGGAGGAGGAGAGAGGAAGAGGAGGAGGAAGAGGAAGAGGAGGAGGAGGAGGAAGAAAAGGAGGGGAGGAGGAAGAGGAGGAGAAGGAGGAAGAGGAGGAGGGGGAGGAAGAGGAAGAGGGGGAGGAGGAAGAGGAGGAAGAAGAGGACGAGAAGGAGGAGGAGGAGGAAGAGGAGGAAGAGGAAGAGGAGGAGGAGGAAGAGGAGGAGGAGGAAGGCGGTGTTGAAGGACGGAGGACGGGGACACCCTCGTCCGGGCGGAAGTGATCAGTGACGTGTCCGCATCGATCCGACAACAAACGCAGCCGCCCCAGGGATCTCCTAGGTAACGGCCGCCCCCCTCCTCTTCCTCTCCCACCTCCTCTTCATCAGGACGCTCGCTGGAGAGAGCGCGTGCTCCGCGCCCGCCACCAGTGAGGACTGGGAGGACTGGGAGGAGCGATGGTGAGCAGGATGAGCCAGCCCGCCGCGCTGGAGGAGCTGCAGGAGCTGCAGGAGCTGGCCTTCATCGACAGGCCGATCCGCCGGAGCCTGAAGGTACTCCTCCTCCTCCTCCTCCTCCTCCTCACGCGCACGTGAACGCGCCTCCACGGCGGACGCGGCGAGGAGGAGGAGGAGGACGAAGAGGGGAGACCCGCGGAGTGCGCAGCGTGACGCAGTTTCTGACTGACTGTCTGTCTGACTGTCTCACTCTCTGACTGTCTGACTGACTGTCTGTCTGAATGTCTCTCTCTCTGACTGTCTGTCTGACTGTCTGTCTGAATGTCTCTCTCTCTCTCTCTCTGAATGTCTCTCTCTCTGACTGTCTCTCTGACTGTCTGTCTGACTGTCTCTCTGACTGTCTCTCTCTCTCTCTCTGAATGTCTCTCTCTCTGACTGTCTCTCTCTCTGACTGTCTCTCTGACTGTCTGTCTGACTGTCTCTCTCTCTGAATGTCTCTCTCTCTGACTGTCTGTCTGACTGTCTGTCTCTTTGACTGTCTCTCTCTCTCTGTCTGTCTGATCAGGACTCTCACCCTCTTCTATAAAGTTATGGATCAATATTATCAATATTATCATTTGGTCATAAAGTTAGAATTAATATTTTACCTGTCCTTAAATAATGACAATATCATTTGTGTGTATGTGTGTGTGTGTGTGTGTGTGTGTGTGTGTGTGTGTGTGTGTGTGTACTGACAATTGTAATTGTGGGGGCGGAGCTTGTGGGTGCTGAAAAGCATATGAATGAATGTTGGGGTAGAGAAGCCCCTGCATCATGAACACACACACACACACACACACACACACACACACACACACAGGCTGAATCACACACACACAATTATCAGCTGCTGAGATGATTCAGCCTGTGTGTGTGTGTGTGTGGTGATGAACTCAAACATGCTGGTGAAGCGTTTATTGGTGAAGGTCATGAAGATGGTCATGTGACTGATCAGCTGATTGTGTCCTATCAGACTGCAGAGGAGATCGACCAGCTGACTGTAGACGAAGAGCTCAACGACATCGAAAGAGCCGTCTACCTGCTCAGGTGTGTGTGTGTGTGTGTGTGTGTGTGTCCTGAAGCCTGCTCATACCTGCTGCCTGCCTGTGTCCTCGTTCCCTGTGACCTCATTCCCTACGTCCTAGATAGGGAGCAGAGTCAGGGAGCTTTCAGTGACGTCACTGATGAGCTGATTGCTCCTCAGGCCATTAACACATTACTGATGACTCAGGTGGTGAACACATTAGTGGTGACTCAGGTGAACACATTAGTGGTGACTCAGGTGAACACATTAGTGGTGACTCAGGTGAACATGTGATGACTCAGGTGAACACATTAGTGGTGACTCAGGTGAACATGTGGTGACTCAGGTGAACACATTAGTGGTGACTCAGGTGAACACATTAGTGGTGACTCAGGTGAACACATTAGTGGTGACTCAGGTGAACATGTGGTGACTCAGGTGAACACATTAGTGGTGACTCAGGTGAACATGTGGTGACTCAGGTGAACACATTAGTGGTGACTCAGGTGAACATGTGGTGACTCAGGTGAACACATTAGTGGTGACTCAGGTGAACACATTAGTGGTGACTCAGGTGAACATGTGGTGACTCAGGTGAACACATTAGTGGTGACTCAGGTGAACATGTGGTGACTCAGGTGAACACATTAGTGGTGACTCAGGTGAACATGTGGTGACTCAGGTGAACACATTAGTGGTGACTCAGGTGAACATGTGGTGACTCAGGTGAACACATTACTGATGACTCAGGTGAACATGTGGTGACTCAGGTGAACACATTAGTGGTGACTCAGGTGAACATGTGGTGACTCAGGTGAACACATTAGTGGTGACTCAGGTGAACATGTGGTGACTCAGGTGAACACATTACTGATGACTCAGGTGAACATGTGGTGACTCAGGTGAACACATTAGTGGTGACTCAGGTGAACGTGTGGTGACTCAGGTGAACATGTTAGTGGTGACTCAGGTGAACACATTACTGATGACTCAGGTGGTGAACATGTTAGTGTTGACTCAGGTGAACATGTGGGGACTCAGGTGAACACGTTAGTGGTGACTCAGGTGAACACATTAGTCTACGGCAGATAAAGTCTGAAGCATTTGGAAGGATTCTGTCAGGAGGTCAGTAAGTAGCATCGCAGCTGTATCTTAGCAACACTGACGGTGCTTTCTATTGGTCTATTCACAATAGTGAGCAGAAATAACCATCTCTCATTGGTCAATGAGAAAAACACGGAACAGCAAGTTGTGTGTGTGGAGTTAAATATTTAATCATACCCAGTCATACACTGACTTATACACCATCCTGAGATGATTAAATTATACTATATCAAAGTCTGATGTACATATTGACGACACACCCTCGTTTGATGTCATAGCAACAGCGTCTTGAGACCAGAAACAAGTGTTTTTCATTTAAAAGAGTCCCTTTTTGTACATCATCTTCCTCATGAAATAAAGATTACATTTGTTTTAATATGTGTTTATGTGAGTAAGTGACCACCTGGTCAGGGAGCCTGCGCTATTATGGGATAGACTCCATGAGTCCACCATGGAGGGTCTAGGGGAGGTTTCAGGACGTACGTTGTTTTCTGGTGTTTTAAGTCTTGGTCAGGAGGTTCAGAGGGCGAGTGTCATCACTAACCTGCCCAACCTCGTCCGTCAAAACCCAGCTGAGACGTTCCGCCGGGTGGTCCCAAAGGTCCGGGTAAGTGAGCACTAACATCTTCAGACACCACAGCTGACTGGTTCTGGTAGCTGCTTCTGTCTGGGTCCCTCAGGAAGTTCTGAAGGGAGCTGGAACAGAGATCCAGCTGTCAGCAGCAACTTCATTTTTAACCATCCTGCAAGACGACATCATCCTGATCCACACCCACACCTACTCCATCCTGAAGACAGTTCTGCTGCACCTGAACCACCGAGACACAGGTAACTACACCTGAACTACACCTTAACTACACCTGAACCACTGAGACACAGGTAACTACACCTGAACTACACCTGAACCACTGAGACACAGGTAACTACACCTGAACTACACCTTAACTACACCTGAACCACTGAGACACAGGTAACTACACCTGAACTACACCTTAACTACACCTGAACCACTGAGACACAGGTAACCACACCTGAACTACACCTGAACCACTGAGACACAGGTAACTACACCTGAACTACACCTTAACTACACCTGAACCACTGAGACACAGGTAACTACACCTGAACTACACCTTAACTACACCTGAACCACTGAGACACAGGTAACCACACCTGAACTACACCTTAACTACACCTGAACCACTGAGACACAGGTAACTACACCTGAACTACACCTTAACTACACCTGAACCACTGAGACACAGGTAACTACACCTGAACTACACCTTAACTACACCTGAACCACTGAGACACAGGTAACTACACCTGAACTACACCTTAACTACACCTGAACCACTGAGACACAGGTAACTACACCTGAACTACACCTTAACTACACCTGAACCACTGAGACACAGGTAACTACACCTGAACTACACCTGAACCACTGAGACACAGGTAACCACACCTGAACTACACCTTAACTACACCTGAACCACTGAGACACAGGTAACTACACCTGAACTACACCTTAACTACACCTGAACCACTGAGACACAGGTAACTACACCTGAACTACACCTTAACTACACCTGAACCACTGAGACACAGGTAACTACACCTGAACCTCACCTGAACTGCACCGGGAGTGCCTGTGGCCATCTGTGTTACACACATCTGCCTGTGTGTGAGCGGACGCTGTAGTTTCACCTGTCAGGCGTTGAGGTGTTGTTGTCTCCTGACGTGTGTAAATAACGTTCTGCGTTTGTCCTCAGTGGTGAGCAACGCTTGGTTGGAAACGCTGCTGCTGGCCATCAACGCTCTGCCCAAAGAAACCATCAGACAAGAGGTAGAGCTCCAGCTGCTGAGGCTGAGTGTTGCTCAGGAGGTGTAACACACCTGGCTCCTACCTGTCTGTGTCTACAGGTGCTCAACTCCCTCCTCTCTAAGTCTCACCTGTCTCACTCTCTTCACGCTCGTCTGGCCACCTGTCGCATTTTAGGGAGGGTTGCCAGCAAGTTTGACTGCCAGATGTGAGCAGATGTTGCACCTCTGTGTCTGTGGCGCCGCTCAGGTGTGTTTAGGTGTAACACCTCTGTCTGCCTGTCAGAGTGAAGCAGGAGCTGCTGCCGCTGGTCCAGGCGCTCTGCCAGGACGCCGAGTGCGAGGTGCGCGTCTGCATGTGCCGTCAGCTGGAGAGCATCGGCCGGGCGCTCGGGTAGGTGGTCCGGGGGGGGCGAGGGGCAGGGTCAGGGGTGAGGGGCGGCGGCGAGGGGCGGAGCTGGCCTCCTCAGCCGCTCTGGTCCCCTCAGGGTGGAGGACACCAGGAGGGAGCTGCTCCCAGAGCTGATGAAGCTGACCGAGGACGAGGACGGCGGCGTCCGCCTGGCTGCCTTCGACACCATCATCAACCTGATGGAGCTCCTGGACGGCGGTGAGTCCTCGGTGGGTTGAGGGTCCGCCGGGGGAAGGACCCCGGAGACGCCCACCTGACCCGCCTCCCTGTCCCAGAGGACAGAGTCCACCTGGTGGTCCCGCTGGTCATGTCGGTCTGCCAGGCCTCGGCCCAGGAGGACGACGCCATCGCCGCCTCCCTGTCCTTCCAGTTTGGGAAGATCTGCAGCCAGCTGGCAGGTGAGGGCTGCAGCGCCACTGGTCCCAGTGCTCTACTGGTCCCAGTGTTCCCAGTGTCCTACTGGTCCCAGTGCTCCACTGGTCCCAGTGCTCTACTGGCCCCAGTGCTCTACTGGTCCCAGTGTTCCCAGTGTCCTACTGGTCCCAGTGCTCCACTGGTCCCAGTGCTCTACTGGTCCCAGTGCTCCACTGGCCCCAGTGCTCTACTGGTCCCAGTGCTCCACTGGTCCCAGTGCTCCACTGGTCCCAGTGCTCCACTGGTTACCGTGTGTCGTGTCTCAGGGTCTCTGTCTGAGGAGCAGAAGGCTCAGCTCCTCCACCGGTTCAAGGTGTTGTGCCTCAGCGGCCTGCGAGCTGAAGGGAATCAGCCTGAGGGCGACGGCGAGGCGGCGCTGATCCGCTGCCACTGCGGCTACAACCTGCCGGTAGACTGAAGGGCGGCGGCGGCGGCGGCGTGCCGGGAGACCGAGGCCCTCAGCCATGTTCTGTCCCCTCAGGCCGTGCTGCTCTTCTCTGACGCCGCGCACTTCCTGACCGACCTCTACCCGTCCTTCTGCAGCCTCTGCTGCGACCCCGAGGTCAGCGTGAGGCAGAGCGCCGCCGCCAGCTTCCACCAGGTGAGGACGGGGACGGGGACGGGGACGGGGACGAGGACAGGGATGAGGACAGGGATGAGGACGGGGACGAGGAGATGAGGACAGGGATGAGGACGGGGATGAGGACGGGGACAGGGATGAGGACAGGGGCGAGGACGGGGACAGGGATGAGGACAGGGACGAGGACAGGGACGAGGACAGGGACGAGGACCGGGACCAGGACGGGGATGGGGGCAAGGACGGGGATGAGGACAGGGACAGGGACCAGGATGGGGACGGGAACGAGGACAGGGACGAGGACAGGGACGAGGACAGGGACGAGGACAGGGACGAGGACAGGGACGGCCCAGGTCCTCGGGGTCCTGACGTGTGCTCCTGCAGGTGCTGAAGCTGCTGGGCTCCAACGTGCAGCTGGTCCACAAGGAGCTGCTCCTCCTGCTGCAGGACGAAGCTCTGGAGGTCAGTCTGGAGCTCCGCCCCCCCGCCAACGCCGCCGCCGCCGCCTCTCACCTCAGCTGCTCTTGCTCTTGTTGTTGAGGTGTTGGACGCGCTGATGGACCACCTGGAGGAGACGCTGGAGATGGTGGTCTCCAGAGGCGACGGCCCGCTGGACCAGCAGGTGAAGGTGAGCTGGCCGTGAGCCGGCCCCGTCCCTCTGAGCCCCTCTGACCTCCTCTCTCCGGGTCTCCACCAGCTTCCAGAGCTGCTGTCCACTCTGATGTTTGCAGAGCAGAAGGTGGGATGTTCTCTGCGCTGGCGCCTGCACGAGAAGCTGCTGCAGCGCTACCGCTGCCTGGCCAGGCTGCTCCCCGGGGAGCTCCTGCACCAGACCTTCTCCCCGCGCATCTTCGCCATCCTCACCACCAACGTCAGCGCCGCCGGGCCGGGGGCCTCCGGGGGGCGGGGTCAGCCGCCTAACGCCACCTCTGCTCCTCCACCTGCAGAAGGTGCTGCCGGTTCAGAGGGAAGCGGCTCGGACCTTCTGCACCTTCCTCCGCTACAACCGCAAGCAGGAGCAGCGGCGGGAGATGATGGAGCGTCTGATCCGAGGTCAGCCTCAGCAGAGCCTCCCTCCGGGGGCGGGCCTTCAGCCTCCGGGGGCGGGCCTTCAGCCTCCGGGGGCGGGCCTTCAGCCTCTGGGGGTGGGCCTTCAGCCTCTGGGGGTGGAGCTTCAGCCTCTGGGGGTGGAGCTTCATCCTCTGGGGGTGGAGCTTCATCCTCTGGGGCAGGCCTTCATGCTCCCTCTGCTCTTCAGATCTGGCTCAGGGGCGGAGCTACTGGAACCGCCTGAGGTTCCTGGACGTGTGTGAGACGGCCACCGATGTCTTCTCCAGAAAATACTTCAACAAGCACTTCCTGATCCCAGCGCTGGAGCTGGTCCACGACCCCGTCGCCAACGTCAGGTAGCTGCAGGGAGGCTCCTCCCCCTCTCCTCCTCCTCCTCCCCCCCCCTCACCTGTCCTCAGGTACAAGCTGTGTCAGCTCCTCCCCCGGCTGCGCTCCTCGCTCCGCCTCCCTGCTGACAAACAGATGCTGCAGCAGCTCAACTTCTGCGTCCAGAAGCTTCTTTGTAGAGAGAAGGACAAAGACGTGGTGGCCTCCATCCGCAAGGTGAGGGGGGCAGGTGGGGGGGGCTACAGGTGAGGGGGGGGCAGGTGAGGGGGGGGCTACAGGTGAGGGGGCTACAGGTGAGGGGGGGGCAGGTGAGACTCCCCTGGACTCCCCTGCACTCACCTGGACTCACCTGGACCTCTGTCTTCCAGACGGTGCTGGAGCTGGACAAGCTGGACCTGACGGAGCCGGTAAGCAGCGAGCGCTGTGATTGGTGGAGGAGGCAGAGAACCTGGTGTGTCTTTGACGTGTCCACAGTTCCACAAGAGGCAGGAGAAGGACTTCCTGGACCAGAAGAAGGAGCAGGAGGAGACACTGCTGCTGGACATGGTGAGTGTGTGTGAGGCTCCGCCCCTCACGCCTCCTCTGAACACACACCTGTGGCAGGAGCACCTGGAGCGGCAGCAGGGGGAGGACAAGAGCGCCACCAAAAGACACGCCGACAGGAAACGTGAGTCACACCTGTCCTCTGGGGGGGGGCAGCGTCCATCATGACCTGTGTTCCTTGGACAGGCAGGGACAGTAAGAGCAGCCTGTCAGCGTCCAAGTCCATGTCCATGTCCTCCTCCGGGGCCTCCGTGTCCTCAGGTAAGAGCGCCCCCCCCCGTGAGGTTGAGGACGAGGCTCATGGTCCTCCTGTCCCCAGGTAAAGAGGTGAGGAAGGCCAAGCTCCTGCGCAGCCGCTCCCTCAGCAGCCAGCCCACCACGTCCAAGTGTCCGGCCTCAGAGCGACCCCAGTAAGACATCAAAGACCTCACACATCAAAGCCTGCTGGGGGCGGGGCCCAGTGCTCAGCTGTGGTTCTGCCAGGCCTCCGGGTCCAGGCTCCAGCCCGGGTTTTCTGATCCGCCGAACCCAGGAGGACCGAAAACCCGGCCTGGAGACCGGACCACACCAGTCTGGGACCAGTTAAACCAGTGATGTGGGTCAGAACCGGCAGCTGGCTGGTCTCTGTTGCCATGGTAACGGGCATATAGTTTCTGTCGGTCTGGTGTCCTCACGACGTTCTCTCGTCACAGGAAGGTGAAGGACGTCCCCGCGGGACACGAGTTACTGAGCACAGGTAGAGCGCCCCCCCCCAGGTCACATGACTGCTACACCTTGACCCCGCCCCCCCCCACAGAGGACCCGCTGGGCTCCGCCCACTTCGGCATGACAACACAGTCGTCCTCGATGCCGGTGCTGATCCGCAGCAACACCAGCATCCTCCTGGACCGGGCCTCCTCGGACCACCAGAACAACCTGAAGGAGGGGCGGAGCTCCAGGGCGGAGCTCCAGTCCGGGACCCTGGACCAGCGGGACCAGAGGACCTTCACGTTGGACCAGAGGGACCAGAGGACCTTCACGTTGGACCAGAGGGACCAGAGGACCTTCACGTTGGACCAGCGGGACCAGAGGACCTTCACGTTGGACCAGAGGGACCAGAGGACCTTCACGTTGGACCAGAGGGACCAGAGGACCTTCACGTTGGACCAAAGGGACCAGAGGACCAGCACCGTGTCCCAGCGCAGCAAAACGATGGAGCGCAGCTACGGGCTGAAGGACGGACACGCCAAGAAGTTAATGTGAGTCCTGATGGGACAACCAGACCTGTCTGTCCTCCTGTCTGTCCTCCTGTCTTCCTGTCTGTCCTCCTGTCCTCCTGTCTGTCCTGTCTGTCCTGTCTGTCCTGTCTGTCCTGTCTGTCCTCCTGTCTGTGCTGTTGGTCCTGATCCAGGTCCTGGTCCTGTCTCTGTGGTGGTTCTGGGCTGGACCTTCCCAGACCTCTGGTCCTGATGGACCTGGACCTCCAGAACCTGAGTGTGTCCTTGTGTGTCCACAGAAACAGGAAGTCCAACTCTTTCAGCGTGCGGTCGGGGTCAGACTGATGATGTCATCGACCCTCTGAGCCATCAGCCAATCAGCAGTCAGGGCCCTGAGGACGCAGCAGGACGTGTCCCCACTGTGTCCTGACCCGTCCTGGTCCGTTTAGATCAATAAAACACCTCTTTGATGTGGCGTGCTTTACTGCCCCCGGTCGGTCGGGGGCGTGTCCTCACCTGGCGGCGTGGCGCCGGAGTCATGTGACCAGAGACCGTGTTCACATTTTACTGGTTTATTGTTCGTCCATCTTTAGCACAACGAACGAATACAGCAAACGTACGTGTTTACGGGTTAGCGTCACGACTCAGCGCTTTGGTTAAAGGTGCTGCTGGTCTGACCAATGAGGGGGCGGGGCAGAGGGGCGGGGCAGGGGGCAGAGGGGCGGGGTCAGGGGGCGGGGCAGGACAGGGGCGGGGCAGAGGGGAGGGGGCAGGACAGGGGCAGGGGGCGGGGCAGAGGGCAGAGGGGCGGGGCAGAGGGGAGGGGGCAGGGGGCAGGGCAGTACAGGGGCGGGGCAGAGGGGAGGGGGCGTGACAGGGGGCGGGGCAGGGGGCGGACCATCAGCACCACCAACACTGTTAATAAATCGGTTCAACATCCTGAACTACGACTCCTTCTTGGCGGCGGCCCGGCGGGCGCGGTTACACGTGACATGCAGCTGTGGCGGTCGCTCCAGCGGGGGCGCCGTTACTGAGACGTCGGGTTGACGACTCGACCCATGAGCAGCACGCTGCCGCTGGACTGGTGGTACACAACGAAGACGAAGGGACGGTTGACCGTCAGGCGAGGAGGAGGGTACGAAAACGTGCTGGCTCCGCCCCCCGAGGTGACATCATCGCTGCTGTCGCTGACGGACATGACAGACCTCTGATAAACCTGAGGGACAGACAGGTGAGAGGACAGAGGGACAGGTGAGCAGACAGACGGACAGGTGAGAGGACAGACTGACAGGTGACAGACAGGTGAGAGGACAGGGACAGGTGAGAAGACAGGGACAGGTGACAGACAGGTGAGAGGACAGACAGACAGGTGAGAGGACAGAGGGACAGGTGACAGACAGGTGAGAGGACAGAGGGACAGGTGAGAGGACAGAGGGACAGACAGGTGAGAGGACAGACGGACAGGTGACAGACAGGTGAGAGGACAGAGGGACAGGTGACAGACAGGTGAGAGGACAGAGGGACAGGTGAGAGGACAGAGGGACAGGTGACAGACAGGTGAGAGGACAGAGGGACAGGTGAGAGGACAGAGGGACAGGTGACAGACAGGTGAGAGGACAGAGGGACAGGTGAGAGGACAGAGGGACAGGTGACAGACAGGTGAGAGGACAGAGGGACATGTGAGAGGACAGAGGGACAGGTGACAGACAGGTGAGAGGACAGAGGGACAGGTGAGAGGACAGAGGGACAGGTGACAGACATGTGAGAGGACAGAGGGACAGGTGACAGACAGGTGAGAGGACAGAGGGACAGGTGAGAGGACAGAGGGACAGGTGACAGACAGGTGAGAGGACAGAGGGACAGGTGAGAGGACAGAGGGACAGGTGACAGACAGGTGAGAGGACAGAGGGACATGTGAGAGGACAGAGGGACAGGTGAGAGGACAGAGGGACAGGTGACAGACAGGTGAGAGGACAGAGGGACAGGTGAGAGGACAGAGGGACAGGTGACAGACAGGTGAGAGGACAGAGGGACAGGTGACAGACAGGTGAGAGGACAGACAGACAGGTGAGAGGACAGAGGGACAGGTGAGAGGACAGAGGGACAGGTGAGAGGACAGAGGGACAGGTGACAGACAGGTGAGAGGACAGACAGACAGGAGAGAGGACAGAGGGACAGGTGACAGACAGGTGAGAGGACAGAGGGACAGGTGAGAGGACAGAGGGACAGGTGACAGACAGGTGAGAGGACAGAGGGACATGTGAGAGGACAGAGGGACAGGTGACAGACAGGTGAGAGGACAGAGGGACAGGTGACAGACAGGTGAGAGGACAGAGGGACAGGACTTAGGGACAGGTGAGAGGACAGAGGGACAGGTGACAGACAGGTGAGAGGACAGACGGACAGGTGACGGACAGGTGAGAGGACAGAGGGACAGGTGAGAGGACAGAGGGACAGGTGAGAGGACAGAGGGACAGACAGGTGAGAGGACAGAGGGACAGACAGGTGAGAGGACAGAGGGACAGACAGACGGTGGACGTCACCTGAGTCAGTCTGGGACCCTCAGCTCCCATCTCAGTGATCTCAGCGTCGTCCTGGAACACCTTCGTCATGTTGAGGCTCTGCAGGACGTCCCCCAGCGTGTAGGACATGTCCAGCAGGAAACGGGGAAG
Organism: Lagocephalus sceleratus; assembly: GCA_911728415.1. Taxonomy (NCBI): domain Eukaryota; kingdom Metazoa; phylum Chordata; class Actinopteri; order Tetraodontiformes; family Tetraodontidae; genus Lagocephalus; species Lagocephalus sceleratus. Next base: position 324,745 of record CAJVRN010000238.1, on the reverse strand, counting down.
CTGCACTTCCAACTTCCTGTTTCCAAAATAAAAGCAGAGCGGCAGGAGTGAAGGTGGGGTCCAAAGAGGTGGGGGGACGCGGGGCGGTCCTCACGTCTTCTTCAGCCGTCTGATCCAACCTCGGATGGTTTCGCCCGTCACCTTCTCCTCCACGTCGACGATGTCCACGTCTTCGTCGGGCAGGACGACCAGCATGGCGGTCCCGTCGCTCATGGTCAGCTTGAGCACGCCGGCCTTCAGCAGGCGGTCGTACGCCAGGAAGAACTTACCAGCCCGGAACATCATGGGGACCACCAGGACCTCGTACCTGCTCACGTAGAAGCGCTCGTCCTGGGTGAGGGACGCGTTGAAGGGGGGGCTGAACTGGGCTGAGGAGGACCGGGGACAGGGGACAGGGGGACCGGGGACAGGACCGGTTAGCCCTGCCCCCAGGTGCAGGCCCCTCCCCCGCCTGCTGCCCCCCGCACCTGGAGCAGACCCCGCCCCCACCTGTTGTCCACGCCCCCCATCTGCTGGCCCCATACCTGGGAGCAGGCCCTGTCCCTGGCCCCGCCCCACCCACATGCCCCGCCCCCACAGGCCCCACCCCTGTGACAAGGCCCTTCCCTTAGGATCTGGCCCCGCCCCCCACAGGCCCCACCCACATGCCCCACCCAAGGCCCTGCCCACAGGCCCCACCCCCCCCACAGACAGGCCCCCACCCACCAGGCCCTGCCCCCCACAGGCCCCACCCACAGACCCCCAGACCCCACCCCCAGCCCCCACCCCCCAGGCCCCGCCCCCGCCCCAGGCCCCCCAGGCCCCGCCCCCAGCCTACCCTGGTAGGAGGAGGCGGTGGCCAGCAGCAGCTGGGTCTGGGCGTCCAGGGCTGAGACCACCTGCTGGACGCGGTCCCCGGTCTGGTCCTGGGCCCAGCGGTTGATGGTGCTGACGGCCTGGTCCTGGTCCTCGTACCTCAGGCTGGGCACGTAGCCCCCGAACTTGGTCTGCACCGTCTCGCGGAAGGACGGGGACGCCTCGAAGGCGAGGGCCGGGAGGACGGCCAGCGCCTGCCTCAGCCCGGGGGACGCCGTCCCCTGGAGGCCCGTCCTCAGGCTCTGGAACAGGTCTGGGGACAGCAGGGTCAGAGGTCAGGGGCCAGGGGTCAGGCGTCGGGGGCGGGCCCTACCTGGCAGCTCCTGCGGGTCCAGCCCCCCCAGGCCCAGGCCCCCCAGCAGCTGGTCCCTGGTGGCCCCGGCGGTGGCCCCCAGCAGCGCCGCCAGCGCGCTGGACAGGGACAGCGCCGACACGCACACGCCGCCGTCCGTCCTGCGGGACACCGCCCCGAACAGGCGCGCCGCGAAGTCCGTGTTGGCGTCGGTCAGGAGGGTCAGGGGGGTCAGGGGGGTCAGGGGGGTCAGGGGCCCGGGGGTCAGGGGGGTCAGGGGCCCGGGGGGGGCCTGGGGGGCCCCGGGGGCCACGAGCAGGGCCAGCAGCAGCACGAACGGCCTCATGGTCGCCAGGACCTGTGCACACACACACACACACACACACACACACACACACACACACACACACACACACACACACACACACACACACACACACACACACACACACACACACACACACACACTCACACACTCACACACCACACACACACACACACACACACTCACACACACACACACACACACACACACACACACACACACACACACACACACACACACACACACACACACACACTCACACACACACACACACTCACACACACACACACACACACACACACACACACACACACACACACACACACACACACTCACACACACACACACACACACACACACCAGGACAGTCACGTGAGCTGGAGCCGGCGTGACGTCATCACCGACGAAGAGCACACATCAACATCAATCGATCGATCGATCAGCCCCCGGTGGACACGCTGATCGGCTCCGGGGACGTCCCAGAGCGGCTTTGATCTCCCCTCGTGCTGATCAATGACGTCGACGGCCCGTTATCTGACCGTGACGTCATCGCCGATAAGCGCGACCGGCTCATCAGCTCATCACCCCGGAAACACTTACCTGCGGGCGTGGGCGCTCCTTTGATGTCTGGGCTTTGATGTTTCTCTTGATGTGGCCAGCTGACGCCCCGGACGTCCACTCGGTCGCTGAACTCCACTTCCGGTCGACTATTCCACGATAAAAGCACCCGCGCGGGGCAGAGTTCCGGTTTGAAGCTGATCAGACCCTTCGATACCTCAGAGGGACCCGCGTCAGGTCCGGGTCCGGGAGGACGAGGCAGACCCGTCCGGACCGGTCCGGCGCGCCTGGATCGGGAATTATGCTTTTATCTTGAAAAGGTTTCATCCGGGATGGCAGCGGAGACTGCGCATGCGCGGCTGTTTGTACCCGAGGGTCGACGCCAGAGCATCACGTGACTTTACGAGTGTTTGTGTTGAGATTCACAAAATCTGGGAAATAAAAAGACTTGAACATGAGTATGATAAAAGTCTTTACTGGAACTACAGTCTGATTCACCTGGACACACACCTGAGATACACACACAGACACACACACCTGAGATACACACACACACACACCTGAGATACACACAGACACACACACCTGAGATACACACACACAGAGATACACACTCACACACACCTGAGATACACACACACCTGAGATACACACCTGAGATACACACAGACACACACACCTGAGATACACACACACACAGAGATACACACATGAGATACACACACACAGAGACACACACACCTGAGATACACACTCACACACACCTGAGATACACACACAGAGACACACACACCTGAGATACACACACACAGAGACACACACATGAGATACACACACAGAGACACACACACCTGAGATACACACACACAGAGACACACACATGAGATACACACACACACAGAGACACACACATGAGATACACACACACACAGAGACACACACACCTGAGATACACACACACAGACACACACACCTGAGATACACACACACACACACCTGAGATACACACACACAGAGACACACACCTGAGATACACACTCACTCTCACGCACACCTGAGATACACACACACACTCTAACACACACTCACTCTCACACACACACACTCACACACACACACACACTCACACACACTCTCACACACTCCAGCTGTCTTATCACACGCATGTGGAGGGTTTTAACATGTTTGTGAGGACCAGCTCAGCCCGCGGACGCCCTCCCTCCACACGGCGGCCTCCACGCCGCGGCGGGCCAGGTGAGGGCCGAACGCCACCTCCAGCCTGCGCAGGGCGCTCCGCTGGTCGCCGCGGGAGACGACGGCGTCGGCGCGCAGCATCATCAGCCTCACGCTCACCTGATTGGCCCAGGTGAGCCCCAGAGCGGGGGACACGGGGGACGGCGGTCTGGAGGAGACGCAGGGTCAGCGAGGGGCGGGGGCGGGGCTTCTGCACCTGAAGGCAGCTGGACCACTCCTCTCACCTGTCACCCCTCACCCCCTCACCCTCCCCCCCCTCCCCCCCCCCACCCTTCACCCCTCCCCCTCCCCCCCCCCCCCCCCCTCCCCCTCACTCCTCACCCCCTCCCCCTCACTCCCCTCCCCCTCCCCCTCACTCCTCACCCCTCCCCCTCACCCACACTCTTCACCCTCCACCCCTCCCCCTCACCCTCCCCCCTCCCCCTCCCCCTAACCCCCCCCTCCCCCAGGAGGTCCAGGTGCCCTCAGGAGGCGGTGGTCGTTACCCCAGAGAGACGCCAGAGTCAGAGAACACGTCCGTCACCTGGAGACACAGACAGAGGAACCTGAGAGGGGGGGGCATGACCACGGGGGATGGTGATGGGGGGCATGGTGATGGGGGGGCATGGTGATGGGGGGCATGGTGATGGGGGGCATGGTGATGGGGGGCCATGGTGATGGGGGGCATGGTGATGGGGGGCATGGTGATGGGGGGCATGACCACAGGGGGGCATGACCACGGGGGGGGCATGGTGATGGGGGGCATGGTGATGGGGGGCATGGTGATGGGGGGCCATGGTGATGGGGGGCATGGTGATGGGGGGCATGGTGATGGGGGGCATGACCACAGGGGGGGCATGGTGATGGGGGGGCATGGTGATGGGGGGGCATGGTGATGGGGGGGGCATGACCACAGGGGGGGGCATGGTGATGGGGGGCATGGTGATGGGGGGGCATGACCACAGGGGGGGCATGACCACAGGGGGGCATGGTGATGGGGGGCATGGTGATGGGGGGGGCATGACCACAGGGGGGCATGGTGATGGGGGGCATGGTGATGGGGGGCATGGTGATGGGGGGCATGACCACAGGGGGGCATGACCACGGGGGGCATGGTGATGGGGGGCATGGTGATGGGGGGCATGACCACAGGGGGGCATGGTGATGGGGGGCATGGTGATGGGGGGCATGGTGATGGGGGGCATGGTGATGGGGGGGCATGGTGATGGGGGGGGCATGGTGATGGGGGGGGCATGACCACAGGGGGGGGCATGGTGATGGGGGGTTCACCTGTGCGGTTCACCTGAGTGGTTCACCTGTGCGGTTCACCTGAGCGGTTCACCTGTGTGGTTCACCTGAGCGGTTCACCTGAGTGGTTCACCTGAGCGGTTCACCTGTGTGGTTCACCTGTGTGGTTCACCTGAGCGGTTCACCTGAGCGGTTCACCTGTGTGGTTCACCTGAGTGGTTCACCTGAGTGGTTCACCTGTGTGGTTCACCTGAGCGGTTCACCTGAGCGGTTCACCTGAGTGGTTCACCTGAGCGGTTCACCTGTGCGGTTCACCTGAGCGGTTCACCTGAGCGGTTCACCTGTGCGGTTCACCTGAGCGGTTCACCTGTGCGGTTCACCTGAGCGGTTCACCTGAGCGGTTCACCTGAGTGGTTCACCTGAGCGGTTCACCTGTGTGGTTCACCTGTGTGGTTCACCTGTGTGGTTCACCTGAGCGGTTCACCTGAGCGGTTCACCTGTGTGGTTCACCTGAGTGGTTCACCTGAGCGGTTCACCTGTGTGGTTCACCTGAGCGGTTCACCTGAGCGGTTCACCTGAGTGGTTCACCTGTGTGGTTCACCTGAGCGGTTCACCTGAGCGGTTCACCTGCGTGGTTCACCTGTGCGGTTCACCTGAGCGGTTCACCTGCGTGGTTCACCTGAGCGGTTCACCTGTGTGGTTCACCTGTGTGGTTCACCTGAGCGGTTCACCTGAGCGGTTCACCTGTGTGGTTCACCTGAGCGGTTCACCTGTGTGGTTCACCTGTGTGGTTCACCTGAGCGGTTCACCTGAGCGGTTCACCTGTGTGGTTCACCTGAGCGGTTCACCTGAGCGGTTCACCTGAGCGGTTCACCTGCGTGGTTCACCTGAGCGGTTCACCTGTGCGGTTCACCTGAGCGGTTCACCTGCGTGGTTCACCTGAGCGGTTCACCTGTGTGGTTCACCTGTGGGGTTCACCTGTGTGGTTCACCTGTGTGGTTCACCTGAGCGGTTCACCTGTGTGGTTCACCTGTGTGGTTCACCTGAGCGGTTCACCTGTGTGGTTCACCTGAGCGGTTCACCTGTGCGGTTCACCTGTGTGGTTCACCTGCGTGGTTCACCTGAGCGGTTCACCTGCGTGGTTCACCTGAGCGGTTCACCTGTGTGGTTCACCTGAGCGGTTCACCTGTGTGGTTCACCTGCGTGGTTCACCTGAGCGGTTCACCTGTGTGGTTCACCTGAGCGGTTCACCTGTGCGGTTCACCTGTGTGGTTCACCTGTGTGGTTCACCTGTGTGGTTCACCTGAGCGGTTCACCTGTGTGGTTCACCTGTGTGGTTCACCTGAGCGGTTCACCTGTGTGGTTCACCTGAGCGGTTCACCTGTGCGGTTCACCTGTGTGGTTCACCTGAGTGGTTCACCTGTGCGGTTCACCTGTGTGGTTCACCTGAGCGGTTCACCTGCGTGGTTCACCTGTGTGGTTCACCTGAGCGGTTCACCTGAGCGGTTCACCTGTGTGGTTCACCTGAGCGGTTCACCTGCGTGGTTCACCTGTGTGGTTCACCTGTGTGGTTCACCTGAGCGGTTCACCTGAGCGGTTCACCTGTGTGGTTCACCTGTGTGGTTCACCTGTGTGGTTCACCTGAGTGGTTCACCTGTGTGGTTCACCTGTGTGGTTCACCTGTGTGGTTCACCTGAGCGGTTCACCTGTGTGGTTCACCTGAGCGGTTCACCTGTGTGGTTCACCTGGTTGATGCAGAGCACGGGGGCGGAGTACTCCTGGCCGAGGCGCTGCAGCGCGGCCGACAGGGCGAGCAGCTGGCGGGTCCTCTCCCTCCACTCGGCGGCCTGGAGCTCCGACCGGACCAGCGCCGCCACCGAGTCCAGCACCACCAGGCGGGCCAGGCGGCGGGCCAGCAGGAGGGGCACGCGGCGGGTCAGGACGCGCTGGAGGGAGTCCTGAGGAGAGGGGGGGTCAGGGGGTCCTCTGGCCCTGGGGGGGGGGGGCGGGGCCTCACCAGGTCGGCGGCGTGCTCCACAAACACGCGGTCGCTGAAGGAGAGCCCGCCGATGACCGCCGGGGGCACGTCGGAGCGCAGCACGCGCTGACCTGAGATCAGCTGCTGCAGACGCCTGACGGGGAAGGAGCTCTCAGTGCAGATGTACACGGCTCCTGCAAGGACAGCGAACGCATCACCGCCTGTGACGCCTTCAGGGACCTGCAGCATCATTACAGCTGATGACCTGGGGTCAGGGGAGGTTACCAGAGGTCAGGGGAGGTTATCTGAGGTCAGGGGAGGTTATCTGAGGTCAGGGGAGGTTATCTGAGGTCAGGGGAGGTTACCAGAGGTCAGGGGAGGTCAGTGGAGGTTATCTGAGGTCAGGGGAGGTCAGTGGAGGTTATCTGAGGTCAGGAGGAGGTCAGGAGAGGTTATCTGAGATCAGGGGAGGTTACCAGAGGTCAGGGGAGGTCAGTGGAGGTTATCTGAGGTCAGTGGAGGTCAGGGGAGGTTACCAGAGGTCAGGGGAGGTCAGTGGAGGTTATCTGAGGTCAGGGGAGGTTATCTGAGGTCAGAGGGGGTCAGGAGAGGTTATCGGAGGTCAGGGGAGGTCAGCAAAGGTCAGGGGAGGTTATTGGAGGTCAGGGGGGGTCAGCAAAGGTCAGGGGAGGTTATCGGAGGTCAGGGGAGGTCAGCAAAGGTCAGGGGAGGTTATCTGAGGTCAGGGGAGGTTACCAGAGGTCAGGGGAGGTTACCAGAGGTCAGGGGAGGTCAGTGGAGGTTATCTGAGGTCAGTGGAGGTCAGGGGAGGTTATCTGAGGTCAGAGGGGGTCAGGAGAGGTTATCGGAGGTCAGGGGAGGTCACCAAAGGTCAGGGGAGGTCCCCAAAGGTCAGGGGAGGTCACCAGAGGTCAGGGGAGCTTACCTGAGTCCAGGCCTCCGTATGTGGGGGGGTACTGCACACACAGGCAGAGCTGCAGGCCGAGCTGCGTCTTGCCCGCCCCGCTGGGCCCGGCCAGCTCGGTGAGGGCCCCGGCAGGGAGGCCCCCCCTCAGCAGGCGGTCCAGCAGGGCGCAGCCCAGCCCCAGTCGGGGGCCCTCCTCCCGGAGCAGCAGGGCGGCTGGACACACGGGCACAGGTGAGGACGGCGGGGGGGCTCACCTGGCCGGGGGGGCGGGGCTCACCTGGCCGGGGGGGGCGGCGCCTGACGGCGCGGGCCGCGGCCGCGAGCAGCCGCCGGACGTCCGGGGGGGGCAGCAGGGCCTGCAGCTCCAGGACGGGGGCGTCCAGCACGTCCCGGGGCCAGCGCAGCCCGCCTGCAGGTCAGAACGAGAGCCTCTGAGGGGCCGGCGTCTCCAGCATCAAAGCGGGCCTCACAGCCCGACATCAAAGCAGAGCCCTCGCTTTGATGCTCACCTCTCCTCACGGCGGCAGCCAGCCTCGGGTCCAGGTCCGGGTCCGGGTCCGGCTTCAGCTCCATCTCGAGCTCATGCTGTGGGCCCAGGCTGCAGTCACGTGGGTAAAGATCGATACTTGATCAGTTTCTGATCGAAAATCAAAGAAAGCGCGCGCTTGGGCGCGTTACGTCATCAACGCGCGCGGCTGGATGGAGCCATTCAGTATTGATTAGGGGGATAATCGAACCCTCAGGCTGTGCTCCGCTGAGTTATTCTGTTACACTTGTACGCTCTGTAGGAACGCGCGGAGGGGGCGGACCGGAGGGGTTATTGCAGAGGGGTATTTCATGAACGAGGATCGTCCAGACCGCAGCACCCCCCTCTGCCCCAACAGTTGGTACGGTCCAGTCGCTACTTCGTGTGTTGTTTTTCACATAAACAGAATTTGCTCATTTTTCCGGATCTGGAAGCAGAAATATGAAGAAGCATTCTTAATTATTGAGCCGCTGGGCAGGTTTAGAGTCTCGTGCCCTTTCCCACTTTTTATTTTGCAAATATATCGCAAAATTGTCCACACATGTCTCTTTAATGTGTTTAAATCAAATAGATGTGTGGAGTTATACTTTTGTATGATTTTTTTAAATTAATGACTGTTGTAGCAGCTTTATACTTTAACAGTAACTTTATTTTATTTTGGTTAAATTTGTGAACTCTTGTTTTGTTCATTGTTTTGGTTTAAATAAAGATTTTATGGGGAGAAAAAAAAGCGTCGTCGTAAACCATGTACGCATGCGCAGAAGCGCCGGACTCCATCTCGCGTCATCGTTGTTAAATATAAGCGCATCTTTTTTTTAACCTTTGACCTTTTTCAGGTCCCTAAAGTCGTTTTTAGTCGATTTTAAAAGCTCCTAAAATAAACCGCCTCTAAACCGACAGTCTCCCGCCCGCGCGGCCCGATGACGTCACACGAGAACAACAGGAAGACAACAGCGGAGGCGTTTTTCTTTTAAAACTCTTTTCGGCCTCGGCTCGCCGCAACAATCGGACCCACCTGAACGGGAAAGACGATGAGTTTGGGTGGAGAAGAGCAGAGGAGGCCGTCGCGCCGCTAACCGCCCAATCCGCTTTGATCTCCCTTGATCTCTTTGGTGAGTTTCACTTCCGAGATCAAAGCGGCGGTCACGTGGGTCCCGGTCCTCCCCAGCCCGAGCCTGAGCAGGGCCTCCGGGCCCCCACTCCTGTGACCTCCGGGCCCTGCTGACCTCTGACCTCCACCATGAGCGCGCGGACGTGCAGGACCTGCGGCGGCGCCGACGTGGACGTGGACCAGGCCCGCGGCAGCGCCGTGTGCACCGGCTGTGGCTCCGTCCTCGAGGACAACATCATCGTGTCCGAGGTCCAGTTCGTGGAGGGCAGCGGAGGAGTTTCTTCTGCGGTGGGACAGTTCGTCTCTGCTGACGGTGAGCGTCCACGGGGGGACGGGGGGACGGGGACACACACACACACACACACACAGGGGCGGGGACACACACACAGGGACGGGGACACACACACACACACACACAGGTGGGACACACACACACACACGTGGGACACACACACACACAGGTGGGACACACACACACACACAGGTGGGACACACACACACACACAGGTGGGGGACACACACACACACACACACACAGGTGGGGACACACACACACACAGGTGGGGGACACACACACACACACACAGGTGGGACACACACACACAGGTGGGACACACACACACACAGGTGGGGGACACACACACACACAGGTGGGACACACACACACATAGGTGGGGGACACACAGGTGGGGGACACACACACACAGGTGGGACACACACACACAGGTGGGGGACACACACACAGGTGGGACACACACACACACGTGGGACACACACACAGGTGGGGGACACACACACACAGGTGGGACACACACACACAAGGTGGGACACACACACAGGGGACACACACACACACACGTGGGACACACACACACACACACACACACACAGGTGGGACACACACACGTGGGACACACACACAGGTGGGACACACACACACACACGTGGGACACACAGGTGGGACACACAGACGTGGGACACACACACACACGGGACACACACACACAGGTGGGACACCCCACACACGCTGCCAGAGGCTCCTCCCACCTTCACACCAAGTCACATCCTCAACTCAGACCTTCAGTCAGGTCACATCAGTGGACACCAGCAGCTGCATTGTCTTCAGGGTCAGAGGTCAAGTCACCCTCAGGTCAGATGTCAGCCCCCAGCTCAGGTGTTCAGAGACCAGGTGAACCCTGTTGACCTTTGAGACTCTCGTCTTGTGGGACCCGTTTGTCCACACGTCCCTCCTCGTTTAGAAGCAGGTCCACGTCTCGCCTGCCTTCCACCACATCAGACGGTCGTGCGGTCAGACGGTCGTGCGGTCAGACGGTCGTGCGGTCAGACGGTCGTGCGGTGCTGCTGCCCTCCGCACACGGACGTCTCAGCTGCGCGTGGTTCCTCGACCACGTGTGTGCTGAGGTGTTTGACCACGTGGTCGAACGGCTGTAACACTCTGGACTGACTCTGCTCTCCCAGTAACACCAGTTTAACCTTTATTGTGCACATTCCTGACATTCCAGTCTCACGCCCAGCGGACGAGGTCACGTCCAGCGGACGAGGTCACGTCCAGCGGACTGGGCGTCCGTCGGCCCCAGCAGCTTCTTCACGCTCGGGCTCCTGAGTAGAGACGGTTGTTGGTGATGTTGGTCTGACGGTGGTGATCAGTGACCCGTTACCTCGGCAACAGTGGAGACGTTTGTACCTCTGATGATGCCGCGGTGGACGCTGGCTCCAGACGGAGGACTGCAGCCCCCCAGGGACACACCTGGGACAGGTGAGGCGGCGGGACCTCCCACACCCCCGCTGGTCTCCGTCCTGAAGGTGCTGGATCTGAGGCGTGGCGCTGGTGGAGGAGAACAGGCGTGTCAGGACGGAGACCTTCACCAACCACGAGGTGGACGTCTGGGCCTACCTTTGGTCCTGACGGGGGGCCTGGACCCCCCCCGTCCTGACCCGGGCCCTGGAGGGACCAGGCTCTGACCTGGAGGGGGGCGGACGGCCTGGTGGGGGTTCGTTTGCTGGTTGGGGGACGGGTGTGTGGACGAGGGTGCAGGGAGGTCCTCGTTGTGAGGCGGGCGCTCCTGGCGGCCCCCGACAGCCCCGCTGGGCGCCGTGGTTCCAGAGGTCAGGGGTCGAACCAGCGGTCTGCGTCTGAGGGGACGAGCCGAAGACGCAAACCTGCTCGGGGGGTTGACCCGGACGTTGTGCACCTTTGACCCCAGGGTCCGGCGCTCGGAGGAGCCGGGTCCTCCCGGGGTCCGCTCACGTTGTCCCCTTGCGGAGGTCAGCTGGGGTCCGGCCCTCGCAGGGTCGCCCTTGAACTGGGGGGGGTCGTACCGGCGGAGAGTCCCCTCGCCGCTCCCTCCACGAGAGCCGAAGACGCTCCGCTCCATACCGTGGCTCGTTCTGGTGCCGAGGTCAGAGGTCAGGTCCCGATGTGGGTCACAGGCTGGGCCGACGCGGGGGGGTTCGCTGGGGCCAGACTGCCACACGTGTTTAACCAGCCTGGTTGTCTCAGATGGGCCCGAGTCAACGTTCAAGTGTCCCACAAGGTGTTGAGGAGCCTTGCTGGAACCCGCGTTCAAGGCTGGCGTGGCCTGGGCCAGGTCCACGTTCTGACCACGAAGCATGAAGTTGAAGGTCTGCGTGCTGAGGTTGGACAGCTGGAGGCTGATGTCCACCACCTGGTCGTACCCAGGAGGGACGCCGAGGTCTCCAGGGGAGAGGACACAGTGGTCCTGGGAGGGACCAGGACCAGGAGAAGCCTCTGACGGGACTCCGTGGGTTCCAACTGCAGCAGCTCCAGGACGGGGCGCATGAATGGGGGCGGGCCCCGGCCCCTCTGGGTCCCTGAGGGGACTGGACGGAGGCCCGACCCCCCCACAGCCCAGAGGTCTGGGGGGGTCTTTGAGGGCGTTGGCCATCGCACACGGGGCAGCGGCGAGCCCGTTCCCTGGATCTGCAGAGAACACTGTGAAGTCCTGCCCTCTTAGCCAGGGTGAACGGGTTCAGTTTAACCTTTGAGATTCTTGAAGACGTCGACCAAACCGAACCCAGGAGCCTCGGACCTGAAGGTTCTGTCCACAGACAGCCTGTTGACCACGCTCAGCGGGTAGAAGCACCTGACGGTCAACCTGTTCAAACAGTCCATCACCACAGACCCAGGACCAGCCAGACCAGGACCTGGGTCTGTGGTCCCGCTGATCCATACTGAGCCAGGTTAATCAGGGGGGAGGAGCCCTATTGGTCCAAACGGGCCCGACAGTTTGGACAGAAGGACCAGAATGATGGAAGGACAGTGAAGGAAAGGCAGAGCTGACCCCCACCAGTCACCCTGTTCCAGTCATCTCCAGCTCTGAAGAAGCTGGCCCGGCCCGTTTACACGCTCTTACTTGAAATTGGAGTCTCTGGAAATGAAGGTGGGTCCGTCTGGAATCAGCCGTCTGTTGTGGAGGATCTCGTTCTCGTAGACCATGTAGGTGTCCCCGACCTGCAGAGGACCATCGTTACAAAACTGAACTTCAGGAGCAGCTGGACTACGTGTTGGTTCTGCCGTCTTTAAAGGTTCTGGTCTGGGAACACAAAGGGTCCTACAGGACCTGTTACAGATGTTCTACAACACCACTGATCCAGGCTAGATACAACAGGAGAGCTGAGCAGGTGGGACTGTTTGGAGAGGACCTGCAGAGGTTTGTACCATATTTCTGGTCCCACAAGAGTCCACCTTGAACTCAAAGACGACCCTCGCTCCATCAGTCTGCTTGGGGCCACAGGTGGGGTCCAGAAGGCTGGTTCTTTCAGGTTCTACTGAAGGCCAGGTGGAGGACAGAGTCGTGACCACTGTCACGGTCCCATCTGTGGAGCAGACTGAAGCCAGAGGGTCAACCAGCGGTTCTGACCCGAGGAGCAGACAGAACCTACCCATCATGTCCTGGGTTTTGAACAGGCAGCGTTTGGACGTGGACGTTTGGACTTCCAGACTCTTGGAATCCCTCAGAAGGAGCCGAAAGCTCCCGTAGAAGTGTGACAGGTTGATGTCCTGGAGGACAGGACGGCTGTTTAAGGTCCATTCAGGAAGCCTTGGAGGTCTGCAAATATCTTCTCCACGAACACATCTGGGTTATATCTGTAGCCTGCTCAGCCGAGGTGGACCAGGCTTACCTCGTAAGTGAATCCGATGGAGAACAGGGGGATCTCCAGGACGGTCTTGTGGGCGTGGACAGAGAGGCGGTAGCCCCTCTGGGCAGCCAGCTGATCGGTGAGGGGCTCCTGGTCCACGCCCACCTCCCACAGGCTCCGAGTCCGGGACAACCCCACCACGCTGAAGACGACCCCTCTGTCCAGACACTGAGCCGAGATCTCTGGAGGGACTTTAGAGAGCCGGCTTTACCTGGAGGACAGGTGAACCACCTGGGGGACAGGTGAACCACCTGGGGGACGGGTGAACCACCTGGGGCACAGGTGAACCACCTGGGGGACAGGTGAACCACCTGGGGGACGGGTGAACCACCTGGGGCACAGGTGAACCACCTGGGGGACAGGTGAACCACCTGGGGGACAGGTGAACCACCTGGGGCACAGGTGAACCACCTGGGGGACAGGTGAACCACCTGGGGGACAGGTGAACCACCTGGGGGACGGGTGAACCACCTGGGGCACAGGTGAACCACCTGGGGGACAGGTGAACCACCTGGGGCACAGGTGAACCACCTGGGGCACAGGTGAACCACCTGGGGGACAGGTGAACCACCTGGGGGACGGGTGAACCACCTGGGGCACGGGTGAACCACCTGGGGGACAGGTGAACCACCTGGGGGACGGGTGAACCACCTGGGGCACAGGTGAACCACCTGGGGGACAGGTGAACCACCTGGGGGACAGGTGAACCACCTGGGGGACAGGTGAACCACCTGGCGCACAGGTGAACCACCTGGCGCACAGGTGAACCACCTGGCGCACAGGTGAACCACCTGGCGGACAGGTGAACCACCTGGCGGACAGGTGAACCACCTGGCGGACAGGTGAACCACCTGGGGGACGGGTGAACCACCTGGGGCACAGGTGAACCACCTGGGGGACAGGTGAACCACCTGGGGCACAGGTGAACCACCTGGGGGACACTCACAGGCGTTGAACACTCGGGCTGTGACCCTGGTCTGGTAGTAGTACGAGTCCCTCTGAGGTGTGAGGGTCAGAGTGAAGTTTACGTGGATGGAGTACTGCAGCACACCTTCACCCAGGTACTGTCGACAGAGCATGTCATCAGTGAATCTGCACGTTCTCCTGACCTGAGGTAGACTACAGCGGTCACAGGGTGAACAAAGGACCAGAAACATGACGCTACAGTCGTCCAGAATCAGGACCACCACGGGGCTACCACAGCCAGGGATGAGCCCTAGGTAGTGAGGTGATCTCTGAGCAGGGTTCCCAGGGAACTCCAACCCCTGGTCAGAACCACGTCGCTACCCCTCACCGTCTGCTGGACGCTCGGGTCTTCAAAGGGCAGCCGCAGCTCATAACCTCGGCTGCCGTTGCCATGGACAACGGGACTGATGCTGTAGCTGGCCCTTTCAGTCGTCTCCAACTGCTGCCCGTTGACCCACACGTCCTCCAGGAAGACGTCGGCGGGAACGTTCCCCAGGTAGACGCTGAAGGCCTGGTCGTCGGGGATGGTCCCTGAAGACAAACGGACCTTCAGCGTAAACAACAACGTTGGGGTGTTCGGTGGTGCGTGACTCACGGTCGGAGGCGAAAGGTGTTCGGCAGACCAGGGGCGTCTCCAGCCTGGTCAGCTGGCGCAGCCTAGTGTCCACGCTGCTGCCGTCTTCAGACAGCACGGAGAAGACGTGCTCGTACATCAGGACCATCTGGTAGGTCTCCTTGTAGGCGTTGTTCACCACCAGGCTCTGCAGGTACAGACCCCGTCATGGACAGGTGTGCAGCAGGAGGGGCAGCGCACCTCTGGGGAACAGACCTTCCTGGAGCCGCCCTCGGCCCCAAATGGAACCCCGATCTGGATCTTCTGGTCCCGTTGGACCAGGCGGAGGCCTCTGGCTGCAGCCGTGGTTTCGTCCAGTAGCGTCCCCGACACCCCCAGCCTCACGCTTTTACTTTGAAATCCCACGTCCTCCCCGACCAGGGGCCTCAGGACCCGAGGGACCTCCCAGAGCAGCCAGCCGTCCTCGAAGGACCCTGAAGCTGCAGCGCGGTGTTAATGAGCACGAGCCCCCGTCAGGGGGCCGTAGGACGACTCACCCACGGGGCAGGCCATGGACATGTCCACCACCAGCACCACCAGCTTCTGCTTGAAGAACAGGGACACCCGGAGGACCTCCACGGGGACGTCTTCCACCTGGGTGGAGCTGGAGCTGTGAGCCCGTTCACGCGGCTCCTCGGCTGGCGTGGACTCACCGTGGTGACCCGGGCCTGGGGCTGCTGGTACCGGGCTCGGAGCACCGCCCTCTGGGCCGAGGCCGTCAGGCTGAAGCCCAGCTCCTGAGCTTCAGACACAGACATCGAGAGGACACGGCCGTCCTCCTGCAGGAACATCAGCTGCCACACGGGGCTGGCCGTCCTCTGGGCCTGAGGAGACAGGAGACAGCAGCACTGTCCACCGTCCCCCCAGTTGGACTCTGGATGGAAGCAGAAGATCTGCAGCCCCCAGGACCTCCAAGGCCCTCCTGGATCCTCTGGTCCTCTCCGTTCCCCTGAGCTTGAGCAGGACTCTGAATCCAGTCCTCACCATGGTCAACATCTGGTCCCCTCACCTCCTCAGGTCTACTGAGGTCCTGCAGGTCTGCGTGAGGAGGTCCCTGGTCTACAGATCGGTGGAGGTCCCCCCAGCTGCTGGAACCTTACCTCAGCGACTGCAGCCTGCCACGCTGCTCCACCACCTCCACCTTCACACGTGGACCGCCGGTTCACGTTGACCTGCAGGTCAGCGGGGGTCAGCACCCGCCAGGTCAGGTGGTGTGAGGAGATGTTCTCACCTCCATGTAGTGCTCCTCACAGACCACCTCTCGGTCTGACCAACTGGGCCCCGAGCAGACGGCAGACACGGGCCAGCTGGCCCCGCCCCCTTCGCCGTCCCTCACCACCACGTTGAACCTGAAGGTGAAGGCCTCGTCGTCCTGGAGGACACCACAGCCGTTAACGACCCGTCCCACCGGGGTCGGCGGGAGGCGGGGCTACCTGGCTGTGAGGCGGGGAGCTACCTGGCTGTGAGTGAGGCGGAAGGCGGAGCTACCTGGGTGTGAGTGAAGCAGGAGGCGGAGCTACCTGGTGTGAGTGAAGCAAGAGGCGGAGCTACCTGGGTGTGAGTGAAGCAGGAGGCAGAGCTACCTGGGTGCGAGTGAAGCAGGAGGCGGAGCTACCTGGGTGTGAGTGAGGCGGAAGGCAGAGCTACCTGGGTGTGAGTGAAGCAGGAGGCGGAGCTACCTGGTTGCGAGTGAAGCAGGAGGCGGAGCTACCTGGGTGCGAGTGAAGCAGGAGGCGGAGCTACCTGGGTGTGAGTGAAGCAGGAGAAGTAGGAAGCTCTGAAGGTGGTGGAGCCGTCCACGCTGGAGGTGCTGCTGGCGTAGCCACATCGAGAGGCCAGCTGGGGACTGATGGGGTGGGCGCCAAGGTCGTCTGCAGGGGGAGGCAGGGTGAGGGGAGGCAGGGTGAGGGGAGGCAGGGTGAGGGGAGGCAGGGTGAGGGGAGGAGTGGGGGAGGCACTCACCTACTGCCTCAAAGAGAGGAGCCTGTGGGGAGGCCACGTGGATCCAGAAGTAACGGTCTCCACACTCTGACCGCACAACCGTCTCTGGAGAACCTGGACAGGAAGCAGACGTCAGCCAGGACCCCCCCCAGGACCCCCCCTCAGGACCCTCTAGGGGGTCGTGGGGGTCCTCCTCAGGACCATCTCAGAGAAAGCCCTGTACTGGTCACCTTCAGCGGAGAGCCCAGGGAACAGTGAGCAGCAGACCAACAGGAGCCTGCAGACACAAGAGACCTTCAGAGCCCCTCCGTGACTCCCTCAGGGGACCAGGTGCTGCTCACCTGAGCATCACAGCAGCCTTCCTCATGGTGCTCTACCTGGAGCCTCTGCACTGCCCACAGGTGAGCTGATCACCTGCTGGTCTTCAGGAGGCTGATCAAGCTGCATCTGATTGGCTCTGATTAGACTGATGTCATCACAGCTGGTGGCTGAGCACACGCACACACACACACACACACACACACACACCACCTCACCTCCTGTCTGGTGTGTCCAGGTCCACACACCCCTTCTCACACACACACACACCCTCACCTCCTGTCTGGTGTGTCCAGGTCCACACACCCCTTCACACACACACACACACACCCTCACCTCCTGTCTGGTGTCCAGGTCCACACACACACACACACCCTCACCTCCTGTCTGGTGTCCAGGTCCACACACCCACACACACACACCCTCACCTCCTGTCTGGTGTGTCCAGGTCCACACACCCCCTCACACACACACACACACTCACCTCCTGTCTGCTGTCCAGGTCCACACACACACACACACACCTCACCTCCTGTCTGCTGTCCAGATCCACACACACACACACACACACACACACCCCCCTGTCTGCTGTCCAGGTCCACACACACACACACACACACACACACCCTCACCTCCTGTCTGCTGTCCAGGTCCAGTCAAAGCTCCTCTTCTTGGTTCTGGTTTCCACACCAGTGTTGGGAAGGAGAGTCGAGCCCAGACTCTGCAGGCAGGTGAGTGTCCTCCTTGTTGCCACGGTGACCTGAGCCGGCCCGACCTTTGACACGGCGATGCGGCGACCTCGGGGTGTGTTCAGGGAAGCGTCAGATCCAACATCTGGGCAGCCAGCTGCAGCTGAACCAGCACTGTTTGGACACGGCCTTCAACTTCTTCAAGATGGTGGTCAGCAAACATCTGACGCGAGGACGCAAGACGGAGCACGTGATCGCAGCCTGCCTCTACCTGGTGTGTAGGACGGAGGGCACGCCCCGTATCCTTGGGGGTGTGAGGCCTGGAGTGTGTGTCTGAGGTCTGGTGTGTGTGTGTGCCTGTGTGTGTGTGTGGGCCCATATGTGTATATGTGTGTGTGTGAGGCCCATATGTGTATATGTGTGTGAGGCCCTGTATGTGTGTGTGTGAGGCCCTGTATGTGTATATGTGTGTGTGTGTGTGAGGCCCGGTGTGTTCTCCTCAGCTGCCTCAGACATGCTGCTGGACCTCAGTGACCTGCTCCAGGTAAGACTCACCTGAGTGTTGACAGGAAGCAGCCGACAGGAAGCCGGGGTCACGACCTCTCTCTCCTCAGGTGAACGTTTACATCCTGGGAAAAACCTTCCTGCTGCTGGCCCGGGAGCTGTGCATCAACGCCCCCGCCATCGGTGAGCCCCGCCCCCTCTTTAGCCCCGCCCCCAGCGGCGTTTGAAGGTTCCACCAGAAATGTTTAACGAGGTTTTAACAGACTTTAACGAGGTTGAGACGGGTTCAGCCAGCTTTAATGTTCCTTCACACAAACACACACACACACACACACACACACACACACACACACACCCCAGGGGTCAGGTGACCTCAGCAGTAGAACACCAGCTCGGGGATCTGCCCCCCCTGCACGCCGGTGCCGTTGGTGCTGTCGGAGGAGCACTGGAACTGGAAGGTGACCTTCCCGCTCTGCACCTCGGTCACGCCCTCCTGCCCGAAGTAGCTCAGCTCGGCGCCGTCCAGCACGGCGCTGACCGTGTAGAAGGCGTCGGGCTCCACCTGCACCGGGTGCTCGAACCACACGGGGAAGGTGGCGCTGGAGCCGTCCGACAGGAAGCTGGTGACGTTCTGCGCCAGCACGGCGCCCTGCCGCTTCAGCTCGATCTTCACGCCGTACTCGGTGGCGCCGCCGCTGGAGCCGTAGAGGCCCAGCCCCGCCACGAACACCCGGCGGTCCACGGCGAACTGGATGCTGTCGCAGCGGCCGCGGTAGCGCCACTGGTTGCTGCGGTAGGCGGAGGACAGGAAGCGGTGGCAGCGCTGGGGGGGCAGGCCGGCCCGGGGGGCGGGGCAGAAGTCCAGGGGGGGCGGGGCCGAGGCCGTGAACCACAGGAACACGTCCCGCGTCTCCTGCAGCGTCAGCACGCCCGACTGCGCCGCGCCGTCGGCGAACTCCTGCAGCGTCATGGCGGGCACGCGCAGCAGGAAGAGCGCCTTCCCCAGCACGCCGCGCTGGTTCGGGGGCGTCGCCGCCACGCCGCGGCGCCGGCACTCGGCCGCCGCCCAGCGCAGCGCCGCCTGGAACACCTGCGCCTCGCGCACGTTGAGCGTCTCCCGCCGCAGCACCACCTCCAGCGTGGGCGCGTCGATGTCGCAGAAGCCGTCGGAGCGCAGGGCGAGCGCGGCCTGGGCGTCGACCACCTCCCAGCAGCGCCGCGTGAGCGCCGGCTCCTCGAACAGGCGGCTCTGCCACAGCAGCACGCACGCGTTCTTGGCCTCCAGACGCGTCTCCAGGAAGCGCACGCACGCCTTCGCCAGCGCCGCCACCAGGTACTTCTTGGCGGCGTAGAGCGTGGCGAGGACGGTGTCGGCGTCCAGCTCGATCTCATCACTGTACATGTACCTGACGGGGGTCAGAGGTCACAGCTGGAGGAAAACAGGAGCGCCTCACCCTCACCCCCTCACCCTCTCATCCTCACCCTCACCCACACCCTCTCATCCTCACCCACACCTCACCCTCACCCCCTCACCCTCTCATCCTCACCCACACCCTCTCATCCTCACCCACACCCTCACCCTCTCATCCTCACCCACACCCCCTCACCCTCACACACACCCTCTCATCCTCGCCCACACCCTCTCATCCTCACCCACACCCTCACCCCCTCACCCTCTCATCCTCACCCTCACCCACCCCCTCACCCACACCCTCTCATCCTCACCCACACCCTCACCCCCTCACCCTCTCATCCTCACCCTCACCCACCCCCTCACCCACACCCTCTCATCCTCACCCACACCCTCACCCCCTCACCCTCACCCCCTCACCCTCTCATCCTCACCCTCACCCACACCCTCTCATCCTCACCCACACCCTCACCCTCTCATCCTCACCCACACCCCCTCACCCTCACACCCACCTCTCATCCTCACCCACACCCTCACCCCCTCACCCTCACCCTCACCCCCCCTCACCCACACCCTCTCATCCTCACCCACACCCTCACCCCCTCACCCTCTCATCCTCACCCTCTCATCCTCACCCACACCCTCACCCCCTCGCCCACCCCCTCACCCACACCCTCTCATCCTCACCCACCCCCCCCACCCCCCCCCCGCCCACCCCCCACCCCCACCCACACCCCCTCACCCCCTCTCATCCTCACCCACACCCACACCCTCGCCCACCCCCACACCCCACCCACACACCCACCCCCACCCACACCCCACCCACACCCCCTCATCCCACCCCCCCCCCCCCCCACCCCACACCCACCCCGCCCACCCCCGCCCACCCCTCTCATCCTCACCCACACCCTCACCCCCTCACCCTCTCATCCTCACCCTCTCATCCTCACCCACACCCTCACCCCCTCGCCCACCCCCTCAACCACACCCCCCACCCACACCCTCTCATCCTCACCCACCCCCTCGCCCACCCCCTCATCCCCTCACCCCACCCCCTCACCCACCCCCTCACCCACACCCTCTCATCCTCACCCACCCTCTCATCCTCACCCACACCCTCACCCACACCCCACCCCCTCACACCCTCACCCACACACCCACACCCTCACCCACACCCTCACCCACACCCCCTCATCCTCACCCCCTCGCCCACCCCCTCACCCACACCAACACCCTCGCCCACCCCCTCACCCCCTCACCCCCTCACCCACACCCTCTCACTTCAGTAGGATGAGGAAGGCTGCTGGTTGGACATCAGGGATGTGGATCTCGTCCTCGTCCTCAGCCAGGTCTCCGTAGAACATGGCTCCAAACACCGAGCTCCCCACCGCCAGGACGTACTGCAGCGAGGACACGGCTGAGGACTGGCCCCTGGCCCCGCCCCAACACCACACAGGCCCCGCCCCCGTCGCAAGCCCCGCCCCAACACCACCCTGGCCCCGCCCCCGTCGCAGGCCCCGCCCCCACCTTGTGTGCAGGAACCCTCTGCGTGTCCCCTGGAGGTCCCACGATGAAGTGGACGTCTGACATCTGCTCGTTGTTGAACATCAGAGCGTTCCTGGTGGTGACGGGGGTCAGAAGGGGGGGGTCAGGGGTCAGCAGAGGGGTCAGAACCTCCGGGGGGCTCACCTCTCCCTCAGCGTGGGCTGCACCTCCTTCCAGCCGTCCCGCTCCTCGCACTCGCCGGCGTCCTGGCGGGCGGCGCCGTGGCCCCCCTGGTCCTGGGTGGGGGGCGGGGAGGGGGGGTCCAGCTGGATGAAGCCCTTCTTGGCCCCCCCCTCCCCCTGAGGGAGGCTGGTGGGGAACAGCTCGGCCGCCATCCCTGACGTCACACAGCCGCCGTGACGTCACAGCATGACGACCGTGTCCCGCCGGACACAGGTGTTGATGACGTCACCTCTGGCTCTCAGGTGGGTCGGTACCGGACCCACGGTTCTGTAGCGGCTCAGACGAGAGCTGGACCCGACCTGTGAGGGTCGATGATCCGTCATCACCGTCGGGCCGCTACGAGCGAGAGACCCGGACCGTTCGGACCCGTGTGTGTCTACCTGTGGGGGGCTGCTGGTCCCCCTGGTGGTCCCGCTGGTCCCGCTGGTCCCGCTGGTCCTACTAGTTCTCCTGGTCCTGCTGGACCTGCTGGTCCTACTGGTCCCCCTGGTGGTCTTACTGGTCCCCCTGGTGGTCCTACTGGTCCCCCTGGTGGTCTTACTGGTCCCCCTGGTGGTCCTACTGGTCCTACTGGTGGTCTTACTGGTCCCCCTGGTGGTCCTACTGGTCCCCCTGGTGGTCCTACTGGTCCTACTGGTGGTCTTACTGGTCCCCCTGGTGGTCTTACTGGTCCCCCTGGTGGTCCTACTGGTCCCCCTGGTGGTCTTACTGGTCCCCCTGGTGGTCTTACTGGTCCCCCTGGTGGTCCTACTGGTCCCCCTGGTGGTCCTACTGGTCCTACTGGTCGGGTCCAGGCCGACTCTCCGGCCGCCATGTTAGTGTCGGCAGCACCGCGCTGGTCCAGCAGGGGGCGGCAGAGAGGGGCCGACACCACCGAGGAAGAGTCCGGAGGACCTGTGACGATCCAGATGTTGCAGCACATCTGTCCATCAGCACACCTGTCCATCAGCACATCTGTCCATCAGCACACCTGTCCATCAGCACATCTGTCCATCAGCACACCTGTCCATCAGCACACCTGTCATCAGCACATCTGTCCAGAGGTGGTGGAGGTGCACAAGAACCTGAGCTGGTGGTTCTGGTCCAGTTGTACATCCACACCTACACAGGGGACCCCCCTCTACCCCCCCAGGTGACCTGTGACCCCTCTCTCTCTCCCCCTCTCTCTCTCCCCTCTCCCCTCTCCCCTCTCCTCTCCTCCCCTCCCCTCTCCTCCCCTCCCCTCCCCTCTCCTCTCCTCTCCTCTCCTCCCCTCCCCTCT
This sequence comes from Lagocephalus sceleratus, assembly GCA_911728415.1. NCBI lineage: Eukaryota > Metazoa > Chordata > Actinopteri > Tetraodontiformes > Tetraodontidae > Lagocephalus > Lagocephalus sceleratus. The sequence continues at coordinate 302,078 of CAJVRN010000238.1, read as the reverse complement.
CCTCCCCCCCTCTCCTCTCCCTCTCCTCTCCTCTCCTCCCCTCCCCTCTCCCTCTCCTCTCCTCTCCCCCCTCCCCTCTCCCCCCTCTCCCCTCTCCCCTCTCCTCTCCTCCCCTCCCCTCTCCTCCCCTCTCCTCCCCTCCCCTCTCCTCTCCTCTCCTCTCCTCTCCTCCCCTCCCCTCTCCTCTCCTCTCCTCTCCTCCCCTCCCCTCTCCTCCCCTCTCCTCTCCCCTCTCCCCTCTCCTCTCCTCCCCCTCCCTCTCCTCCCCTCCCCTCCCCTCTCCTCTCCTCTCCTCTCCTCCCCCTCTCCTCTCTCCTCCTCTCTCCCTCTCCTCCCTCCCCTCCCCTCTCCTCTCTCCTCCCCCCTCCTCTCCTCTCCCTCTCTCCCCTCCCTCCCCCTCTCCTCCCTCCTCTCCCTCCCCTCCCCTCTCCTCTCCCTCCCTCTCCTCTCCCCCTCCTCCCCTCTCCTCTCCCTCTCCCCTCCCCTCCCTCTCCTCCCTCCCCTCCCCTCCCTCTCCCCTCCCTCCCCTCCCTCCCCCTCTCCCCTCCCCTCCCCCTCTCCTCTCCCCTCCCCTCTCTTCTCCCTCTCTCCTCTCCTCCCCCTCTCCTCCCCTCTCCTCTCTCCTCTCCTCCCCTCCCCTCCCCTCTCCTCCCCTCCCCTCTCCCCTCTCCCCTCTCCCCTCTCCTCTCCTCTCCTCCCCTCCCCTCCCCTCCCCTCCCCTCTCCTCTCCCTCTCCTCCCCTCCTCCCTCTCCTCTCCTCCCTCCCCTCTCCCTCTCCCCTCTCTCCCCTCTCCTCCCCTCTCCTCTCTTCTCCTCTCTCCTCTCCTCCCCTCTCCTCCCCTCTCCCCTCTCCTCTCCTCTCCTCTCCTCTCCTCCCTCTCCTCCCCTCTCCCTCTCCCTCCCTCTCCTCTCCTCTCCTCTCCTCCCCCTCCCCCTCCCCTCTCCTCCCCTCCCCCTCTCCCTCTCCCTCTCCCTCTCCTCTCCTCTCCCTCCCCTCCCCCTCTCCTCCCCTCCCCTCCCCTCTCCCTCTCCCTCCCCCTCCCTCCCCTCTCCCCTCTCCTCTCCTCTCCTCTCCTCTCCTCCCCTCCCCTCCCCTCTCCTCCCCTCTCCCCTCTCCTCTCCTCTCCTCTCCTCCTCCCTCCCTCCCCCTCTCCTCCCTCCCCTCTCCCCCCTCCCCTCTCCTCTCCTCTCCCTCTCCTCCCCTCCCCTCTCCTCCCTCCCTCCCCTCTCCCCTCTCCCCTCCCTCTCCCTCTCCTCTCCTCCCCTCTCCCCTCTCCTCCCTCCTCTCCTCTCTTCTCCTCTCCTCTCCCCCTCTCCTCCCCTCTCCCCTCCCTCTCCTCTCCTCTCTCCTCTCCTCCCCTCCCCTCTCCCTCTCCTCCCCTCTCCCCTCTCTCCCTCTCCCTCTCCTCCCCTCTCCCCTCCCCTCTCTCTCCTCCCTCCCCTCCCCCTCCCCCCTCCCTCTCCTCTCCTCTCTCCCCTCTCCCTCTCCTCCCCTCTCCTCCCCTCCCCTCTCCTCTCCTCTCCTCTCCCTCTCCCTCCCCCCTCCCCTCCCCTCTCCTCCCCTCTCCCCCCCTCTCCCTCCTCCCTCTCCTCCCTCTCCCCTCCCTCCTCCCCTCCCCTCTCCCCTCTCCTCCCCCTCTCCTCTCTTCTCCTCTCTCCTCCCCTCCCCTCTCCTCCCCTCCCCCTCTCTCCCCTCTCCTCCCCTCTCCCCTCTCCCCTCTCCCCTCTCTCCCCCTCTCCTCCCCTCTCCTCTCTTCTCCTCTCTCCTCTCCTCCCCTCTCCTCCCCTCTCTCCCCCTCTCCTCCCCTCTCCCCTCTCCCCTCTCCCCTCTCCTCTCCTCTCCTCTCCTCCCCTCCTCTCCTCCTCCCCTCTCCTCTCCTCCCCTCTCCTCCCCTCCTCTCCTCCTCCTCCTCTCCTCTCCTCTCCTCTCTTCCTCTCTCCTCCCCTCTCCCCTCTCTCTCCCCTCTCCTCCCCTCTCCCCTCTCCTCCCCTCTCTCCTCTCCTCCTCAGACCCGTGCCTCTACATCCCTCGCTTCGCCCACATGTTGGAGTTTGGGGGGAAAACTCACGAGGTTTCCATGACGGCGCTGCGCCTGGTCCAGAGGATGAAGAGGGACTGGATGCACACGGGACGGAGACCCTCTGGCCTCTGTGGAGCAGGTAGATCACCTGGAGAACACCTGGAGAACTCCTGGAGAACACCTGGAGAACTCCTGGAGAACTCCTGGAGAACACCTGGAGAACCTGATGAGTCCTCCTCTCATCTTCTCTCTTCCTCTCCTCTTCCTCCTCCTCCTCTCTTCTCCTCTCCTCCTCCTCCTCCTCTCCTCCTCCTCCTCCTCCTCTCCTCCTCTCCTCCTCTCCTCTTCTCCTCCTCTCCTCTTCTCCTCCTCCTCCCTCTCCTCCTCCTCCCTCCCTCCTCCCTCCCTCCCTCCTCCTCCTCTCCTCCTCCTCCTCCTCTCCTCCCTCCTCCTCCTCCTCCTCTCCTCTTCTCCTCCTCCTCTCCTCCTCCTCCTCTCTCTCTCCTCCTCCTCTCCTCCTCCTCCTCTCCTCCTCTCTCCTCCCTCCTCTCTCCTCTCCTCCTCCTCTTCTCCTCCTCCTCTCCTCCTCTCCTCCCTCCTCCTCTTCTCCTCCTCCTCTCCTCTCCTCCCTCCTCTCCTCCTCCTCCTCCCTCCTCCTCTCCTCCTCCTCCTCTCCTCTCCTCCTCTCCTCTTCTCCTCCTCCTCTCCTCCTCCTCCTCTCCTCTTCTCCTCCTCCTCTCCTCCTCCTCCTCTCCTCCTCTCCTCCTCCTCTCCTCTTCTCCTCCTCCTCTCCTCTTCTCCTCCTCCTCCCTCCTCTCCTCCTCCTCCTCTCCTCCTCCTCCTCTCCTCAGCTCTCCTGGTAGCTGCTCGGATGCACAAGTTCCGCCGTACGGTGAAGGATGTGATCGGTGTGGTGAAGGTGTGCCAGACCACCCTGAGGAAGAGGTGAGAGTGAACACCTGTAGACCTTCACAGCCAGCAGGACCTGATGGCTCCGCCCCCCCAGGTTGACAGAGTTTGAGGACACGCCCACCAGCCAGCTGACCATTGATGAGTTCATGAAGGTCGACCTGGAGCAGGAGTGTGACCCCCCCTCCTTCACCGCTGGACAGCACAAGGTCAAGCTGCAGCAGGTTAGTGCCTCCAGCTGTGACCTCCAGCTGTGGCCTCCAGCTGTGACCTCCAGCTGTGGCCTCCAGCTGTGGCCTCCAGCTGTGACCTCCAGCTGTGGCCTCCAGCTGTGGCCTCCAGCTGTGACCTCCGGCTGTGGCCTCCAGCTGTGACCTCCAGCTGTGGCCTCCAGCTGTGGCCTCCAGCTGTGGCCTCCAGCTGTGGCCTCCAGCTGTGGCCTCCAGCTGTGACCTCCAGCTGTGGCCTCCAGCTGTGACCTCCAGCTGTGGCCTCCAGCTGTGACCTCCAGCTGTGGCCTCCAGCCCTTCACCTTGTCCATCCTCTTCTGCAGCTGGAACAGGAGCTGACCAGGAGGCTGGATGACGTAGAAGGTCAGTAGAAGGTCGGAGGGCGCTCCTGGGCCGAGGCCCCCTGACCTCCAGGTGTCCTCTAGGAGAGATCAGCTGCTACAAAGACGAGATCGAGACCGAGCTGGAGAAGAGCCGGCCCAAGCTGAAGGGGATCTACGCTGCCTACACCAAGGAGATCGGTTCGCCTCCCGCCTGCCTCCGCCCTCCTGGGGCAGGACGGCCTTTAAGCACCTCGTTCCTCCCTCCAGACCCCGCCAACGCCGAGGCCCTATCCGTGACCTCTGACCCCACCGAGCCAGAAGATGAAGTTCAAGCTGCTGCCCAAAAGCTGACCCAGGACTTCCTGTCTCATGTGATCCAAGAGGAGGAGGGGTGGGGCGAGAAGGGGGAGGGCGGGGGGAGAAAGACAGGGGGGAGCGTCGGAGCCAGGGCCCCCCTCTGGGGGTCATCCTGGGGACCCTGCCCAGCGCCGCCAGCCTGGACCTCCAGCAGGACCTGGACGAGTCCGCAGCAGAGCCAGAAGGTGGGTCCAGGTCCAGGTCCAGGTCCATGTCCAGGTCCAGGTCCAGGTCCAGGACCAGGACCAGGACCAGGACTGGGACCAGGACCAGGTCCATGTCCATATTCAGGACCAGGGCCATGTCCAGGACCATGTCCAGGTCCATGTCCAGGACCATGTCCAGGTCCATGTCCAGGACCAGGTCCATGTCCATATTCTGGACCAGGTCCATGTCCAGGACCATGTCCAGGTCCATGTCCAGGACCATGTCCAGGACCAGGACTGGGACCAGGACCAGGTCCATGTCCATATTCAGGACCAGGGCCATGTCCAGGACCATGTCCAGGTCCATGTCCAGGACCAGGTCCATGTCCATATTCAGGACCAGGGCCATGTCCAGGACCATGTCCAGGACCAGGCTGAGGTGGGAGGAGCCTTCTCACGCTGTCCTGCTGTTTTACAGACGAGACGAAAGAGGGGGGGGAGTTGGACCTGGACGGCATCGACGACCAGGAGATCGAGAAGGTGCGTTGACCTCCGTTGAGCTGAGCGGTGGGGGCGTGACCTTGACCCCTGACCTTGACCCTGAGCCTGAGCGTCTCTCCACAGTACATCCTGAACGACAAGGAGGTGGAGGTGAAGACGGAGCTGTGGATGAAGCAGAACGCCGAGTACCTGAAGGAGCAGAAAGGTCAGGACCTGGTGGGCGTGGCCCGCCACCCCCAGCTGTTGACCCTCTTTGGTTTCCAGAGAAGGAAGAGAGGATCCAGAAGGAGAAGGAGCAGGGAACGTACCGGGAGAAGGTGAGCCAGCAGGGGGGCGTCGCCGAGGGGCGGGACCAGGACTAAAGCAGGTGTGTCCAGGTGAAGAAGCCCAAGAAGAAGAGGGAGCGCGTGGAGGCCTCCACGGCCGGCGAGGCCATCGAGATGATGCTGGAGAAGAAGAAGATCTCCAGTAAGATCAACTACGACGTCCTGCGCCACCTCAACAGCAGGGGGGCGGGCAGCAGCCCCAGCCGCGCGGCCCCTCAGCCCGCCGCCGCGCGCAAACGCCTCCACCGGCGCCGCAAGAAGGTCACCGGAGGGGGCGTGTCCAACAGCGCTGATGTCATCGGGAAGAGGTGAGGACCGCCCTCACGAGCCCGCCTGCTCACGCTCGCGTGGCGCTCACGTCTGCGTCCCCCTCAGAGTTCGCCTCATCATCACGTCCACCTCGAAGAAGAAGAAGCCGTCCCTGCAGGTGACCCCCGCCTGGCCCCGCCCCCGCCTGGCCCCGCCCCCTCCGGTCAGACATCACGAGCGCACTCACTCTGTTTCCAGGCTGACAACCCCGTCACCGTGACGACGGAGAGCGTGCAGGCTCCAGCTCCAGTCGCTCCAGCTCCAGTCACGCCCGCCCCGCCCCCGCCCCGGCCTCGCCCCCCCCCGCGCTGGAGGAGGAGGAGGAGGAGGAGGTGGAGGAGGAGTGCGTCAGCGCCCTGCAGCTGGTCGGAGGTGAGACGTGAGGCCACAGCCGCATGTGGGACAGCGTGTCCGACTGACCTGTCTGTACCTGTCCAACTGTCCACTGTTCCAGAGTACGGCTGTGAGGAGGACGACGCCTTCCAGTGACCTTTGACCTCTCCGTCTGTGGTGCTGAGAACTGATCAATAATCAGTGATCAAAGCCTTTTTTATCGTTCATCTTTTAAATCGTCCACTTTTTCAAGACTGTTGATATTGTAAATACAAACGTGTTTTAGGAGCTGTGTTGTAGTACGTGTGTGTCTGTGTGTGTGTGTGTATGCACGTGAGTGTGTGTATGTACGTGAGTGTATGTACGTGAGTGTGTGCATATGTGTGTGTGTCTGTGTATGCACATGTGTGTGTGTATGTATGTGTGTGCATATGTGTGTGTGCATATGTGTGTGTGCATATGTGTGTGTGGTGCATATGTGTGTGTGCATATGAGTGTGTGTGTGTGTGTGTGTCCATGGTGAAACATTCCTGCTCTAATAAACTCAACATTCTTCTTCAGATCTGTGATCAGCTGTTTACTAGCAGGCTCCTGATTGGCTACAGGCTGGGCCAATCACAGGCCCAGGTTGCCGTGACGACTCAGATCAATCAGGTGTATTGATCAGGTTTTATTGAGGCTGCTCAGTATCCGAAGGCGTCTCTGATGGCCTGGAAGTAGGTGCGTCTCCAGCCCTCCCTGGTGGCGTCCTCCAGTCCGGCGGGGACGCCGCGACACTCCACGTTCAGCTGCGTCTCGTCTCCTCGCCGCCGCAGCTCCAGCCTCACGGCGGCGTGGTGACCTGGAGGCGACACCGCCGCCGTCAGGACCGCCGCCGTCAGCACGCCACGCCCCCTCACTTACCAGCCGGCCACGTGCGGAAGCGCCACCTCATGTGGATGGTCCTGTTTGGAACCTGCGGAGAGCCTCTGGTTACCACGGTAACAGCAGGGCTGACCTGCATCAGACAGACCCACCAGCAGGGAGAAGGCTCCACTGATGCCTCCGTCCAGCAGGCCCCGGGGCCAGGGCGCGTCTGCGCTGGTGGGGAGGGTCATCCCGTCACTGAACTCTGGGGTCAGGGGTCAGAGGTCAGGGGTGGGAGTGGCTGCGAGGTGTGTGGCGACCCACCTGATCTGAGCTGGCACACGTAGTCGCCCAGGACCCTCCGCACCTCGGGCACGCCGCTCCCCCTCATCAGGTCCAGCAGTGGCGTGCTGGGTTGGTCCCTGCACAGGCTCGCCGAGATCTGGACGCCAGCGCCGACATCAGCGGCGCCGACATCAGCGGCGTCGGCCGGGTCGACGCGGTCGCGATCGGGGACTCACGTCAAGGTCGTCGGGGTCGTTCTCATCCGACAGGTTAGGGACCTCCAGAGTGCCTCTGAACTTGAGTCCACGGGACGTACCTGGAGGAGCACCCGAGCAGGTGAGCGGTCATGAGGTCATGATGAGGTCATGATGAGGTCATGATGACGTCATGATGAGGTCATGATGAGGTCATCGCTGGATGCCTCACCGAGCCAGTGTGCTTTGATGTGCCAGTCGTAGAAGAAGAAGACCTGTCCTTTGCGGGTGTTGATGGAGGCGTCTCCGTCCAGTTCGGGGACGTCGGTCAGCTGGCAGACGCCCTCAGGACCGTCCGCCCGCACCGCCGTCAGCAGCTGGCGAAGGCGCCGCGACGACCAGGCGCTGACGTCACGCTCCGTCCTGAGAGGGTCACAGCAGCACCCTGACCACGGCGGCCCCGCCCCCACGCAGCCCCGCCCCATGCAGCCCCGCCCCCACGCAGCCCCGCCCCCTGCAGAAACGCCTGGGTGTGGTTACAAGTGGGCGTGGCTGCAGACACGTGCAGCCGCACCAGTGCCAGCTGTTGACGTTGGTCGCGTCTGCTCGCTCCTCCACGATCCAGCGCGGGTCTCCTTCCCCCCACTTGGCCATCGGGGCCCTTCAAAATAAAGCACCCCTCTGGCCCTGCCCTTACGTGTCATTAATACACTCCAGCTACACGTTTAGACAACTTATCATCACATGACGACATTTAGAAGCATCGCGGTTGACGCTCACGTGTTGCCTACACTGTCCTGAAGGTCTGTTCACTACAACTCCCATCAACCACCGCGCGGGCGGCCGCTTCCGTCAGAAACCGGAAAAGTCGCCGCAGCTGAAGGTAAAACAGCTGAGCGACGCGTCCTTATATTTATTTACTCTGTGAGCCGTTTGGTCTTTAGCCAGTTGGTTATTCAGTTAGTCGCTAGTTACTCCTGGTTGTCGCGGTGAAGAACACCTTTATTCTCAGTTTCAGAGGCCGATGTATCTGCTAACCTGTTAGCATGCCCGTTAGCGTCCTGTTTTCATTAAAGATAAAATCAGGAAGTGAGTCATCACAAACTGAATAAAAGTCACCCAGTTCACCCAGTTCACCCAGTTCACCCAGTTCACCCAGCCAGGACCAGCCAGGACCAGCCAGGACCAGGCCCGCCACCCTAGACGGTTTGAGATGATGAAGAGTCGAGCTGATGATGAAGATTACTGGAACCAGTCCAAGTTCAGGGCCTTCGCCTTCGACGATGAAGACGAGGTCAGCGGGGTCAGCGGGGTCAGAGGTCAGGGGTGAGAGGGTGCTGAAGCCGGGGTGTGTCCAGTTGCAGGAGTCCAAGCGGGCGGTGAGCCGCCTGGGCCGCCTGGGCGATGAAGAGGAGGAGAGGGTCAGCTGGAGCGGAGAGCCTGTGGGCAGTGAGGCCTCGCTTACCCCAACCTAACCCTAGCCCCCTGACCCCTGACCCCTGACCTCACCCTCCACCTGTGCCCAGGTATCTCCTGGTCCGTCAGTGAGACGGCAGCAGCCAATCAGAGGCCAGATAGAGACCCCGCCCCCTCCAGAGGCGACGGGACGGCGAGCGCCACATCTGGATACTCCCTGAGCTCGCTCTTCAAAGGTGAGGCCGCGTGACGGTCACGTGACCTGGTCCCTCAGGAGCAGGTCACGTGACCCCGTCCCCTCAGGTCACATGACTGACGTTGATGTGCTGCTCTGCAGGAAAGTCCAAAGGAGGGAGCTTTGTGTCGCTCAGTGAGGGTGAGTTTGACCTGTGAGTCAGTGAACACGTGAACATGTGAACATGTAAACACCTGAACATGTGAACACGTAAACACCTGAACACGTGAACACGTACACACGTAAACACCTGAACATGTGAACACGTGAACACCTGAACATGTGAACACGTACACATGTGAACACGTACACACGTAAACACCTGAACATGTGAACACCTGAACATGTGAACATGTAAACACCTGAACATGTGAACACGTAAACACCTGAACATGTAAACACCTGAACATGTGAACACGTAAACACCTGAACATGTGAACACCTGAACACATAAACACGTACACATGTGAACACCTGAACATGTGAACACCTGAACATGTGAACACGTAAACACCTGAACATGTGAACACCTGAACACGTAAACACGTACACATGTGAACACGTGAACACCTGAACATGTGAACACGTACACATGTGAACACGTAAACACCTGAACACATAAACACCTGAACATGTGTTCACATGTGAACTCATCATCTCTTCATCGTTTAGTTCTGGACGACTCTCCTGTCAGACTCTACGCTCCAGAAATAAGAAAACCCAAATCTGAGTACAAGGTAAGACCTCTGTCACGTGACCTCTGTCATGTGACCTCTGTCACGTGACCTCTGCCATGTGACCTCTGCCATGTGACCTCTGCCACATGACCCCTTCAGGACTTCCTAACCAACTGGTCTCCAGAGGAAACCACCAGAAGACTTCAGCAGGGAAAGGTGAGGCCCCCCCATTCCTAACCCCCCCATTCCTAACCCCCTAACCCCCCCATTCCTAACCCCCATTCCTAACCCCCCCATTCCTCACCCCCTAACCCCCCCATTCCTAACCCCCTAACCCCCCCATTCCTAACCCCCCCATTCCTCACCCCCTAACCCCCCCATTCCTAACCCCCATCCCCCCATTCCCTAACCCCCCATTCCTCACCCCCTAACCCCCCCATTCCTAACCCCCAACCCCCATTCCTAACCCCCCATTCCTAACCCCCTAACCCCCCATTCCTAACCCCCCCATTCCTAACCCCCCATTCCTCACCCCTAACCCCCATTCCTAACCCCCCATTCCTCACCCCCTAACCCCCCCATTCCTCACCCCTAACCCCCATTCCTCACCCCCCATTCCTAACCCCCCATTCCTAACCCCCTAACCCCCCATTCCTAACCCCCATTCCTCACCCCCTAACCCCCCATTCCTCACCCCCTAACCCCCCATTCCTAACCCCCCATTCCTAACCCCCATTCCTCACCCCCTAACCCCCCATTCCTAACCCCCCATTCCTAACCCCCTAACCCCCCCATTCCTCACCCCCTAACCCCCCATTCCTAACCCCTAACCCCCCATTCCTAACCCCCCATTCCTCACCCCCTAACCCCCCATTCCTCACCCCCCATTCCCCCCATTCCTAACCCCCCATTCCTAACCCCCCATTCCTCACCCCCTAACCCCCCATTCCTAACCCCCCCATTCCTAACCCCCCATTCCTCACCCCCCATTCCTAACCCCCCATTCCTCACCCCCTAACCCCCCATTCCTAACCCCCCATTCCTCACCCCCCATTCCCCCCCCCATTCCTCACCCCCTAACCCCCCATTCCTAACCCCAACCCCCCATTCCTAACCCCCCATTCCTCACCCCCCCCTAACCCCCCCATTCCTCACCCCCCATCCTAACCCCCCCATTCCCTAACCCCCCCATTCCTCACCCCCCCATTCCTCACCCCCCCATTCCTCACCCCCTAACCCCCCCCATTCCTAACCCCCCATTCCTCACCCCCTCACCCCCATTCCTCACCCCCTAACCCCCCATTCCTCACCCCCTCACCCCCATTCCTCACCCCCTCACCCCCCATTCCTCACCCCCTCACCCCCCTCCCCCCCAGGTGGTCCCTCTGGAGAAGTTCCGGTCCCTCCAGGACAAACTGTCTCTGCTGGATTCGGCCGTCGGCACCAACGATGGAAACGTCATCACGGCCGTAAGGGTCCCTTCTGATGGGGCGCTCCCCCCTCACCCGCCTCACCCCCTCCCCCCTCACCCCCCTCTGACCAGCGTCTGTGTGTTGTCCAGGTTCTGATTCACCTGAGGAGGACGCTGAGTAAAGGTGAGTGGGGGGGTTCCTGGGGGCGGCGCCCCGCCCGCTGACCCCGCCCCCTGACCCCGCCCCCTGACCCGTCCCCCCAGAGGTTCTGTTCCGGGAGCTGGAGTCCAGACGGACGGCCCTGAGACACCTGATCCAGTACCTGAGTGAGACGGGACAGAGGGAGCTGCTGCTGCAGCTGCTCAGGTGGGCCTCACCTGCAGCTCCGCCCCTCAGCTCCCCTTTGACCTCCCCTTTGACCTCACCATTGATCTCACCTTTGATCTCACCTTTGATCTCCCGCTCCTCCTCAGAACTCTGGGACGCTCCGAGGACGCAGCGGTACGTCTCCGCCCCCACCGCACATCTGGCCCCACCCTAACCTGACACTGCCTGTTTGTTTCCATGGAGACAGCTGTTGGAGTACAAACAGTACCTGAACATCACCGACGACAACAAGAGGCGGGACTTCCTGAAGAGCTGCCTCAGGTGAGCAGCCCAGTCTGACCAGCCCAGTCTGACCAGTCCAGTCTGACCAGTCAGACCAGTCCAGTCTGACCAGTCAGACCAGTCCAGTCAGACCAGTCCAGTCTGACCAGTCCAGTCTGACCAGTCCCATTTCAGCCTCCCGTTCTCTGCCGAAGACTCGGCCCTCCTCCGGGACCACTTCACCCTCCTGGACCGTCAGATCATCATCCAGGTGTTTCGGTGTTTCCACCGTCACTCTTGACAACAACTGTGGCTGAGGCTGTTTCTTGTTGCTAGGCAACCGAACAGAGTGGAGGAAGGTGGCCCAAAAGAGCTTCAATTGTCAACGAACCACTGATCACAACACTGGCGCACTGTTGCCTCCACCATTACAGCGAGTCTGAGGTAGTCTGGGTTAATCTGAGGTAGTCTGAGATAGTCTGGGTTAATCTGGGTTAATCTGAGGTAGTCTGGGTTAATCTGAGGTAGTTTGGGTTAATCTGGGGTAGTCTGGGTTAATCTGAGGTAGTCTGAGATAGTCTGGGTTAATCTGAGGTAGTCTGGGTTAATCTGAGGTAGTTTGGGTTAATCTGGGGTAGACTGGGTTAATCTAGGGTAGTCTGGGTTAATTTGAGGTAGTTTGGGTTAATCTGAGGTAGGGTTAATCTAGGTAGTTTGGGTTAATCTGAGGTAGTCTGGGTTAATCTAGGTAGTCTGGGTTAATCTGGGGTAGACTGGGTTAATCTAGGGTAGTCTGGGTTAATCTGAGGTAGTCTGAGATAGTCTGGGTTAATCTGAGGTAGTCTGGGTTAATCTGAGGTAGTCTGGGTTAATCTGAGGTAGTTTGGGTTAATCTGAGGTAGTCTGGGTTAATCTGGGGTAGTCTGGGTTAATCTAGGGTAGTCTGGGTTAATCTGGGGTAGACTGGGTTAATCTAGGGTAGTCTGGGTTAATCTGAGGTAGACTTGGGTAGGGTTAGTCTGATCTGGGTCAAAGGGTACGGGTCATGTGACAGACCTGTCTGTTGCCAGGGGAACTTCAGCAGTCCGTTAAACATCCGTCAGACGTTCAAGGTGAGAGCTGGAGTTAGTGTTGCTGACACGCTTCCCTCACCTGTTGACCTCCGACCTGTCAACCTCCTGACCTCTGACCCTCAGATCTCAGAGAAACAGTACGTCACCACGGCGCTGGCGGCGCGCGCTGAAATGAAGGCGTGGTCGGACGTGGACGAGCTGGTCACCAGCAGGAACTGGCTCGGCTTCACCAGGAAGAAGTCCCCGCTGAGTTTTCAACGGGTGGTCGACATCCTGCAGAAGAACTCCGCCCCCACGCAGGTAAGGGGCGGGGCCTGGAGCCCGGCCAGCGGCAGCAGAGAAGGCTGAGGGGTGTGGTCGACAGGTGCTGCAGGTGTACGTGGCGCTGGTGGACGACGCCCAGCTGAGGATCACGCTGGCGCAGAAGCACCGATGTCACGACATCGTCATCAACGTAAGAGCCGACGGCGCCCCGGCGACGCGGCGTCCAGCGGCGTGACGGCTTTTTCGTCCAATCAGACGTACCGGGACCTGAAGGACCGGCAGCAGCTGATCCGGTACCGGGAAAAGGTGGGGAGGGGCTCCTCGGAGGAGAGGAAGATCGAGGAGCTGCTGAACAACCCCGTGAGTTCACCTGACCTTCATCACTTCACCTGACCTTCATCACCTCACCTGACCTTCATCACCTCACCTGACCTTCATCACCTCACCATCATCACTTTCACCACCTCACCTGGCCTTCACCTGACCTTCATCACCTCACCTGGCCTTCACCTGACCTTCATCACCTCACCTGACCTTCACCTGACCTTCATCACCTCACCTGACCTTCACCTGACCTTCATCACTTCACCTGACCTTCATCACCTCACCATCATCACTTTCACCACCTCACCTGGCCTTCACCTGACCGGACCGACTCTCCCGTTGCAGCAAACCAGATGGAAGAACTGATCTCCAGTCAGCCTTCTGAGGGGCCAGGATGTGGGTAACCATGACAACAGCAGCATCCTATCAACACACACCTGCTTCTGTCACCCTGGCCAGAGGAGGGGCCTATATTGACTCCGCCCACAGGACAGGTGGCGGTGATGGTGTCTCTAAAAGTGTAAATTAAAACATCTGAAAGAAAGTCCTCAGCTGCTCACTGTTGGGGGGGACAGATGGGCAGGGGGGGGCGGCAGGGGGGACAGGGGGGACAGAGGGGGAGGGGGGGCAGAGGGGGCGGGGCAGCTGAAGACGCTTCACTTGGGTCTCTCAGGACCTAGAGGAACCTCAGACGTGCCATTATTGTGGCGGGGTGCCATGTATCAGACAGGAAACGAGCTTTTACTCTGAAGTGGTAGATGCTGCCTCTTCACCTGGCCTCACCTGGAGGGGGCGGAGCCCAGCCACCCCCAGGTTCAGGCCCCTCACACACACCCAGGCGCTCTTAAGATCCTTTTATTGAGTTTGATTGCTAACATGTTTATAATCTTACAAAGATTCTTTAACTGTGATTCTGGAAGAAACGAAGCAGTAGTGTTCAGGTGAGCCCGCCCCCGCCTCACCTGTGACCTCAGGCGGCGAGGGCGGGGCGGGGTGCAACAGGAGAGATCACTGACACAAAAATCAAAGATTATTTCGTCCTACAGCATGATAGTGTGCAACTTAACTTTAAAATCATCTCATACAGTGTTTTTTTTCTTAAATCAGAGTGAGACGTCCCAGAAGTTAGCTCAGTTGGCTCGAGGCCAACCGCCGTGAAAGCGTAAAAGAAAGGTTATCTTCAAAGAGGCTGGTCCCACCGAGCCAATCAAACTAAAGGTCAAAGGTCAAAACACAGCAGCCAACAGCATGAGTGGGTTAAAAAGGGGCGGGGCTTCCCAGAAGGTAAAATCCATAAAAGCTGAAGGAAAGTGGTCCCACCAGGACAAAGTCAAGCAGGACGTAAAGTCACTTTAGTGGCCCCTCCCCCCCAGGTAAAGGGGCGGGGCCTCAGGGCTCCAGGTCCACGCTGTCCAGGGTCAGCTGACTGCGGTGAGGCGAGTTGGGGCTGGGGGGGCTGCTGGGGTTGGAGCTGTTGGAGGGGGTCGAGTGTTTGGTGGAGTCTGAGTCAGGCTGGAGAGAGAGGGGGAGGGGCTTCAGTGGTGGTGTGTGAGTGTGTGAGAGAGAGTGTGTGTGTCAGAGTGTGTGTGAGGGTGAGTGTGAGTGTGTGTGTGTGAGAGTGAGTGTGTGTCAGTGTGTGTGAGAGTGAGTGTGAGTGTGTGTGTGTGTGTGTGTTACCTCTCGGTCCAGGTCCTGATCGAGGTCTAAGATGTTGCGTGATGAAGCTCCTCCCCCAAAGTCTGAACAAATAAAAGCATTCAGGACAACAAACGAGACGGCGTGAACGCAGGAAGTGGCGTCTTCGTGGGCGTGTACCTGAGGCCGTGCGCGTGATATGCGTCTTACTCCTCTGTTGCCGGGAGACGGTGGAGAGTGGGCGGGGCCTATCCTTCAGCGCGTCGTCCTGAGAGGCCGTCACGCTCTGCTGTGAACAGACCAAGCGTCAGCCAGGAGCCACAGCTGTTAAACAGCTGGACAGATGTGGAGTGACGTTAATGACTGATGGGAGCCAGTGGACACCTGGAACCCCCCCTGAGCACAGGCCCCGCCCCCTGAGCACAGGCCCCGCCCCAGACCACAACACGACACCTGTTCAGTGTGTTTATCTGTTCTCTTCAAAATAAAGCGCCAGTTAAACGCGTGGCGATGCCTTCAGGAGCATGGTGTGATCAAAGCAGGGTGAAGATGAAGGGGGAGGGAGGAGGGTGAGGAGGTGAGAGACAAAGTGGCCTACCCTTCCAACAGAGGAGGTGGAGGGAGAAGAGGAGGAGGAGGAAGGCTGCAAGAGGCTCTGCTGGGAGGAGGAGCAAGAGGAGGCGTCTTTCTGTAAGAAGACGCCGGCGGAGGCGGAGGTCATGTGATAGACATGCTCAAAGTTGGAGGGGGAGGAGATGAGGGCGTGACGGCAGGAGGAGGAAGAGGGGGAGGGGGACAGGGCGGGGGAGAGGGAGGTGACGTCACCAACCTGACGGGGGAGGACAAGAGTCAGTGTGAGCAGGACTCAGAGCCAGAAGGTCCCCAGAGGACCACTCACCAGAGGGAGGTCCATCAGGACCTGCATCCCGTCTCCTGGACCCATGTGGGCCACGTGGTTGAAGTTGGTCGGGTTGGAGATCATCCTGGAGCGGAGCTCCGGGTCCCGCAGCATCTCCCTGAGACACACACACACACACACACACACACACACAGACAGAGACACACACACAGACACACACACCGACACACACACACAGACAGACAGAAACACACACACACAGACAGACACACACACACACATACACACACACACAGACAGAGACACACACACATATACACACACAGACACACACACCGACACACACGCACAGACAGAAACACACACACAGACAGAGACACACACACATATACACACACACACACCGACACACACACACAGACAGAAACACACACACAGACAGAGACACACACACATACACACACACAGACAGAGACAAACACAGACACACAGAGACACAAACACACAGATACACACACACAGACAGAGAGATACACACACACACAGCTGTGTTAAGGCTCTCTCTGGAGGTGTGATCTTATCTCTCCATCTTCTCCATCGTTGACGTCAGACTAGACCTTCATCTCAGATGAAACTGATCACCTGGTTTACAGACGTTTCCCCTCCATGAAAGTGAGGAACCTTCAGAACCTTCTGGTCCTTCAGGACCATCAGAACCTTCTGGTCCTTCAGGACCTTCAGAACCTTGGATCCTCAGGTCCATCTGGACCCTCTGGACCTTCTGGAGGTCCCACCAGGGTGTGAAGCACCTTCAGGTGGTCCGATCCAGCTGAGCTGCTGTTCTGACTGAAGTTCTGATTCGGCTCAGTCATCACCTTCTCTGTTGGAGCCGGTCCTCCTCAGGAACCTTGAACAGGAACTTCCTCTTGCTGCGGGTCCGGACCATCAACTTCCTGCTGTGGTCCGATGTGTCTGGGATGGTGAGGTCTCCCTCTGGGGGGGGGTCAGAGGGGTCAGAGGGTCCTGAGGCTCACCTGAGTCCAGGTGTGACCTTACCTGATGAAGCGTTGCTGAAGTAGATGAGACGAGGAGGTTCTGAACTCAGCAGGTTCAACGTCCCCTCCACGTTGAGCGGTCGTATCTGAGGACACAGGGACATGTGACCCTCACACCAGGTGACCCCCCCCCACACCATGTGACCCTCACACCAGGTGACCCCCCCACACCAGGTGACCCCGCCCCCACCAGGTGACCCCCCCACACACACCAGGTGACCCTCCCACCAGGTGACCCCCCCCACCAGGTGACCCCCCCCACCATGTGACCCCCCCCCCACCAGGTGACCCCCCCACACCATGTGACCCCCCCCCCACCAGGTGACCCCCCCACACCAGGTGATCCTCACACCAGGTGACCCCCCCACACCAGGTGACCCCCCCCCACCATGTGACCCCCCCCACCAGGTGACCCCCCCACACCAGGTGATCCTCACACCAGGTGACCCCCCACACCATGTGACCCTCACACCAGGTGACCCCCCCCCCACCAGGTGACCCCCCCACACCAGGTGATCCTCACACCAGGTGACCCCCCACACCATGTGACCCTCACACCAGGTGACCCCCCCACCAGGTGACCCCCCACACCAGGTGATCCTCACACCAGGTGACCCCCCCCACCATGTGACCCCCCCCACCAGGTGACCCCCTCACACCAGGTGACCCCCCCACACCATGTGACCCCCCCTCCACCAGGTGACCCCCCCACACCATGTGACCCTCCCTCCACCAGGTGACCCCCCTCCACCAGGTGACCCCCCACACCAGGTGATCCCACACCAGGTGACCCCCCCACCATGTGACCCCCCCACCAGGTGACCCCCACACCAGGTGATCCTCACACCAGGTGACCCCCCACACCAGGTGACCCCCCACCAGGTGACCCCCTCCACCAGGTGACCCCCCACCAGGTGACCCCCCCATGTGCTGCGCTGTGATTGGTCACCTTGCAGAGGGAGATGGTCTGGAGCCAGTCGGCGGTGTGGATGTCAAAGACGTCGAGGCCGTACTCGCTGTAGACGGTCAGGTGAGACGAGTTGGAACCTGCACAGAGCGTCTTCATCAGCGCCCCCACCACCATCACCCTGACCCCCCCTCTGTACCCGACACCTACTGATGGCGAGCGGCGTGGCGGGCCACATCAGCTCCTGGCTGCGGGAGCGGCGCCCCTGCGCGTCCACGTAGACCCCCAGCTGGCTGAAGCACAGCAGCAGCTCGCTGGGGCCCACCTCCAGGGCGTGGAGGGCCCCCAGGGGCTGCTGGGCCAGGAAGGCCAGGGAGGGGTCCCCGGGGCTGACCAGGCTGACGGGGGACGTCTCCCCCTGCAGCGCCAGCAGGGCGAAGCCCGACGGGTAGCCCACGCACACGCGCTCCCTCACCATGCCCAACCACTGCACCGGCCCCGGGGCCTGCACCTCCCACAGCTTCCTGTAGTGGGGCTTCACACGCATGACCTCATAGCACTGGACCTGGGGGGGGGGGGGGGGGGGAGAGGGAGGTAGAGGAGGTTTCAGTGAAGAGGAGGACAGAGTGGGGGAGGGAGGAGGAGAAGATGAGAAGGAGGAGGTCTCAGCGGGAGGCCTCAGCAGCAGCAGGGGGCGGAGCTGCGGCAGGGGGCGGAGTCTTACTTGGCGCTTGACGGCGGCCAGCAGGCAGGCGGGGCCTCCTGGGCGCAGCAGCCCCGTGGTCAGGGCCTGGCAGCCTTTGGTCTCGGTCAGCTTCACGTCGAAGGTGGACTCGGCGCCCTCGAGGGCCTCCCAGGGGTACAGGTGGACCTGCCGGTTGCGCCCACACAGCAGCGCCACCACCTTCTCCTTCGGGATCAGGTCGATCTGGTAGGTCTTCTTGCTGTCGGCCGCCCGTACGATCACTGAGGAGACACGAGGTTAGTGCTGACCTGAGGCCCCCTGAGGTCCCCTGAGGTCACCTGAGGCCCCCTGAGGTCCCCTGAGGTCACCTGAGGCCCCCTGAGGTCACCTGAGGTCACCTGAGGCCCCCTGAGGTCACCTGAGGTCCCCTGAGGCCCCCTGAGGTCACCTGAGGCCCCCTGAGGTCCCCTGAGGCCCCCTGAGGTCACCTGAGGCCCCCTGAGGTCCCCTGAGGCCCCCTGAGGTCACCTGAGGTCCCCTGAGGCCCCCTGAGGTCACCTGAGGCCCTCTGAGGTCACCTGAGGCCCCCTGAGGTCATCTGAGGTCACCTGAGGCCCCCTGAGGCCCTCTGAGGTCCCCTGAGGCCCCCTGAGGTCATCTGAGGCCCCGCCCCCGTCTCACCGTCTCTGGTGACCTCCACCACGAACAGCCCGTCTTCTGTTCCCAGGGCGATCCTCTCCCGATCTGCAGACACGGAGCACGACGGTGAGAACCTGCTGCCACAACCACACAGACGTTCCACCTGTGGAGGGACCGGCGCCGGTACCGATGATGGCGGCGGACAACGTGGATTTGATGACGGGAAGGGAGGCGTCGTAGGCCTCGTGGAGGACGTGCACGTGGCGGCTCCTCAGAAGGTTCTTGGTCAGGATGCTCTGAAGACTTTCCAGAATTCTGACCCACTTCTCCTTCTCCGCCTCCGTCTCGGACAGAACCAGGAGGGACACGGACGACAGCGACGGAACCAGCTGAGGAGACGTGATCTGGAGGAGAAGAGCGTCAGGATGGGACTGGGCCAGGACCAGAACCAGGACCAGGACCAGGACCCAGCTCCCAGGTCTCTACCTTGAAGATACAAGGAACGTCCTTCCTGGTGGCGTGGATCACATCTGAGGCCAGAACCGAGCTGACGGAGAAGGCCTCCTCCCTAGAAGACAGAAGAAGACCCTCAGACGGGTCAGAACCCCCAGAAGGGTCAGAACCCCCCAGACGGGTCAGAACACTCAGAACCCCCCAGACCCCTCAGAACCCAGAACTAACTGACCTCAGGTCCAGGACCAGGGTGGCCCCCACCCCCGGCTGAGTGGACTTCCCCTCAGGAACGTCGTAGAGGAACAGCTTACAGTCGGACACCACGGCGAACACCCGCTGCCAGCCCTTCTTCACGCCGCTGGGCTTTGGGATCTGAGAGCAAACAGCTGTCACCACCGGGGACACGAGGACAGGGGGACGGGGACGGGGGCCCCAGGGGACTCACCCTGACGAAGCCCTTGTAGGCGGTGCCGATGCCTCTCTGGACGTCGATACCCTGAGGCCTCTTGGCGTGCTCGGCTGGGATTGGACAGATGGAGGGGGCGTGGTCTTTGCAGGAAACATGGCAGATGAAGGAACACACTGGAGAGGAACAGAGGACGAATCATCATCACCTGAGGGCCCCGCCCACATCCCCTGATGGCCCCCGCCCCATCATCTGAGGGCCCGCCCCATCACGACAGCCCCGCCCACACCCCCTGACAGCCCCGCCCCATCACCTGTGTGTGAGTGTGTACCTTCACAGGCGTATCCCTGCCTGGTGAGCCCGACCATCAGGGAGGTGCAGTGTGTGCACTGGGTGGGGCTGGAGAAGGTCTTGATGCTCAGCTGATGAGCTCTGGGCTGTGGAGGAGTCACATGACCAACGTGGGTTTGCAATCATCAACAGCAGCTTTGGTCCCCATGAAGACTGGACGAGTGTTTAGTTTGACCTCTAGACCAGTGGACCAGAGGTCTAGAGGACCAGAGGTCTAGAGGACCAGAGGTCTAGAGGATCAGTGGACCAGAGGTCCAGTGGACCAGAGGTCCAGAGGACCAGTGGACCAGAGGTCTAGAGGACCAGAGGTCTAGAGGACCAGAGGTCTAGAGGATCAGTGGACCAGAGGTCCAGAGGACCAGTGGACCAGAGGACCAGAGGTCTAGAGGATCAGTGGACCAGAGGTCTAGAGGTCCAGTGGACCAGAGGATCAGTGGACCAGAGGTCCAGTGGACCAGAGGTCTAGAAGATCAGTGGACCAGAGGTCTAGAGGATCAGTGGACCAGAGGTCTAGAGGATCAGTGGACCAGAGGTCCAGTGGACCAGAGGTCTAGAGGATCAGTGGACCAGAGGTCCAGTGGACCAGAGGTCCAGAGGACCAGTGGACCAGAGGTCTAGAAGATCAGTGGACCAGAGGTCTAGAGGATCAGTGGACCAGAGGTCTAGAGGATCAGTGGACCAGAGGTCTAGAGGACCAGTGGACCAGAGGTCTAGAGGACCAGTGGACCAGTGGACCATCTGGTTCTTTTGCTTTTGTTGCTGATCATTTGAAATGTCTGAGATGTCTGAACTCTTAATTTGAAGGGGAGGGGTGAGGGGGAGGGGCCTGTGGGCGTACCTTTGGTGATGTCAGAGCGGCGCTCTGGGCGGTGGGGGACGGGGTCGCTGGGACCGATGCTACTTTACTGTCCTGGGGGGAGAGGACGTGGGTCAGACGTGTGTCTTCATCAGCTGGAGGCATCGACTCACCTGTCTGGGGGAGGGGGAGGGGGGGGGAGGGGGAGGGGGAGGAGGGCGTGGTCTCCGGCCTCGGCAGGGCGCCGTCTCCGTCTGCATGCTGCAGGTCAGAAAAAGGTCAAGGTCAGTGGGGGTCGTTCAGAACCTGAGCGGAGGTCAGATGAAGACGACGACGTCAGGAGAGCAGGTCCTCGAACCCGGAGCTCCTCTCCTGGGACAGGAGGGACCAGCGCGCTGCATTCAAGTGCCGTGGGAAAAATCAGTCCATGGAGCACTGACGCGCTCACACACGCGCGCACACACACACACACACACGAGGGGACGGGACAGATGTTCTACTGTGATTACTGCAGCTGTGGTTCTGACCCGGACCGCGCCCACCAATCAGGAGACAGCCCCGCCCCCCTGCTGTCTGCTGATTGGCTGACAGCTCGGGTCCGTTCGGGTCGATCGGTGATGGCCCAGAGACGTACACGAACATCTGACAACCGCAGGTCGGTCAGGTGAGAGCGGTCAGAGCTGATCACATGACTACGGGATTAGCTGGCTAGTCTAGCCCCTCCCTCTGCAGGTGAGGATGGAGGTGGGCGGGGCCACCAGGTAGGGGGACGGAGGGACTTACTTCTTCCCAGATAGCAAGCAGTGAGGAGGCGGAGCAAAGAGACGCCTCCACGATGCGGAGAGAAACAAAGAGAGCTTCAGACTCTGACACCTGGTGACATCATCAGCATCACCTGGGCAGGTGGCCCAGGCCACGCCGGTGGACCGTACCACCGTGGGGGGCCGGGGGGGGGGACACAGACTCACTCTGAAGGTCAGGTCCGGCGCCAGAGGAGACGTGTTGAAGTAGTCAAAGATGGAGTCCTGGAAGTCTGGAAGCTTGAGGCCTGCGGAGGAACCAGGTTCAGGTGTTGTGTGGGT
The DNA here is from genome assembly GCA_911728415.1 of Lagocephalus sceleratus. Taxonomy (NCBI): domain Eukaryota; kingdom Metazoa; phylum Chordata; class Actinopteri; order Tetraodontiformes; family Tetraodontidae; genus Lagocephalus; species Lagocephalus sceleratus. Next base: position 280,441 of record CAJVRN010000238.1, on the reverse strand, counting down.
GGGGCCAGGCGCTTTGTGGGCGGGGCCAGGCTGGCCCAGGTGCTGCTGTCTCACCTCTGTCAGAACCCGAGTGGCTCTCCTCCACCTCTTTCTTCAGGGTGTCCATCTGCTCCTCCACCTCTCTGGCCCTCTCCTCCAGATCCTTCACCTTGCTGCAGGCAGACACAGGTGTGAGGAGGCGGGGCCACGGACAGGTGAGCCGCTGGGCGCGACCTCTGACCTCTCCAGGTGGATGTTGGCAGCCTTGACTCGGCGCAGCTCCTCCTGGACCAGCTGCTTGGCTCTGATCTCCGCATCCAGGGCCGACTGAAGCTCCAGCCGGGCCGACATGTCCAACTTCTGACTGCGCCTCACCTTCCACAGGGGGTCCTGCACAGGTGAGACAGGTGCTCAGGCCCCGCCCACATCACCTGTCAGCTCTGGCTTCTTCACCACACTGGACAGCTGGGCAGGAGGTCATCGTCCTCTCTGGTAGAGGGTGTGTGTGTGTGTGAGAGTGTGGGTGTATAGTGTGTGTGTGTGAGAGTGTGTACAGTGTGCGTGTGAGTATAGTGTGTGTGTGTAAGAGTGTGTGTGTATAGTGTATAGTGTGTGTGTGTGTGTGTATAGTGTGTGTGTGAGAGAGAGTGTGTGTTTATGTGTACAGTGTGTGTGTGTGTGAGTGTGTGTGTGTGTGAGTGTGTGTGTACCAGAGGCCTGGTTCCCAGACTGGAGTTTCTAAGTGTCTCCAGCTCTTCCGTCATCTTGGTGGCCAAGGCCTGCAGGTATCCTCGAGCATCTTTCTCATCACTCACCCTAAACACACCCGCAGAGGTCAGCAGGTCAGAGGTCAAAGGTCAAAGGTCAGCAACAGTGGAGCTGCAGCTGCTCACCACTGGATGATCTCGGCGATCTGAGCTTCCCAATGAGCGACGCTCTCCTTCTTGGAGGACAGGTCCTGGAAGTCGTCCTCCAGCTGGCGGTTCTGAGCTGTCAGCTTGTCCACAAAGGAGCAGAGCTGAGGAGGACAGGACAAGGTCATCCAGGTGACCTCGAGGACAGGACAAGGTCATCCAGGTGACCTCTGACCCCGCCCACCAACTCACCTTGTCATTTTCAGCCGTCAGTTTGCGGTTTTCTTCCGTCAGCAGGTTCTTCTCTCGTTCGTGTTTGTCCTTCAAGGTGGACACGGCTTCGTCCATCTCCGTCTGTCTGCAGGACCAGAAGACAGGTGTGTGTCAGGACTCTACACACAGGTGACTACACACAGGTGTGTGTCAGGACTCTACACACAGGTGACTACACACAGGTGTGTGTCAGGACCTACACAGGTGACACACAGGTGTGTGTCAGGACTCTACACACAGGTGACTACACACAGGTGTGTGTCAGGACTCTACACACAGGTGACTACACACAGCTGTGTGTCAGGACTCTACACACAGGTGACTACACACAGGTGTGTGTCAGCACGCTACACACAGGTGACTACACACAGGTGTGTGTCAGGACCCTACACACAGGTGACTACACACAGGTGTGTCAGGACTGGGGGGGACTACCTCCTGGCCTCACCTGTCCCTCTTGGCCTTGTCCAGCTTGTCCCTCAGCTGCAGCAGCTCCTTGTTGGCGGCGAGCTGCGCCCCCTCCGACTCGTGCAGGTCTTTGCGGAGGTTCTTGATCTCCGAGGACAGGGCCGAGTCCCTCCTCAGCAGCTCCTCTTCGTAGAACAGGACCTTCTTATCGAGCTCCGCCTTCACCCGAGACAGCTCCTGCTGGGACTCGGCGGCCCCCGCCGGCGCCCCCCTGCCCTGCTGGGACTGACAGCCCGGATCAGAACCTGCTGGTCCTCCACCACGCACCTCAGAGGACCACGTGTGAGACCTTCAGGCTCTCCACTTCCGTCTCCAGCTGCTTGGAGTAGACCTCGCTGTGCTCCCGCAGCTTCCTCTCCTTGGAGGCCTCGGCCTTGGCGTCATCCAGCTGTGCTTCCAGCTGTGCAGCAGCACAAACACACTCAGTGGTTCAGCTGGAGGGTCCTGACCTTCACACGAGGGCGGCCTCACCTCCTTGCGGACCTTCTCGGTCTTGCGGATCTCTTGTCTCATGGTGTCCATCTTCTGCAGCAGGGCGTCCATCTCCTCCTCTTTGTCCCTCAGCTGGCGGGAGAGGCGCTGCTTGGAGGAGCGCAGGTCGGCCATCCGCTCAGACAGATCGGAGAACTCCTGCAGGGCCAGCTTCCTCTGAGAGTGGGCCTCCTTCAGCTCCTTGGACTGACTCCTCAGACGCTCCAGAGAGTCAGCCAGCTGCTGCTCACACAGGACCAGAGCGTCACCACACACACACACACACACACACACACACACACTCACACACACACTCACACCCCGACAGGACTACCTTGTGGACCTCCTCCTTCTCCTGTCTCAGCAGCTTCACCTGCTTCTCCAGCGTCTTCAGCTTGGAGGCGGAGCTTTCGTAGTCCTGTTGGAGCATCACCGCCTCCTCCAGCTGATGTTCCAGCCTATCAGAGTCTGCCACACCACAGAGGTTAGTTCACACCCAAAGGGGCAGGGGACAGGTCAGGGGACAGGTCAGGGGACAGGTAAGGGAAAAACATCAGGGGACAGGTAAGGGAAAAACATCAGGGGACAGGTCAGGGGACAGGTCAGGGGACAGGTCAGGGGACAGGTCAGGGGACAGGTCAGGGGACAAACATCAGGGGACAGGTCAGGGGACAGGTAAGGGAAAAACATCAGGGGACAGGTCAGGGGACACACATGTCAGGGGGACAGGTCAGGGGACAGGTCAGGGGACACACATGTCAGGGGGACAGGTCAGGGGACAGGTCGGGGGACAGGTCAGGGGACAGGTCAGGGGACAGGTCAGGGGACACACATGTCAGGGGGACAGGTCAGGGGACAGGTCGGGGGACACACATGTCAGGGGGACAGGTCAGGGGACAGCTCCCTGGAAGTGTCCCTGTCTCACCTGCCAGCTTCTTTTTCAGCCGTTCGATCTCCTCGTTCAGCTTCTTCAGCTCCTTGTCTCGGGTCAGCGTTCCTCCTCGGGGCGGAGCCTGCAGGGCCTGGGTGGACTCTGGGGTCAGAGGTCAAGGGTCAGAGGCCAAACAGCTGGATCCTGTCCCCGACTGTGTCTCTGCTGACCCTGAAGCTTCCGGTTCAGCTCCTGCTTCTCCTGCTCCAGACGGCGGATCCTCTTCTCGAAGGCCTCCAGCTGTTGTCCGCCGGCCTCCAGCTGTTGTCCGCCGGCCTCCAGCTGTTCCCGGCTCCTCCCCCAGGAGCCTCCGTCAGCGAAGCAGCTGCTGGTGGTGAAGGTGAAGCCCACGAAGGGCAGGTGCTGGCCAGTGAACCCAGTGTGGGACACGGGGGGGCTGATCTCCTGTGGACACACGCCGACTCAGAAAGCGCAGCGGGAAGAGGACCAGGACCTGGGCCTGGACCTGGACCAGGACCAGGACCAGGACCAGGACCTGGACCTGGACCAGGACCAGGACCAGGACCAGGACCAGGACCTGGACCTGGACCTGGACAGGCGTCCTCACCGGGTTCTTCAGGACGTCATCGTCTACGTCGAAGTTGGATGTGTCTGTGGGCGAGGACACGTCGGGGATGTAGGGCGCCTCGGCCGCCCGGATGTTGTCCCAGTCCAGTCCGCTGAAGAAGGCGTGGCCTTTGAAGTCCGAGATCCCGTTCAGGCCCAGGCGGCGTTCCCGGGAGCAGATCAGGCGCTGGATCAAGTCCTTGGCGTCCTCGGAGACGTCGGTGACGTGGGAGGGGAACTGGAACCGCTCCTGGAACCACAGAAGAAGAGACCAGATGTCTCACACCAGGAGCCGTCTCAGGAGACACGTCCGAGCCCAGGAGACACGTCCCAGACCAGGACACGTGTCCCGGGACACATGTCCCAGCCCAGCAGCCCTCAGGTTCCCTCAGCCCAGGAGAAGGACAGGTGTCCTCACCTCATGGTTCATGATCTTCCCGTAGGTCTCCACCAGCGACTCGGCGTAGAAGGGCGTCTCCCCGTACAGCATCTCGTAGAGACACACCCCCAGAGACCACCAGTCGCACTCAGGCCCGTAGCGCCCCATCCCGTCCTCCATGGCCTGCAGGATCTCTGGGGAGATGTAGTCGGGGGTCCCCACCGCCACCGACGACTGGACCTGCAGCCAGGTCACAGGGTCAGTGCTGGCCCCACCCACTGCCGGTGCTGGCCCCACCCACTGCCGGTGCTGGCCCCACCCACTGCCGGCCCCGCCCACGCCCGGCTCACCGTCCCGTCCTCCATCATACGTAAACAGGAGCCGAAGTCGGCCAGACGGATGTGACCGTTGACGTCCAGCAGCACATTATCGGGTTTGATGTCCCTGAGACACAAAACACACAATCACCAACCCACACCAGCACTGAACCAGTGGAACCAGTGGAACCAGTGGAACCACTGGAACCAGTGGAACCAGCTGAACATGGTGGAACCAGGGGAACCAGGGGAACCAGCGGAACCAGTGGAACCAGCTGAACCAGCAGAACCATTGGAACCAGGGGAACCAGTACCTGTGGATGTAGTGCTGCTGGTGGATGGAGTGAATGGCCAGAACCATCTCAGCCACGTAGAACTTGGCCATGTCTTCAGGAAGACGGTCCTCAAACTTACTGAGTAGAGTCAGAAGGTCTCCACCCACATAGTAGTCCATCACCAGGTACTACAGGACAGGACAGGGGACAGGACAGGGGACAGGACAGGGGACAGACATGAGTGACTGGGGTTCCTGCTGGGTCCTGCAGGCTCAGCAGTAGGACGTCCCCACCAGGAAGTTGTCGTCCTGGAAGGCGTAGTGGAGCGTGGTGATCCACTGACTGTCTCCTCTGACCAGGACGTCCCGCTCCTCTCTGAAACACGCCGTCTGCAGGGACAGATGTGGACGTCAACATCTGGGTGGGCTGACCCCGCAGCAGCTGGACTGACCTCCGCTCTCTTCAACATCTCCCACTTGTTCAGGATCTTCATGGCATAAACGCGCTCAGTGTGCTTCATCTTCACCACGGCGACCTGGGGGGGCCGGGGGGAGACATTAACACAGTCAAGGGGGGTGAGAGAGGGGGAGAGACAGGGGGTGAGAGAGATTAACACAGGCATAGAGGGGTGGTGAGAGAGGGGGAGATGGAGGGGGGGTGACAGGCATTACCACAGGCATGGGGGGGTGAGAGGGGGAGACGGAGGGGGGGTGACAGGCATTACCACAGGCATGGGGGGCTACATCTGATTGGCTAACACAAAACCAGGTGGTAAGCTGCCCCTGCCTCACCTGTGTGGTCACATGACTGACTGCTGTGTTCCTGTATGTGAGCATCAGCTGCTACAGGTGAGCTTCAACCAGGTGAGTGAAGGATCAGCTGTTGCTACACCGACGTCCTTGAGGGTCACTCATTAACTTGTGCCCATCAAACAGGACTGTGGTGAACTGCTCTGATAATAGCAGGTCAAAGGTCACAGGATCACTCAAGTCCATCAGAAACACGGCAGCTCAGTCATGGGTTCATCACCCAAACCAAGCTGGTTTAATCTGGGAATGTGAGTTATTATCACGTTAATATCACCCTGTTATCACGTTAATATCACCCTGTTATCACGTTAATATCACCCTGTTATCACGTTAATATCACCCTGTTATCAGGTTAATATCACCCTGTTATCACGTTAATATCACCCTGTTATCACGTTAATATCATGTTAATACCACCCTGTTATCAGGTTAATATCACGTTAATATCACCCTGTTATCATGTTAATATCATGTTAATATCACCCTGTTATCACGTTAATATCACCCTGTTATCATGCTAATATCACGTTAATATCACATTAATATCACCCTGTTATCATGTCAATATCACGTCAATATCACATTAATATCACCCTGTTATCACATCAATATCACGTTAATATCACCCTGTTATCACGTCAATATCACGTTAATATCACCCTAATATCACCTGTTATTATCGTCCAGTTATCATGTTAATATCACCCTAATATCATGTTAATATCACCCTGTTATCATGTTAATATCACGTTAATATCATGTTAATATCACCCTGTTATCATGTTAATATCACGTTAATATCACCCTGTTATCACGTTAATATCACCCTGTTATCACGTCAATATCACATTAATATCACCCTGTTATCATGTTTATATCACGTTAATATCACGTTAATATCACCCTGTTGTCATGTTAATATCATCCTGTTATCATGTTAATATCACGTTAATATCACCCTGTTATGTTAATATCACGTTAATATCACCCTGTTATCATGTTAATATCAACCTGTTATCATGTTAATATCACGTTAATATCACCCTGTTATCATGTTAATATCACCCTGTTATCATGTTAATATCACGTTAACATCACCCTGTTATCATGTTAATATCACCCTGTTATCACGTTAATATCACGTTAATATCACCCTGTTATCATGTTAATATCACGTTAATATCACCCTGTTATCATGTTAATATCACCCTGTTATCATGTTAATATCACGTTAATATCACCCTGTTATCATGTTAATATCACCCTGTTATGTTAATATCACCCTGTTATGTTAATATCACGTTAATATCACCCTGTTATGTTAATATCATGTTAATATCACCCTGTTATCATGTTAATATCACGTTAATATCACCCTGTTATGTTAATATCACGTTAATATCACCCTGTTATCATGTTAATATCACCCTGTTATCACGTAATATCACGTTAATATCACCCTGTTATCATGTTAATATCACCCTGTTATCACGTTAATATCACATTAATATCACCCTGTTATCATGTTAATATCACCCTGTTATCATGTTAATATCACGTTAATATCACCCTGTTATCATGTTAATATCACCCTGTTATCATGTTAATATCACCCTGTTATGTTAATATCACGTTAATATCACCCTGTTATGTTAATATCATGTTAATATCATGTTAATATCACCCTGTTATCACGTTAATTATTTTTAGAAAAGGTCCAAAATGTCCACCGAACATGGAAGAAGAAAACGATGAAGAGGAAGGGGACGAGGATGAAGAAGAGGATGATGAAGAGGAGGAAGAGGAGGATGATGACGAACAGGAAGAAGAGGAGGATGATGAAGAGGAGTAAGATGAAGAGGAGGAAGAGGAGGATGATGAAGAGGAGGAGGATGAAGAAGAGGAGGACTGCAGAGAAGAAGCTGTGACCTCTCACCTCTCCAAAAGCACCTCGTCCGATGACCTTGAGCATCTCAAAGTCGTCTCTGTGCAGCCTCATGTCCTTCACGGTGGTGGTGAACGGTTTCACTGAAGACACACGAGACGTCAATCACAACTTTATTGATCCTCAGCAGGACACTGCATCCACCAGGGGGACACCCTGAGCAGGACCAGGCTCACACAGGGGACAGAAGGGACAGGGACATCCACCAATCAGGAGTCAGACACGGACCATGGTCAGGACACACACCAGAGACAACAGAGAGACAATAGAGAGACAGAGACACACCAGAGAGACAGAGACACACCAGAGACACACCAGAGAGACAATAGAGAGACAGAGACACATCAGAGACACACCAGACACAACAGAGAGACGATAGAGAGACAGAGACATACTAGAGACACACCAGAGAGACAATAGACAGAGACATACTAGAGACACACCAGAGAGACAATAGACAGAGACATACTAGAGACACACCAGAGAGACAATAGACAGAGACGTACTAGAGACACACCAGAGAGACAATAGACAGAGACATACTAGAGACACACCAGAGAGACAATAGACAGAGACATACTAGAGACACACCAGAGAGACAATAGACAGAGACATACTAGAGACACACCAGAGAGACAATAGACAGAGACATACTAGAGACACACCAGAGAGACAATAGACAGAGACAGAGACGAGACACACCAGAGAGACAATAGACAGAGACATACTAGAGACACACCAGAGAGACAATAGACAGAGACATACTAGAGACACACCAGAGAGACAATAGAGACAGAGACGAGACAGAGACGAGACACACCAGAGAGACAATAGACAGAGACATACTAGAGACACTCCAGAGTGATACAAAGATACACAGACACACACCAGAGAGACACTAAAGAGACGCACAAGTACACAGTCAAACAAACACAGGATAGGATTGCACAGCTTGTGGGGACACTAGGACCCTGCAGCAGGACTCTTCCTGTGTTCTTCTAATCATTTTATATCTGGGTCCCCCACACACACACACACACACACATATTTCTGTCGAGGTACTTTCATAGACAGAACCAGGTCTAACTAACCTTCACCTTCACCCTCAACCCTCCACTGGAGATGTGAGGACCTGACAATGTCACTTTGAAGTATGTACAAGAACCCCCCACACACACACACACACACACACACACACACACACACACACACACACACACACACACACACACACACTCTCAAGATAACTTTGAGCTGTCCAGCATCTTCACGTCAGGTCAGATGGTTCGACCCAGTTCTGACCTGGTTCTGGTTCTGATCTGAACACAAAGTTCAATCAATCTGATCATTCCAGCTCCTTCTGGAACATACCTGGACAAATGCTGTCTCCATAGCAACAGCAGCTTCCTCAGGACAACTAGGGCCAACCAGAGCGGGTCATTAACCACCCGTCTAACCCTGAGCATCAGCGAAGCTCACTGGTTCCAGTGAGGCTCCAGCTTCTGCACCACAAAACTGGACCGCCTTATTAATAGAAAAGTGGAACAAGAGAAAGTAGATCAGGAGTGAAAACTGGGCTGTCCTGGTCTGACTGACGCACCAGCACGGCCCCATCAATACCTGAAAAGATCAGCTCCTTTGAAAGAAGGAACTCCACTGGAACAGTAATAACCTCCACTGGAACACCAATAACCTCCACTGGAACAGTAATAACCTCCACTGGAACACTAATAACCTCCACTGGATCACCAATAACCTCCACTGGAACAGTAATAACCTCCACAGGAACAGTAATAACCTCCACTGGATCACCACTGGAAGACGAATGGAACATTAATAGCACACGAACAAAATAAACTGGAAACCAATAACCCACGGAACAGTCCTAACAGTAATAACCTCCACGGAACAGTAACGAACATAATAGCCACCACTGGAACACTAATAACCTCCACTGGAACACCAATAACCTCCACTGGAACAGTAATAACCCCCACTGGAACACCAATAACCTCCACTGGAACAGTAATAACCTCCACTGTATCACCACTGGAAGACGAATAACCTCCGCTGGAACATTAATAGCCACCACTGGAACACAAATAAACTCGACTGGAAGACTAATCATCTCCACTGGAAGACTAATAAACTCCATTAAAAACTCCACTGGAACACCAGTGGAACACAAAAGGAACTCTCCTGGAACACCAGTGGAAGTCCAGGGGAACACAACAGGAACTCCAGTTAAGCACAACAGGAACTCAACTGGAACGTCAGTGGCACTCCAGTGGAGCAGAACTGGAACAGGACAGGAACATCCAGTGTTCCACCAGCGGACCTCCAGTAGCACCAGTGCAAGCCCACCGGTGGGGGACACGCCTCCAAACCGAGCCTGACAGGTTCAAGGACACCTGGAATCCCAGGACAGTGTCCAGGCCCCCCCCCCGGACCCCCCCGCCCCCCCCCGGACTCACCCCACTCCAGGAAGTCGCAGACGTGCTTCTCGCGGCGCAGCCCGGTGTGCGCGCACTCCGCCACCAGGCCGAGCAGCAGGTCGAGCAGCGCCTCCACGCTGAGGCAGCCGGGCCCGTCCTGGCGCAGCAGCAGCGCGTCCAGCCGCCCCAGCCGGGCCTGCGCCGCCATGCTGGCGCTGCCCCCCGGTGCCCCCGCTGCCCCCCGGTGCCCCCCCGGCGCCCCCCCGGTGCTGCCCCCCGGTGCCCCCGTGCTGCCCCCCGGTGCCCCCCGCTGCCCCCCCGGTGCCCCCCCCGCTGCCCCCCCCCGGCTCCGTTTCCGGCCGAGCTGGGTTAACGACTAGCGCCTAAGCTCCGGAACCATCCCCGGTCCCGGTCCCGGTCCCGGTCCCGGTCCCGGTGCCGGCCCCCCGGTGCCCCCCCGGCCCCCCCCGGCCCGCCGCTCGGTCCCTCTCAGCCACCAGGCCCCGCCGAGCCCCGCATCGGGGTCTAACCCTAATCTGGGCCGGGCCGGACCGGGACCGTCGAGCGCCGCTCCGGGACCAGAACCGGGACCAGAACCGGGACCAGAACCGGGCCCAGGACCAGGGCCGGGCCGGTACCGACGGGGTGGAGGAGGAGGAGGTGCGGGCCCAGATAATCCGCGTCCCGGTGCGGGAATATGGCCGAATCCCTCCGAGCCCCGCACAAGCTGGCGGCCGCGCGCGGCGCTTCCGCTCAGCCGCCCTTTCACAATAAGGGACGCCGCTAACGCCCAGCTCACCTGGCGGGGGATCAGAGGTGGGAAAAGCGGGACCTCGGAGGCGCTTTTGAAAGCACCAGCCTTGTCTAAAGGGTCTGAAGTACGTGTCAAACTTAGCAATCCTTGAAAGGTATCCCGAGCCAAGGCATTTTATGTATACGCCTTAAATATAAACATGTGACGTGAACTGTCTAAGTTATTTCCCAGGTATTACAGGCAACATTTTGCGTTCTGAATAGGTGCTTAATAAATTCACGTGTCTCCTAATTGCGACTGTAAAAGATTAAAATTAGTCAGGCGATGACCAAAATGAAAATTAGAACAAGCGTGGGTTTTGTCTTTTATTTTGAAGGGGCAACCCTGCGTCCCGGAAGCCGGTCCTGTGTGATCAGGGCTGTCTTGACGCTTCTTCCTGTCACTCCCTGAGGAATGACGAGGCCCCGCCCCCACCGGAAGTCTGCCTGGTCGTGACGTAATCTGGTGAGTGACAGGAGTCGGGAGCGACTGGTACCGGGGGGGGAGGGGGGAGGTGGGGGAGGGGGGAGGGGGGGGGGGAGAGGGGGAGAGGAGGAGGGGAGAGAAGGGGGGGGTGAGAGAAGGGGGAGGGGGGGGGAGAGAGGAGGAGGGGGAGGGGGAGGATCCCTCGTCGGCCCTCATCCTCAGTCCTGGTTTTAGGTTGAGGTCAGAGGTCAAAGGTCAGGGTCCGTCCATCCCTCCTCCTCTCCCCCTCCTCCCCCTCCTCCTCCCTCTCCCCCTCCTCCTCCCCCTCCTCCTCCCCCCCTCCTCCTCCTCCTCCCCCTCCCCCCCTCTTCCCCCCTCCCCCTCTCTTCCTCCTCCTCCCCCTCCTCCCCCCTCCTCCCTCCCTCCCCCCTCCCCCCCTCCCTCCCCCTCTCCTCCTCCTCTCCCCCTCCTCCCCCTCTCCTCCTCCCTCCCCCTCCTCCTCCTCCCCCCTCCCTCCTCCCCCCTCCTCCTCCTCCCCCCTCCTCCCCCCCCTTCCTCTAAGCAGATTACCTCTGACATCTGATTGGCTGATCCCAGACTAGTCCCGGTGTCTTGAGGAAGCTGTCCTGGTTGTGAGAGCGGAGCTGGGTGGTGATGGACGGGGACGGGGACGGGACGGGGGCGTCTGTCCTGAGCGCTGGCGGTCCAGAGGACGGCCGTAGCGGGGGAGCTGCTGGTGGATGTTGAGGGTGGTGGCGGAGCGGCGCCGGCGGCCCTGAGGACGCCTCAGAGCTGCTCCTGAAATACCAGCGTAAGCTCCTTAGGAGAGGAGACAGGTGACGTCTGCACCTCCACAGGTGACTTCAGGAGCTCCACACTTCCACAGGTGATGTCTGGAGCTCCACAGGACCTCCACAGGTGACCTCTGAACCGCCACAGGTGACCACTGGACCTCCAGAGGTGACCACTGGACCTCCACAAGTGACCTCTGGACCGCCACAGGTGACCACTGGACCTCCACAAGTGACCACTGGACCGCCACAGGTGACCACTGGACCTCCACAGGTGACCACTGGACCTCCACAAGTGACCTCTGGACCGCCACAGGTGACCACTGGACCTCCACAGGTGACCACTGGACCTCCACAAGTGACCTCTGGACCGCCACAGGTGACCACTGGACCTCCACAGGTGACCACTGGACCTCCACAAGTGACCTCTGGACCTCCACAGGTGACCACTGGACCTCCACAGGTGACCAGGAGCTGGACACTTCCACAGGTGATGTCTGAGCTCACAGGACCTCCACAGGTGACCTCTGAACTGCCACAGGTGACCACTGGACCTCCAGAGGTGACCACTGGACCGCCACAGGTGACCACTGGACCTCCACAGGTGACCTCTGGACCTCCACAGGTGACCACTGGACCTCCACAGGTGACTTCAGGAGCTCCACACTTCCACAGGTGATGTCTGGAGCTCCACAGGACCTCCACAGGTGACCTCTGAACTGCCACAGGTGACCACTGGACCTCCAGAAGTGACCACTGGACCTCCCCAGGTGACCACTGGACCGCCACAGGTGACCACTGGACCTCCACAGGTGACCACTGGACCTCCACAGGTGACTCCTGGGACCTCCACAAGTGACCTCTGGACCTCCCCAGGTGACCACTGGACCTCCACAGGTGACCACTGAACCTCCACAGGTGACCCCGGGACCTCCACAGGTGACCTCTGAATCTCCACAAGTGACCTCTGGACCTCCCCAGGTGACCACTGGACCTCCACAGGTGACCCCGGGACCTCCACAGGTGACCCCCACGGCTGTGACATGAGCGTGGGGAAGGTGACCTTCACCAAGGCGGAGCGGCAGAAGCTGGCGGAGGTGCTGTGGCTGCTGAACGGCGTGTCGGTGCTGACGGGCGCCGTGCTGCTGGGCCTGGGCCTGTTCCTGCGGGGGGAGATCCTGCGCTGGCAGGACCTGATGTGGCAGCAGGACCTGCTGCACCTGCCCCGCATGCTCATCTCCACCGGCCTGGCCGCCTGCTGCATCAACCTGCTGGGGGGGAAGATCTGCCTGGACGTGAGCGACAGCCGGCGCTTCCTGCGCTGGCGGCTGGTGCTGCTGCCCTACCTGGTGTGCACCTTCTGCCTCACCGCCTGCGTCCTGCTGGGGGCGCTCATGTGCTACGGCGTCCACGCGCGGCTGGACCGCTCGCTGCTGCTGGGCCTGAGCCACGCCATGAGGCACTACAAGGACACGGACACGCCGGGGCGCTGCTACCTGAAGAGCACGCTGGACATGCTGCAGATCCAGTTTGAGTGCTGCGGCAACTCTGGGTACCAGGACTGGTTCAGGGTCCAGTGGATCAGCAAACGGTACCTGGACCTGAGCAGCAGCAGCGTGGTGGAGTAAGTCCAGCACCTCTGACCTCTGACCTTCCTCTGCTCTCCTTCTCCTCCTCCTCCTCCCCTCCTCTATCCTCTCCTTCTCCTCCTCCTCCCTCCTCTATCCTCTCCTTCTCCTCCTCCTCCCCTCCTCTATCCTCTCCTTCTCCTCCTCCCCTCCTCTCTCCTCTCCTTCTCCTCCTCCTCCCCTCCTCTATCCTCTCCTTCTCCTCCCCTCCTCTATCCTCTCCTTCTCCTCCTCCTCCCCTCCTCTATCCTCTCCTTCTCCTCCTCCTCCCCTCCTCTATCCTCTATCCTCTCCTTCTCCTCCTCCCCTCCCTCTCCCCTCTCCTTCTCCTCCCCTCCTCTATCCTCTCCTTCTCCTCCTCCTCCCCTCCTCTATCCTCTCCTTCTCCTCCTCCCCTCCTCTATCCTCTCCTTCTCCTCCTCCCCTCCTCTATCCCCTCCTTCTCCTCCTCCCCCCTCCTCTATCCTCTCCTTCTCCTCCTCCCCCTCCTCTATCCTCTCCTTCTCCTCCCCTCCTCTCTCCTCTCCTTCTCCTCCTCCCCTCCTCTATCCTCTCCCTTCTCCTCCCCTCCTCTATCCTCTCCTTCTCCTCCCCTCCTCTATCCTCTCCTTCTCCTCCTCCCCTCCTCTATCCTCTCCTTCTCCTCCTCCCCTCCTCTATCCTCTCCTTCTCCTCCTCCCCTCCTCTATCCCCTCCTTCTCCTCCTCCCCCTCCTCTATCCTCTCCTTCTCCTCCTCCCCTCCTCTATCCCCTCCTTCTCCTCCTCCCCTCCTCTATCCTCTCCTTCTCCTCCTCCCCTCCTCTATCCTCTCCTTCTCCTCCCCTCCTCTATCCTCTCCTTCTCCTCCCCTCCTCTATCCTCTCCTTCTCCTCCCTCCCCCTCCTCTCCTCCTCCTTCTCCTCCCCTCCTCTCTCCTCTCCTTCTCCTCCCCTCCTCTATCCTCTCCTTCTCCTCCTCCCCTCCTCTCTCCTCTCCTTCTCCTCCTCCCCTCCTCTCTCCCCTCCTTCTCCTCCCCTCCTCTATCCTCTCCTTCTCCTCCTCCCCTCCTCTATCCTCTCCCTTCTCCTCCTCCCCTCCTCTATCCTCTCCTCTCTCCTTCTCCCTCCCCTCCTCTCTCCTCTCCTTCTCCCTCCTCCCCTCCTCTATCCTCTCCTTCTCCTCCTCCTCCTCCTCTATCCTCTCCTTCTCCTCCCCTCCTCTATCCTTTCCTTCTCCTCCCCTCCTCTATCCTCTCCTTCTCCTCCCCTCCTCTATCCTCTCCTTCTCCTCCCCTCCTCTATCCTCTCCTTCTCCTCCTCACCTCCTCTATCCCTCTTCTTCTCCTTCTCCTCCCCTCCTCTCTCCTCTCCTTCTCCTCCTCCCCTCCTCTATCCTCTCCTTCTCCTCCTCCCCTCCTCTATCCTCTCCTTCTCCTCCTCCCCTCCTCTATCCTCTCCTTCTCCTCCCCCCCTCCTCTATCCTCTCCTTCTCCTCCCCTCCCTCTATCCTCTCCTTCTCCTCCCCCTCCTCTATCCTCTCCTCTCTCCTCCTCCCCCTCCTCTATCCTCTCCTTCTCCTCCTCCCCTCCTCTATCCTCTCCTTCTCCTCCTCCCCTCCTCTATCCCCTCCTTCTCCTCCTCCCCTCCTCTATCCTCTCCTTCTCCTCCTCCCCTCCTCTATCCCCTCCTTCTCCTCCTCCCCCTCCTCTATCCTCTCCTTCTCCTCCTCCCTCCTCCTTATCCTCTCCTTCTCCTCCCCTCCTCTATCCTCTCCTTCTCCTCCCCTCCTCTATCCTCTCCTTCTCCTCCTCCCCTCCTCTCTCCTCTCCTTCTCCTCCCCTCCTCTCCCCTCTCCTTCTCCTTCCCCTCCTCCTATCCTCTCCTTCTCCTCCTCCCTCCTCTCTCTCCTCTCCCTCCTCCTCCCTCCCCTCCTCTCTCCCTCTCCTTCTCCTCCCCTCCTCTCCTCTCCTTCTCCTCCCCTCCTCTATCCTCTCCTTCTCCTCCTCCCCTCCTCTATCCTCTCCTTCTCCTTCTCCTCCCCTCCTCTCTCCTCTCCTTCTCCTCCTCCCCTCCTCTATCCTCTCCTTCTCCTCCTCCTCTCCTCTATCCTCTCCTTCTCCTCCCCTCCTCTATCCTTTCCTTCTCCTCCCCTCCTCTATCCTCTCCTTCTCCTCCCCTCCTCTATCCTCTCCTTCTCCTCCCCTCCTCTATCCTCTCCTTCTCCTCCTCACCTCCTCTATCCTCTCCTTCTCCTTCTCCTCCCCTCCTCTCTCCTCTCCTTCTCCTCCTCCCCTCCTCTCTATCCTCTCCTTCTCCTCCTCCCCTCCTCTCTCCTCTCCTTCTCCTCCTCCTCCCCTCCCTTACTCCTCCTCCTCTCCTGATTGCTCAGAGCTCAGACAGGACGTTGGTCCCTCCCTCCCTAACAGTAGTGTTCCAGATGTTTGTGCTTGCTCCAGATGTTTGTGCTTGTTCCAGATGTTTGCGGTTCGCTCCAGATGTTTGCGGTTCGCTCCAGATGTTTGTGCTTGCTCCAGATGTTTGTGCTTGTTCCAGATGTTTGTGCTGGTTCCAGATGTTTGTGCTTGCTCCAGATGTTTGTGCTTGTTCCAGATGTTTGTGCTTGCTCCAGATGTTTGTGCTTGTTCCAGATGTTTGTGCTTGCTCCAGATGTTTGTGCTTGTTACAGATGTTTGTGCTGGTTCCAGATGTTTGCGGTTCGCTCCAGATGTTTGCGGTTCGCTCCAGATGTTTGCGGTTCGCTCCAGATGTTTGTGCTTGCTCCAGATGTTCCTGATGTGTGTCCTCACAGCCGTCTGAGGAGCAACGTGGAGGGTCAGTACCTGGTGGACCAGGTGCCCTTCAGCTGCTGCAGCACGCTGTCCCCGGGGCCGTGCATCCAGCAGCAGCTGGCCGACGCGTCCGCCCACTTCAACCACGACGGGCGGGGCCAGCTGCTGAACATCTGGGGGACGGGCTGTCGGCAGGCGGTGCTGGAGCACTACAGCAGCGTGCTGAGGGCCGTGGGCCTCGTGGTGCTGCTCATCTGGATGTTCGAGGTACCTGCTCGGGGGGGCGGGGCCACGTCTGCAGCGGTGACGCCCGCCCTGTCTCTGTCCAGCTGCTGGTCCTCACGGGCGTGCGCTACCTGCAGACCGCCATGGAGAACGTGCTGCGGCTGGGCGACCTGGACGGAGACTCCGACGGGTGGATCCTGGAGGACAGCCTGGCCCAGACGGCTCGGGACAACCTCAACATCATCAAGAACCTGGGGAAGTGCTACCAGGTGGACGACGACCCCAACCTGGACGTCCAGACCGTCCCCCCGGAGGGACCCGGGTGAGGAACCCCCACCTGGACCCTCCTCGGACCTTCAGGGTCACAGAGCTCAGACCAAACCAATCAAACCAGTGAAAGACCAATGACGAGGGCAGACTAGAGGTTAGAGTCCAGGTGTGTTCAGGTGGAGCTCAGGTGAGGACAGCAGCAGGTGAGGACAGCAGCAGGTGAGGACAGCAGCAGGTGAGGACAGCAGCAGGGACCTCCTCAGCTGGTCAACCAACCCTTCACCTTGACAACCAGCGAACAGGTGACGTGAGCCTGGAGGACACCTGAGCCCAGCAACCATGGGGACCTGCTGGACCTTCTGCCTCCATGGAGATGCCGCCTCCCTCGCACAGCCAGGAGACACGGTCCTGTTGGGGACTGGGGACGATGGTGAGGACGAGGACGACCCCGAGGACGACCTCTGAGGACGACCTCTGAGGATGACCCCGAGGACGACCTCTGAGGATGACCCCGAGGACGACCTCTGAGGACGACCTCTGAGGACGACCTCTGAGGACGACCTCTGAGGACGACCCCGAGGACGACCTCTGAGGACGACCTCTGAGGACGACCCCGAGGACGACCTCTGAGGACGACCTCTGAGGACGACCCCGAGGACGACCTCTGAGGACGACCCCGAGGACGACCTCTGAGGACGACCTCTGAGGACGACCTCTGAGGACGACCTCTGAGGACGACCCGACACCTCTGAGGACGACCTCTGAGGACGACCTCTGAGGATGACCGACGACCTCTGAGGACCCCGAGGACCCCTGAGGACGACCTCTGAGGACGACCCCGAGGACGACCTCTGAGGACGACCTCTGAGGATGACCTCTGAGGATGACCTCTGAGGACGACCTCTGAGGACGACCCCGAGGACGACCTCTGAGGACGACCTCTGAGGATGACCCCTGAGGAGGACGACCTCTGAGGATGACCCCGAGGACGACCCCGAGGACGACCCCGAGGACGACCTCTGAGGACGACCTCTGAGGACGACCTCTGAGGATGACCCCGAGGACGACCTCTGAGGATGACCCCGAGGACGACCTCTGAGGACGACCTCTGAGGATGACCTCTGAGGACGACCCCGAGGACGACCTCTGAGGATGACCCCGAGGATGACCCCGAGGACGACCCCGAGGACGACCCCGAGGACGACCTCTGAGGATGACCTCTGAGGACGACCTCTGAGGATGACCCCGAGGATGACCTCTGAGGATGACCTCTGAGGATGACCTCTGAGGATGACCCCGAGGACGACCTCTGAGGATGACCTCTGAGGATGACCTCT
>CAJVRN010000238.1:205000-255000 GCA_911728415.1 Lagocephalus sceleratus | reverse complement strand
TCTTGGACCCTGGGGGCGGGGTCATGGACCCTGGGGGCGGGGTCATGGACCCTGGGGCAGGTCATGGACCCTGGGGGGGCGGGTCATGGACCCTGGGGGCGGGGTCATGGACCCTGGGGGGCGGGGGTCATGGACCCTGGGGCAGGTCTTGGACCCTGGGGGCGGGGTCATGGACCCTGGGGCAGGTCATGGACCCTGGGGTGGAACTGAGGCCACAGGGTGGGGCCGACCCCCACTGGGGGTGTGGTCTCGGTGCTCTGCCCCCCCAGCAGTGTCTCTAATGTGTGTCCCGCAGGTCTGGACGTCCTGGACGGAGAGTTCAAGGGGACGTACTACGCTCTGAAGAACATGACGGAGGACGAGCAGCAGCAGCTGATCGACGACCACTTCCTGTTCGACAAGCCCGTGTCCCCGCTGCTGCTGGCGTCCGGGATGGCGAGGGACTGGCCCGACGGCCGCGGCATCTGGTGGGTGGAGCCCGGCGGCGGCAGCAGGGCAGAGACGCGGTGTGACCCTGTCCCTCGCCCTCAGGCACAACGACAACAAGACGTTCCTGGTGTGGGTGAACGAGGAGGACCACCTGCGCGTCATCAGCATGCAGAAGGGCGGGGACATGAGGGAGGTGTTCACCCGCTTCTGCACCGGCCTCACCAAGGTGACCCCGCCCACGCCCCCCTCGGGACGCCCCCGCCCCCCTCGGGACGCCCCCGCCCCCCTCGGGACGCCCCCGCCTCACCCCCGCCCTCTCTCTGCAGATCGAGTCCCTGTTCAAGGAGCGCGGCCACGAGTTCATGTGGAACGAGCACCTGGGCTATGTCCTCACCTGCCCGTCCAACCTGGGGACCGGTCTGAGGGCCGGCGTCCACGTCAAGCTGCCCAACCTGAGCAAGAACGAGGCCTTCGGGGACGTCCTGAAGAGGCTGAGGCTGCAGAAGAGGGGCACAGGTGGGACACGGGGGGGACAGGTGGGACATGGGGGGAGATGGGGGGGACAGGTGGGACACGGGGGGGGACAGGTGGGGGATGGGGGGTGGGACATGGGGGGGGGGACAGGTGGGGGACAGGTGGGACACAGGGGGGACAGGTGGGGGATGGGGGGTGGGACACAGGGGGGGGGGAGGGGGGGACAGGTGGGACACAGGGGGGACAGGTGGGGGATGGGGGGGTGGGACAGGTGGGGGGGACAGGTGGGACACAGGGGGGACAGGTGGGGGATGGGGGGTGGGACACGGGGGGGGGGGGGGACAGGTGGGACAGGGGGACAGGTGGGACACAGGGGGACAGGTGGGGGGGACACAGGGGGACAGGTGGGGGATGGGGGGTGGGACAGGTGGGACACAGGGGGGACAGGTGGGGGATGGGGGGGGGAACGGGGGACAGGTGGGACACAGGGGGGACAGGTGGGGGATGGGGGGGGACACAGGGGGGACAGGTGGGACACAGGGGGGGGGAGGACAGGGGGACAGGTGGGACACGGGGGGGGGGACAGGTGGGACACAGGGGGGACAGGTGGGGGATGGGGGGTGGAAGGACAGGGGGACAGGTGGGACACGGGGGGGACAGGTGGGGGATGGGGGGTGGGACACAGGGGGACAGGTGGGACAGGGGGTGGGACACAGGGGGGGACAGGTGGGACACAGGGGGGGACAGGTGGGGGATGGGGGGGTGGGACACAGGGGGGGACAGGTGGGACACAGGGGGGAAGGGGGGACATGGCAGGGGGACAGGGGGGGGGGGGGGGGGTGGGACACAGGGGGACAGGTGGGGGGGGGGGTGGGACAGGGGGGGGACAGGTGGGGGATGGGGGTGGGACACGGGGGGGACAGGTGGGACACGGGGGGGGGGGGATGGGGGGGTGGGACACAGGGGGACAGGTGGGGACAGGGGGGACAGGTGGGACACGGGGGGGCAGGTGGGACAGGGGGACACGAGGGGGTGGGACACGGGGGGACAGGTGGGACACAGGGGGGGACAGGTGGGACAGGGGGAGGTGGGGGTGGGGGGGACACAGGGGGGACAGGTGGGACACGGGGGACCAGGTGGGGGATGGGGGGGGGGGACCAGGGGGGGGACACAGGTGGGACACAGGGGGACAGGGGACACGGGGGACAGGTGGGGGGGTGGGACACAGGGGGACAGGTGGGGGGGTGGGACACAGGGGGACAGGTGGGACACGGGGGGGGACAGGTGGGACACGGGGGGGGACAGGTGGGACACGGGGGGGGACAGGTGGGACACAGGGGGGACAGGTGGGGGATGGGGGGTGGGACACAGGGGGGGACAGGTGGGACACGGGGGTGGGACCAGGTGGGGGATGGGGGGGCACAGGTGGGACACAGGGGGGGACAGGTGGGACACGGGGGGGGACAGGTGGGACACGGGGGGACAGGTGGGACACGGGGGGGACAGGTAGGGGATGGGGGCACAGGTGGGACACAGGGGGGGACAGGTGGGGGATGGGGGTGGGACAGGTGGGACACAGGGGGGGACAGGTGGGGGATGGGGGGGGGGACACACTCAGTGGACCGCCCACAGAGGCGGGGCCACTGGTGACCAGGTTGGTGGTCACTGGTGATGACATCACTTCCTGTGTACTTTTGAGGCGGCGTGGACACGGCGGCGGTGGGCGGAGTCTTCGACATCTCCAACGCGGACCGCCTGGGCTTCTCGGAGGTGGAGCTGGTCCAGATGGTGGTGGACGGCGTGAAGCTGCTGGTGGAGATGGAGAAACGCCTGGAGGCCGGCGAGGGCATCGACGACCTGATGCCCGAACAAAAGTGAACTGTCACTGTAACCCCGCCCCCTCCGCGAGGCCACGCCCACAGCCCCGCCCCCTCCGTGGTTGTGTAGTTAGACTCCAGCCTCCAACTCGTGAAGGATTTTCTATTTCCTGTGTGCACCTGTTGGACTCACCTGAACCTCTAATAAAGTGTGTGTGGGCCCAGACTCACCTGTCCTCCTTCAGGTCCACCACACACACACACGAGCACATGAACACGTTAACACCTGACCACGAACACGACCGTGAACACGTGAGCATGAACACATGAACATGACTGTGTGAACACATGAAGATGTAAACACGTGAATATATAAACACATGAACGTGTAAACAGGTGAACACATGAACGTGTGAACAGGTGAACACATGAACGTGTAAACAGGTGAACACATAAACAGGTGAACACATGAACGTGTAAACAGGTGAACACATTCACGTGTAAACATAAACAGGTGAACACGTGAATGTGTAAACAGGTGAATACATGAACATGTAAACAGGTGAACACATGAACAGGTGAACACATGAACGTGTAAACATAAAAGGGAAACGAAAAACAGAACACAAAAAACAGGTGAACACATGAACTAAACAGGTGAACACATGAATGTAAACAAACAGGGAACACGGAAGGTAAACAAACAGGTGAACACGGAAGTGAAACAGGTGAACACATTCACGTGTAAACATAAACAGGTGAACACATGAACGTGTAAACAGGTGAACACATGAATGTAAACAGGTGAACACATGAACATGTAAACAGGTGAACACATGAACGTGTAAACAGGTGAACACATGAATGTGTAAACAAACAGGTGAACACGTGAATGTAAACAGGTGAATACATGAACATGTAAACAGGTGAACACATGAACATGTAAACATAAACAGGTGAACACGTGAATGTGTAAACAGGTGAATACATGAACATGTAAACAGGTGAACACATGAACGTGTAAACAGGTGACCAGGCGTAGCGTTCACTGACCCCAGGACAGCCTCTCACCTGCCTCCTTCCTCTCAGGTAAAGCTCAGCGGGGGCGGAGCTTCATTTGGGGTTAAAGGTGAAATCGGGCGAATCAGGTAGACGTCATCAGGAGCGCTTTAATCACCATTTGACCTTTTAAATATGTGTAAACACCTCAAAGTGGGCGGAGCCTCAGTGGCAACTTAAGCAGCAGGATAGAGATGGAAGCAGAAGTTCAGGTTTCCCACAGGCCTTGAAGGCAGCAGGTAGTTCATGACCCTCAGGGGGAGACGCGTCCTGTCTCCCGTCGCTGACAGACAGACAGGAAACGCTGCGTTCATACTGTTTATTGACACACAGGTGAACGACAGTCGGATCGGCTGGACCAATAGAACATTATGTACATTAACCCCGCCCCCTCACGCTGAACTCAAAGTCCCAGCAGCCTTTGCTGCAGTCCACAACAGGTGGAGAGGGAGAGACCGACAGGTGGACAGACAGACTGCTTTACTGAGCTGAAACTAATGAACTGAGACACCTGTCTGCCTCCCTCACCCGTCTCTCTTCCTCTCCTACCTGTCTCCCCCTCTCCCGTCCCCCCCTCTCCCTCTCTCACCTGTCCCCCCTCTCCTACCTGTCTCCCCCTCTCCTACCTGTCCCCCCTCTCCCTCTCACCTGTCTCCCCCTCTCACCTGTCTCCCCCTCTCCTACCTGTCTCTCATCCGTCTCCCTCTCCCACCTGTCTCCCCCTCTCCTACCTCTCTCACCCGTCTCCCCCTCTCCTTCCTGTCTCACCCCCATCTCTCTCCTACCTGTCTCCCCCTCTCCCGATCTGCTCCGTGACTACAGCCTGAGTTCGTTGGCGATCTTGGAGGCGATGTTCTTGAAGGCGATGGATGTTCCTGAGATGCGTTTGAAGCGGACGCCGTTCAGCGAGAGGCGGGGCAGTTTGCACACCTCCATCTCCCATTGGACGAGGCTGTCGGCGTGTCCGTCTCCGTGGACACAGAGCAGGAGGAAGCGCTCGCGCTGCTCGTAGTCACAGTTGTTGGCGTCCAGGACTTTCCTGATCTCCCTCATCATGTCGTGGGGCTCCATGGAGGACGTGGTCTTCATGCTCCAGGTGAAGCGAAGCGACCGCGGCTTTGCCTCCTTGACGGCGGCGGCCGGAGAGCCAGGCTCCTCCCTCTGGTCAGCTGACACATTATGGCTGTGGGGGAGGGCGGCCAATCAGAGCTCAGATGTGGTGGGTGGTACCTGGGGGCGGACTCACCTGGACTCCTCCAGCCTTCCGTTCCTCTCGCTGTCCGCCAGACCTCTGACAAGGAACAGAAGCCAGAGTGAGGTGGTGCGGAGGCGGGGCCAGACTGGCCCCTCCCCCACAGCCACACCCTCTCCAGGTGTGTCACCTGAACACCAACATGTTCACCTGAAAACTGTCAACTAAAGAATGGATAAGACCTCAAACATCAACAGTAGGAACACGGTTGTCCACGCCAGTCCGGCCCTGAGCTGCTGCGCGCTGGACCCCCCCTGAAGAAGGTCCTGCTGGACCCCCGTTCCTAGGACCCCCCTGAAGAAGGTCCTGCTGGACCCCTGTTCCTAGGACCCCCCTGAAGAAGGTCCTGCTGGACCCCCATTCCTAGGACCCCCCTGAAGAAGGTCCTGCTGGACCCCCGTTCCTAGGACCCCCCTGAAGAAGGTCCTGCTGGACCCCCGTTCCTAGGACCCCCCTGAAGAAGGTCCTGCTGGACCCCCGTTCCTAGGACCCCCCTGAGGGTCTCAGGTAAGCCTGCATACCTTCGGGTCAGTCTGGAGGTGAGTTTGGAGAACAGGTTGGTGGATCCTCGAGACCGCGCCTGGGAGAGGGGTGTGGTGTCATGGGACAGGCTGGGGGAGGCGGGGGGGGCCGTTGTACGTGGCGGTGCGTCGCTCCCGTAGCTGACCGCCGTGGAAGGTGCTGCGGCTGGCGGTCCCTCGAGGGAAGCGCGGCCGCTCCGACGGAGCCGCTGCAGCGCTCACGCTCTGGGTGGAGGCCCCCCCAGCCGCCCTCTGGGGGGACGCCGTGGCCGGGCTGAAGCAGCAGCGAGGACACAGGTGAGCGGAAGCGTCCGGGGGGTGGGGCGGGGCTGGGGGCGGGGCCTACCTGCCGTCTCTGCCGTTGTGCAGCGGGGCGGTGCACACATAGGTGTTCCTGCGCGTCATGCTGGACGAGGCGCTCTGAGACACGAACAAGGCCGTCATCCTGGGGGAAAGGCCCCGCCCCCCCTTCCCCTCACAACTCACAGTGGGCGTGGCCAACGTCGTCCTCCGCTCCAGGCCGTCGGCCATGTTGGGGCTGTTGTTCGCCAGAAGAGGACTTCCTGTCTCCGCTGCGCCTGACTTCCTGCCCTGGCCTCCCACTTCCCGCCTGAGCTCACCCTCCGCTGAGGTCTGCCCCCCCCTGGGAGGAAGAGCTGCTGAGGGGGCGGGGCGGGCTGAGGAGGAGACCAGAGACGTTCACCCGTAAGGCCTTCACCCGTTCACCCGTCAGGCGTTCACCCGTTCACCCGTCAGGCGTTCATCCGTTCACCCGTCAGGCGTTCATCCGTTCAGGCGTTCACCCATCAGGCGTTCACCTGTTCACCCATCAGGTGTTCACCCGTCAGGCGTTCGCCTGTCAGGCGTTCGCCCGTCAGGCGTTCACCCGTTCACCCATCAGGCGTTCATCCGTTCACGCGTTCACCCGTCAGGCGTTCACCCGTTCACCCATCAGGCGTTCACCCGTTCAGGCGTTCATATGCTCCTCTACCTTGTTCACTGTAGCGCCTGTGCTTCGAGGAGGAGGAGGAGGAGGAGGCGGGGCCTCGCTGGACCAGGTGAGCTGGAGACTGGCCTCTGCTGGACGCGTCGTTCGCCTCCGCCTGAGCAAACACATCAGAGCCGCGTCATAACGGGGAACTTCTGGAGCCGTTGCCGTGGCGACGTCCCTGACCTCGGCCACCTTGCGTCCCAGGAGAAGGTAGGTGGCTGTGATGTCATCGTACTTCATCTTGCTGAGCGAGCTGGTGATGTCATCTCTGCAGTAACCCATGGCAACCATCAGGTCTGGAACAGAGCGGCGGATCAAACCCCGGCTCCTGATTGGCTACGGGTGTGAACGACGTACCGATCCGCGCCTCATCGCCGATGTCCAGATGGGGCTGGATGAAGGGCTTCAGCTCGTCCTCCTCAGAGCCAGCGTTAATCCAGCGGTCCTTCATGATTTGCTGCACAACAGTGAAACACTCGATCACGTGATTGACCAGACGACGGCTGACCTCAGCCTGAGCGCCCTGACCTCCAGGGTTCCTCGCTTCCCCGGGTTCAGCACCAGGAAGCGCTTCAGCAGATTCTCACAGTCGGTGGACATGTAAAAAGGGATGCGGTACTTCCCACGCAGAACTCTCTCCCTCAGCTCCTGCAGACAGGACACACCCTCCTCAGCGGCCTGCTCCCCCCCAGGCTCCCCGAGGAACCGCTCATACGGACCTTCAGGTTCTGGCCATCGAAAGGGAGGGAGCCGCTGACCAGAGTGTAGAGGATCACCCCCAGGCTCCACACGTCCACCTCAGGACCGTCGTACTTCTTACCCTGAAAGACAACAAAGCACCGCAGACCTCCATGATCCTCAACCTGAGACAGCCACCCGGGTTAAGAGGGGGCGGGGCTTAATCTGGCGACGGGACGGGCGTGTCCGGCCTGTGTGGACGCACTGACCTGGAAGAGCTCAGGAGCAGCGTACGGAGGAGAGCCGCAGAAGGTGTCCAACTTCCCACCAACACTGAACTCATTACTGAAGCCAAAATCTGCTATTTTAATGTTCATGTCGGCATCGAGCAGCAGGTTCTCTGCCTGAGGGGGCGGAGCCACATCAGCATCTCTGCACGGTGCGTTCAGGTCGCCTGGGACGTTTCACAACACACCCTTACCTTTAGGTCCCGATGAACTATGTGCTTCTGATGGCAGTACTGAACCGCTGACACGATCTGGAGACCAGAGGAAGAGTTCTGAGGGGGGTGGAGAGGGGGGCGGGGGTGGAGTGGAGAGAGAGTGGGGGGGGTGGAGAGAAAGTGGGTGGGGGTGGAGCGGGAGTGGGGGGGTAGAGAGAGAGAGGGGGGGTGGAGCGGGAGTGGGGGGGTGGAGAGGGAGGGGGGGGTAGAGAGAGGGGGGGAGAGAGAGTGGGGGGTGGAGAGAGAGAGTGGGGGGTGGAGAGGGGGGCGGGGGTGGAGAGAGAGTGGGGGGGGTGGAGAGAAAGTGGGTGGGGGTGGAGCGGGAGTGGGGGGTAGAGAGAGAGTGGGGGGGTGGAGAGAGAGAGTGGGTGGGGGTGGAGCGGGAGTGGGGGGTATAGAGAGAGAGGGGGGAGTGGAGCGGGAGTGGGGGGGTAGAGAGAGAGGGGGGAGTGGAGAGAGAGTGGGGGGTGGAGAGAGAGAGTGGGTGGGGGTGGAGCGGGAGTGGGGGGGGTAGAGAGAGAGAGGGGGGGAGTGGAGAGAGAGTGGGGGGGTGGAGAGAGAGAGTGGGGGGAGTGGAGAGAGAGTGGGGGGTGGAGAGAGAGAGTGGGGGGTGGAGAGAGAGAGTGGGGGGTGGAGAGAGAGGAGTGGGGGAGTGGAGAGAGAGAGTGGGGGGAGTGGAGAGAGAGTGGGGGAGTGGAGAGAGAGAGTGGGGGGTGGAGAGAGAGAGTGGGGGGGGAGTGGAGAGAGAGAGTGGGGGGGTGGAGAGAGAGAGTGGGGGGTGGAGCGGGAGTGGGGGGGGTAGAGAGAGAGGTGGGGGGTGGAGAGAGAGAGTGGGGGGGTGGAGAGAGAGAGTGGGGGGGTGGAGAGAGAGAGTGGGGGGGGTAGAGAGAGAGAGTGGGGGAGTGGAGAGAGAGAGGTGGTGTAGAGAGAGAGAAGCGGACACACACACACACACACCTGTCTAAATTTAGCTCTGGCCTCCTTTTCCTTCATTCTTCCATGAGCAACCAGATAGTCAAACACTTCTCCTGCAGCCAGAGAAAACACATGGGTCAGGCACGGGGTCAAAGGTCAGGGGTCATCATCAAGGTCACAGAGACTGACTGACCTCCACTGGCATACTCCATCACCAGATAGAGAGTCTTCTCTGTCTCTATCACCTCAAACAGCTTCACTGAGGACAGACATGCAGGTGAGACAGACAGGCAGAGAGAGAGAGAGGGAGACAGAGAGAAGGGGGAGAGACAGAGAGAAGGGGGAGAGAGAGAGAGAAGGGGGAGAGAGAGAGAGAAGGGGGAGAGAGAGAGAGAGAAGGGGGAGAGAGAGAGAGAGAAGGGGGAGAGAGAGAAGGGGGAGAGAGAGAGAAGGGGGAGAGAGAGAGAGAAGGGGGAGAGAGAGAGAGAAGGGGGAGAGAGAGAAGGGGAGAGACTGTCAGACAGACAGGCAGACAGACAGGAGGTTTATTTTGGTGTCATTTACTCACCAATGTTGGGATGATTTAAAATCTTCATGATTCTCACTTCCCTGAAGAGCTGAGAGACAGACAGACAGGTGATGCACAGTCAGACAGACAGGTGATGCACAGTCAGACAGACAGACAGACAGGTGATGCACAGTCAGACAGACAGACAGGTGATGCACAGTCAGACAGACAGACAGGTGATGTACAGTCAGACAGACAGACAGGTGATGCACAGTCAGACAGACAGACAGGTGATGTACAGTCAGACAGACAGGTGATGCAGTCAGACAGACAGACAGTCAGACAGGTGATGCACAGTCAGACAGACAGACAGACAGGTGATGCACAGTCAGACAGACAGTCAGACAGACAGGTGATGCACAGTCAGACAGAGTCAGAGAGGTGATGCACAGTCAGACAGACAGGTGATGCAGTCAGACAGACAGACAGTCAGACAGGTGATGCACAGTCAGACAGACAGACAGACAGGTGATGCACAGTCAGACAGACAGTCAGACAGACAGGTGATGCACAGTCAGACAGACAGTCAGACAGGTGATGCACAGTCAGACAGACAGACAGACAGGTGATGCACAGTCAGACAGAGAGTCAGACAGGTGATGCACAGTCAGACAGACAGACAGACAGGTGATGCACAGTCAGACAGTCAGACAGACAGGTGATGCACAGTCAGACAGACAGCCAGACAGGTGATGCACAGTCAGACAGACAGACAGACAGGTGATGCACAGTCAGACAGAGAGTCAGACAGGTGATGCACAGTCAGACAGACAGTCAGAGAGGTGATGCACAGTCAGACAGAGAGTCAGACAGGTGGTGATCTGATCCTCCTGTCTCACTGATCCCCCCATCTCACTGGTTCCCTGTCTCACCTTCTGCAGGCTGGTGGGGTTCAGCTGGGTCTTGTCGATAATTTTCACCGCCACCTTTAAGAAGAACACACTTCCTGTTGGAGGCCCAGTGACCCCGACCCCCCGACCCCCCGACCCGACCCCCCACCTCTCTCCCAGTCAGGACGTGTCGGGCCAGCTTCACTTTGGCGAAGTTTCCCTTTCCGATGGTCTTCAGCAGTCGGTAGTTCCCGACGTGCGGCGACTCGTCGGGGGCGGGGTTTCTGCAGCGGGTGGAGCAGACGGCGTGAGGCGCCGGCCTACGAGCGTCCTTCACCGACGGCTGCTGTCAGGACGACAAACACCAGGGTCACTGTGGGCCCCCAGAACCCCCCAGAACCCCCAGAACCCCCCAGAACCCCCAGAACCCCCAGAACCCCCCAGAACCCCCAGAACCCCCCAGAACCCCCCAGAACCCCCAGAACCCCCCAGACTACACAACCCAGCATCAGGATGGACTGACTGGGAGCTCCAGCCTCCTCCAGCGGGTCTCATCACCTGGAGGAGGCTGGAGCTCCACCATCTGGAGCACCATCACCTGGAGCTCCAGCCTCCTGCAGGTGCTGGAGCACCACCAGGTGACCCTGGAGCTCTACCACCTGGAGCTCCACCACCTGGAGCTCCACCACCTGGAGCACCACCACCTGGAGCTCCACCACCTGGAGCTCCACCACCTGGAGCTCCAGCCTCCCTGAGGAGCTCCATCACCTGGAGCACCACCACCTGGAGCTCCATCACCTGGAGCACCACCACCTGGAGCTCCACCACCTGGAGCTCCACCACCTGGAGCACCACCACTTGGAGCTCCACCACCTGGAGCTCCATCACCTGGAGCACCACCACCTGGAGCTCCACCACCTGGAGCTCCAGCCTCCTCCAGGTGGTAGAGCTCCAGGTGATGGAGCTCTACCACCTGGAGCACCTGGAGGAGGCTGACTGACTTTTCTCTGAGACCTCAGACTCACGCTCTCTGTGTCCCGCTCGCTGACGGTGGGCAGAGGGGTCCTCGTGGACATGTTGGCTGATGGACCACTGGGACCACTGGGACCACTGGGATCACTGGGACCACTGGGATCACTGGGACCACTGGGATCACTGGGACCACTGGGAAGTAGGCCCACTCATGAAGACGACCGTCCACCAGGAACCTGCCTGACCTTAGAGCTGCGTTGGCCTCAGGCTTCACGTGGCCCAGCTGAGGCCAGGCATCACCGCTGCTGGAGCGGGGTGTTATCTGTCCCGGCTCCGCCCGGATCCTTCCGCCGCCGGGGGGTTCCTCACAGACATAGATCCCACGAGCACCAGGGCCTCTTAAAGTCAGCCGGCAGGTCTGTTGCACTTGTCTGTTCCAGGGACCAGCCCGGTTCAGACCGTCCACCACCAGCCGGGTCCTGGAGAACCTGGAGGTCCTGGAGGGTCCGTCTACCTCCACCAGCCGGGTCCTGGAGATCCTGGAGGTCCTGGAGGGTCCGTCTACCTCCACCAGCCGGGTCCTGGAGATCCTGGAGGTCCTGGAGGGTCCGTCTACCTCCACCAGCCGGGTCCTGGAGATCCTGGAGGTCCGTCTACCTCCACCAGCCGGGTCCTGGAGGTCCTGGAGGGTCCGTCTACCTCCACCAGCCGGGCCTGAGGTCCTGGAGGGTCCCTCCACCAGCCGGGTCCTGAATCCTGGAGGTCCGTCTCCTCCACCAGCCGGGTCCTGGAGATCCTGGAGGTCCGTCTACCTCCACCAGCCGGGTCCTGGAGATCCTGGAGGGTCCGTCTACCTCCACCAGCCGGGTCCTGGAGGTCCTGGAGGTCCGTCTACCTCCACCAGCCGGGTCCTGGAGATCCTGGAGGTCCTGGAGGGTCCGTCTACCTCCACCAGCCGGGTCCTGGAGATCCTGGAGGGTCCGTCTACCTCCACCAGCCGGGTCCTGGAGGTCCTGGAGGGTCCGTCTACCTCCACCAGCCGGGTCCTGGAGGGTCCCCCTGCCCACCAGCCGGGTCCTGGAGGTCCTGGAGGGTCCGTCTACCTCCACCAGCCGGGTCCTGGGGTCGTCTACCTCCACCACGGGTCCTGGAGGTCCTGGAGGGTCCGTCTACCTCCACCAGCCGGGTCCTGGAGATCCTGGAGGGTCCGTCTACCTCCACCAGCCGGGTCCTGGAGGTCCTGGAGGTCCTGGAGGGTCCGTCTACCTCCACCAGCCCGGTCCTGGAGGTCCGGAGTACGTCTGTCCGGGTTCGGTACAGGTCTCTCCGGGTCTGTCGGGGTCTCTGCGGGTTGTCTACGGGTCTCTCCGGTTCGGTCCGGGTCGGCTCGGTTCTGGATCCCTCGACAGCCAAGATGGAGGCTCGGGCAGCGCGATCGCAGAAACAGGAAGTGACGTCAGAGGCAGCGCGGCAGCTGATTGGCCGGAGAGCAGCGCGGCGGCGTTTCTTGTTGCTGGGGTAACTGGACGAGCCGACTGCGCAGCTCCGGGGGGGAGCCGGCGTTAAAGGCAGCGTCGACGCCGGTGGTCACCACAAAAACACATGGAGACGTCACACATGGAGGCGTCACACATGGAGGCGTCAGAATGAGACACCACCGGCCGACCCAAGCAGAAGAAACAGCGTAGAGAAGAAGGTGAGGCCGCCCCCCCCGCCGGTGACGGTGGTGCCGCCCTCCCTGTCAGCCCTCAATGGCGGGTCAGGACCGTCCTTTTTGTCCTTGTCGTGGCCGACACAGGCGCCTTTCTCCCCTGACGGGACCGTCAGCGTTCGTCCTCCAAGCACCGTGACCTTTCACCCGCGAGGAAACTCACTAAACTCACCAGCGTGAGTTTAGCACCGCTACCTTTACCGGCGCTCTGCCCCTTCTTCTTCGGCCCGCTGCTGCCGCCGCCTCTGCTGCCGCCCCGTGGCCGGAGGGGTACTGCAGCACACCTATCAATCACATCTACCGATCACACCTATCGATCAGTCACATGTATCAATCACATCTATCGATCACACCTATCGATCAGTCACATGTATCAATCACATCTATCGATCAGTCACATATATCAATCTCATCTACCGATCACATCTATCGATCAGTCACACCTATCAATCTCATCTACCGATCACATCTATCGATCAGTCACACCTATCAATCACATCTACCGATCACATCTATCGATCAGTCACACCTATCAATCACATCTACCGATCACATCTATCGATCAGTCACATATATCAATCACATCTACCGATCACATCTATCGATCAGTCACACCTATCAATCACATCTACCGATCACATCTATCGATCAGTCACACCTATCAATCACATCTACCGATCACATCTATCGACCAGTCACATATATCAATCACATCTATTGATAACATCTAACGATCATATCTACCAATCCCACCTATCAATCAGTCACATCTATCAATCACACCTATCAATCAGTCCTCAGGCCATTGATTTGTTTTAATAATCTCCGCGCTTTTCCTCTTCGTCGGGCCAGGCTGCGTCCTCCTCCTCAGCCATGAGGCTGCTGTAGACCTTCCAGCCAGCAGGACCACAGCAGCCTCACTTCTGCTCAGCTCAGACTCCAGACCTCCAGACCTTTTGATCCAGATGTTGAACAACCAACACTCCCAACACGGTGTAGTCGGATTAAGTTGAACATTGATGATGGGAGAATACCTTTGTAGACACTTTTAAAAACAAGCACATGCAACAGTCTAAGATAAAACATTTATAACATGCCAGTTCACAAATGCAAAGATTTTCTTGTCTTGAGTGTGATTTGATTGATCTTATTATTGATCCACGGGACTTTGAGCTTGGAGAAAAAGGACCGGCTGTGGTTGGTTGAGGCGTCCTGCTGGCGGTTTTCCTCCACGCTGCGCCTGATGGAGCGGACGTCAGCGGCCAACAGCCCATCTTTGAGGAGGAGCAGCGCCGACACGTGCGCATCGCTGCAAAGAACCAGTCAGCTTTAGCTCAGCTCACTGGGAGAGCTGCTGCAGGAGATGAAAGGAACAGCAACATCAAAGCAGATTTAAACAAGGTCACTGACACTGCTGCTGGCACCAGGACTGGTACTACTGCTACTGGTGGTACTGGTACTGCTGCTACTGGTGGTACTGGTACTGCTGCTACTGGTGCTGGGGGTACTGGTGGTACTGGTACTGGTGCTGGGGGTACTGGTACTACTGCTACTTGGCGTACTGGTACTGCTGCTACTGGGGGTATTGATACTGGTGCTGGGGGTACTGGTGCTGGGCTACTGGTGCTGGTGGTACTGGTACTGGTGCTGGGCTACTGGTGCTGGTGGTACTGGTACTGGTGCTGGGGTTACTGGTGGTATTTGCTCCACCTCTTTCAGTTTCCTTTCTTTGAGCACTGTAATGGGGTGTGCACGTGCACTACAATAATCGCATGCTTGGACGTATGAAATAAAGGTATAACAGGAATAAAAGATGCTAGGATAGAAACAAGGACACGGGTTTACTTCACTGAAGAGAGCACTGGGAAGATTGGGAGACTCAAATGTCAACACTGGCTGTAAACGTGACACCACTGAGTGGATTTCTATTTCTTTTACACACCTGGACCACACCTGCAGTTACCATGGAAACCAGGTGTTGGGTGTCAAGTCCCAGGTTTCCTCAGCCTCTCATGTGTGTTCCACCTGTGTGTCGACCTCCTTCTGCCCTATGTTCACTTACATAGAGCAGCTGAGGCCCAACCTGTGGGTTACTTGAGGGCCTACCTGTGGGTTATCTGAGGGCCTATCTGAGGGCCTACCTGAGGGCCTACCTAGGACCTACTTGTGAGTTACCTGAGGGTCTACCTGTGGGTTACATGAGAGCCTTCCTGAGGGCCTACCTGAGGGCCTACCTAGGGCCTACTTGTGAGTTACCTGAGGGCCTACCTGTGGGTTACATGAGAGCCTTCCTGAGGGTCTACCTGTGGGCCTACCTGAGAGCCTAACTGATGGTCTAACTGTGGGCCTACCTGAGGGCCTACCTAGGGCCTATTTGTGAGTTACCTGAGGGCCTACCTGAGGGTCTACCTGTGGGTTATCCAAAGGTCTACCTGAGGGCCTACCTGTGGGTTACTTGAGGGCCTACTTGTGAGTTACCTGAGGGCCTACCTGAGGGTCTACCCATTGGTTATCCAAGGGTCTACCTGAGGGCCTACCTGTGGGTTACCTGAAGGCCTACCTAGGGCCTACTTATGAGTTATCTGAGGGCCTATCTGAGGGTCTACCTGATGTCAGGGAACTCTCGGGCAAGAGCCACCATCTCTAGCTGAATGCTCGCAGGATCCTGCAGGCGCAGAATCTCAGCCAGGCGGAGCAGCAGGGGGCCGAGCCACCGAAATGAATCACAGGCCTGAGGATGCAGAGCTCAGTCAGCAGAGGCTCTGGAGGAGCCCTCAAGCAGGGACGAAGACAAGGGGTGAGGGGTGGGGACAAGGGCAAGGGGTGAGGACAAGGACGAAGGGTGAGGACAAGGGGTGAGGGGTGAGGATGAGGGACAAGGGGTGAGGACAAGGACAAAGGGTGAGGATGAGGGACAAGGCTCACCTCTTCAGTAAAGAATCGGTCGATCTTCTGAGTGTCTTCGATCATTCGCTGAGCCCCACCCACCTGCTGCTCTCTGCTCTTTGACCCAGTCTTCATCATGGCCTTCACATAGCAACGAACCAGATCCTGATGAAGGACAGACAGCAGGGCCTGGAGACAGCCAGGGAGACAGGTGGTGAGTTGGAGGGCACCCAGACAGGTGAGCAGGAGCCTCACCTGTCTACAGGCTGCTTGAAGGTCTGTCAGGCCTCTCAGCTGCTGGCTCAGACAGTCCAGCACAGAGTCCACGACAGGAAGTGACCCGTCCATCCAGGCGGACTTCCAGAGGCCACGGAAGGACGCCTGAGACCACGGAGGACAGCTGAGTCTCACGCAATGATGTCTCACAACAATGAAGACAGGTGAGCCGTACCTTCAGGTGGGCGTGGACAGGAAGGGTCAAGCACCTGTACCCACAATCCCACAGGGTGTCCAGCGTGGTCAGACAGCGGTGCCGCTGGTGCACCCACACACTTCCTGTTTGAGCCATGATGTAATCCCTGAGGACACAAATCCTCTTAGAGCAGAGCTTCACCTGCAGCTGTTCAGAGTTAAACACCTGACCTCAACAGGTGAGGATGTGTCTGACCTCTACAGGTGAGGGGTGTGTCCATGTCTGACCTCTATAGGTGAGGGGTGTGTCCATGTCTGACCTCTACAGGTGAGGGGTGTGTCCATGCCTGACCTCTAGAGGTGAGGGGTGTGTCCATGCCTGACCTCTACAGGTGAGGGGTGTGTCCATGTCTGACCTCTACAGGTGAGGGGTGTGTCCATGCCTGACCTCTACAGGTGAGGGGTGTGTCCATGTCTGACCTCTACAGGTGAGGGGTGTGTCCATGTCTGACCTCTATAGGTGAGGGGTGTGTCCATGTCTGACCTCAACAGGTGAGGGTGTGTCTGACCTCTACAGGTGAGGGGTGTGTCCATGTCTGACCTCTATAGGTGAGGGGTGTGTCCATGCCTGACCTCTACAGGTGAGGGGTGTGTCCATGTCTGACCTCTAGAGGTGAGGGGTGTGTCCATGCCTGACCTCTAGAGGTGAGGGGTGTGTCCATGTCTGACCTCTACAGGTGAGGGGTGTGTCCATGTCTGACCTCTATAGGTGAGGGGTGTGTCCATGTCTGACCTCTATAGGTGAGGGCGCATACCTGAGCTGCTGCTCACAGACCAGGTGAGCTTTGATCACTGACTGGACACTTCTGTGGTTCAGCTTGACAAAGGCCTCTAAGCTCAGCCGATAGCTACACAAAGACACGAAAACACCAGGACAGAAAAATTGTCTCCATCTTTGTCCGTTCAGCGGGTGTGGCCTACCTGTGCAGGAAACCCTCCAGGTGAGTCGTGATGCTCTCTGCTTTCCTCTGATCTCTGATCACACAGGTGAGCTCAGTCAAGGTGCAGTCAATCATCTAGAAAGAGAGAAGCATTAGAGCTGCTCACCCTACCATAATCCAGGTGTGTCCTCACCTGGATCACGTCTACAGCCAGTGGGCTGAAGTAGTGCTGGTCAATCAGCTCAGGTGTGCCACCGCCCAGCCAGGTCTCCTCCTCTTTTCTGAGAGCGGTGTCCAGCCACGACTTGACTTTGTCCTTTAAAGAGGCTCCTGTGAGAACTCCTGTGGACCTGTCGCTCTGGAAACACACACCTGTTTGTGGGCCAGGTAGCGCTCCTCCAGCTGATCCAGCTGGTCCTGCAGCAGCAGAGGCCCCAGACACGCAGGCTTTATCTTCCCCTCCAGATGTTCATGTCCCAGAACGTCACTGCAGGAGAGACAGATGTGAGTCACGAATGGAGCTGCTGCTCTCAGCCTGAAGGACGGACTCAGGGTAGCAGCGGTTGGTCCAGAACAGCAGGTACATGCAGTCGTCTAGACTGGGACCAGGACCAGGACCAGGACTAGGACCAGGACCAGGACCAAGACAGGGACCAGGACCAGGACCAGGACCAGGACTGGGACTGGGACTGGGACCACGACCACAACCAGGACCAGGACCAGGACTGGGGCCAAGACCGAGACAGGGACCAGGACTGGGACCGGGACCGGGACCAGGACCAGCTGCAGCCAGGCTGCTTAATCGAGCACGGAAGCCTTGATGGTACAGTCCGGCGTAAAGGTTGACCACGTCCAGGTGAGGAGGGTAACAGTCCTTCACTCGCTGCACCACGGTCAGCAGGTCGTCCTTCACACGCCTCCCCAGAGAGACCACCTGCGTCAGACAGGTGCACAGGTGAGTTAGACAGGTGCATCAGACACCAGGTAACACCAGGACCTTCAGGACTTCACCTGTGGACTCACCTGTCTCTTCAGAGGGGAGGACAGCCTCTCAGCTCCACCTGGATCCTCCTCCATGGCCCCCGTCAGCCTGGCCTCCACCAGGCTGTGCAGCAGCCTGTTGTGGGTACTGAGACACCTGAGAGGACGCCAGGCGGGGACACGCTGCTCCACACGGCCCCTCCAGCGCTGGTCCTGCTCCTCCTGCTGCTGGATGGACACCACAGCGCTCCTCAGGACGTCCACGGAGGAGGACGAGAAGGTGTTGTTGACGGCCATCCAAATCTGCACTCTGAGAGCCTCGACGTCTCTGAGCAGCTGGTCCTCGTCCTCCTCGCTGCAGAGGTCCTGAGTGAAGAGCTGCTCCTCCCTCACGATCAGCGCCCTGCTCACGTCCTCCAGCTGCTCCTGATGTGGAGGCACCTCCTCACGGTCCACCTCGGCCCCTGTGAGGACAACGGCCAGTCACCTGATCTCCTCTTTGTTCCACTCTGCTCCTTCTCACCTGTCTGCTTGTTCTCTCCCCTGAGCTTCTTCCACATCTTGCTGGTTCCTGCACCAGTTCAGCAGCAGGTTCATTCAAGTATCTAAATCAGTTAAACTACAAAATAAAAGCTGCTTCAGAGGATCAGGTGAGCGTGGGTGTCATGTGACCACAGCGAATGATCAGATCACTCTGAGCTGGTGAAGTTCAGACAGGTGGAACCTTCCGTCCCACTCTGACGCAGCGGCTGTGGGGGGGCGGGGCTACACAACCCCGTTTGTGGCACCCCCTGAGGAGAACCGCACTCACTGCAGGCTGAAGGACCGCAGCCTGTCAGGTGATGCCATCGATGACATCATCAGTGACGTCATCAGTGACGTCATCAGTGACTACCAGGATGAGACTGTTTGTCTCACCTGAATCCTTCTGAACACTAAAACTTACTTTACTAATCCAGAAACTGGATCAGGACCAGGCTCAGAACTGGATACTGAGATGTGGACCTCCTCGTCTCCACCCCCCCAGACACCCCCTCTCATCCTGATCATCAACCACACGTCTGAGTGCACAAACTCACTTTATTACATCTGAAATGTTGATGTGAAGATGAGATCAATCAGCGTTCAGGGACGAACGTGCAGCGTGACGTCACAGGAAACAACATTGAGCACAAGATCACCTGCAGTTACATCATCAGAGCAGTGACCAATCAGAAGGCAGGAGATGAGTCCATACATTCACGACAGCTGCTGAGCAACGCTAAAAAGATCACAGCTTCACCAAGATCTGCACCTTTGGTGAAGCAGCCAAACACAGGAGACCCGCTGAGTCGTCAGAGTCCTGCTGGACCATGGAGGAGCCAGCGCAGGTCCTCGGAGGAGCTGCTGCAGGACCGTGGAGGAGCTGCTGCAGGACCGTGGAGGAGCTGCTGCAGGTCCATGGAGGAGCTGCTGCAGGTCCATGGAGGAGCTGCTGCAGGTCCATGGAGGAGCTGCTGCAGGTCCATGGAGGAGCTGCTGCAGGACCGTGGAGGAGCTGCTGCAGGTCCATGGAGGAGCTGCTGCAGGACCGTGGAGGAGCTGCTGCAGGTCCATGGAGGAGCTGCTGCAGGACCATGTGCTATTAGACGTCAGCGGAGGTTGGGGGCATCGACCTTCAACAAATGTGCAGACCCTCCAGCAGGTTCTAACCTTCAGGCAGAACCTGAGGAGCTTTTTGAACATGTCTATCTTCAGAAAGTGAAAGTTGATATTTGGACCTGTTACACTTGACGATAGAATATTTGTGATCAAAGTTTAAAAAACACACTTTGTTCAGCATCTATAGTTTGTAGATTATTGATCAATAACTGTCTCGTCCGTCTGTATCGATGAGCCCCGACGGTTCTGGAGGAAGGATGGGTGACACCCCCCACCCCAAGAAGAAGAAGAAGATGATGATGATGGATGGAGGGATGATGGATGGAGGGCTGATGATGATGAGGGACACATTGAGCTGTCCAGGAGGATGACGGTCTTCATCTCCAGTGAATCATTGATAAGCGTCTTGATGACATCAAAGGTTTGAGTTCATTGGCCGCTCCACAAAGGCGATGTGTTCAAGGACCAGCAGTGAACCTGGAGCAGGTTCAGGTACGTTCTCACAATCAGCATGAGGCGGTGATGTAACATTCAAGAAAAGATAAAAATGACCCAGGAGGTGACCTTCTGACCTTGACGAGGCGCTACACAGCTGCTAATGTTAGCGTTCACTTCAGTGTGATCGACAAGTTCAAACACACGAGCGACAGTGGGGTGGCCTGGAGGACCTTCAGCCTGGAGGACCTTCAGTCTGGAGGACCTTCAGTCCTCAAGACCGTCACCTGACAGCCTGGAGGACCTTCAGCCTGGAGGACCTTCAGTTTGGAAGCCTGGAGGACCTTCAGCCTGGAGGACCTTCAGTCTGGAAGCCTGGAGGACCTTCAGCCTGGAGGACCTGCCGTTTGGAAGCCTGGAGGACCTTCAGCCTGGAGGCCCTTCAGTTGGAAGCCTGGAGGACCTTCAGTCTGGAGGACCTGCCGCCTGGAAGCCTGGATGACCTTCAGTCTGGAAGCCTGGAGGACCTTCAGTCTGGAAGCCTGGATGACCTTCAGTCTAGAAGACTGGAGGACCTTCAGCCTGGAGGACCTTCAGTCTGGAAGCCTGGAGGACCTTCAGTCTAGAAGACTGGAGGACCTTCAGCCTGGAGGACCTTCAGTCTGGAAGCCTGGAGGACCTTCAGTCTGGAGGACCTTCAGCCTAGAAGACCTTCAGCCTGGAGGGTTGTAGAGAAATTCTGTGGCCACCAGGCTGAAGGCTCCTGAATGAACGCTGATGTTGATGTTGGGGTATGAGTTCCTGCTGATGGGACCAACTGGGACCAGACTGGGACCAACTGGGACTGACTCAGGAGGCGAACTGGAGGGCATCGGCCCCGCGAGTTGCTCGTTTGGGGCCTTCGTTGGCGTAGGTGGCCGGGGGGGCGTGGCCTCTGGTGGTGGGTTTCCTGTCCTTCGGGGAAGGTCTGGTCGGACCACGAGATGAGGGGATGGCAGCTGCAGGGTGGAGGATCCCGCCAGGCTCCACAATGGTGTTTATCACTATGGCAACAACAGGAGAGGCGTGTGAGGGACAGCTGCAGATGTTCACATCTGTGAGGAGGAACATACCTTCCAGCTGTTTCTGGACTCTCCTCAGTTCCTTCAGAATAGAAGCAAGTTCCTGAAAGAACAACCACGAGTCAATGTTCAGCTCCGGTACCGGACAGGTCCTCACCAGGTTGGACCAGAACCTTGTTGGACGTCTTCAGGATGGGGACTTCCTCCTCAGCGTTGATCTTGGCCTCGATCTCCTCCCAGACGTCTGCCTTGTTCTGAAACAGACCCCTGACAAGCAGCAGCAGCGCTCAGAGACCTGAACCCAAGCAGAAGGTCAGAAGGTCAGACTCACTTCATCTTGTGGGCCAGCTGCTCCGTGTTCTCCCTGATGGCCTGAGACAGCTCAGAGACTGGGTTCAGCATCAGGTTGTCCAGAAGCACCTGAAAGAGAAGAAGCCCTTCAGGTCGGACCGCGTCAACATGCCGAGGAGCTCCAGGATCGTCTCCCAGCAGGCTGCGTCCTGGCGGGCCAGTGGGCTCACACCAGTCAGACCATCAACATTGTGCCTCAACAGTGGGACGTAGCCGTAAATGAAAGACAGTGACCTCTTCTGGCCTCCAGGGGCGGTGCAGCTTAGAACCGGACTCTGGCTCATTCATGTTTGCATCCAGGTCCGAGAGCGCAGCAGAACCTGGAGGAACCTTCTGGTAGTTTAAACTGGCCTCAGGGATATGCTGGACCAGCTGGAAGAGAGAGGAGCCAACCACGAAACCGTTATCAGAGCAGCCCCCGACGCATGCACGGGCTGACATGCAGCAATGGTGGCCCCCCCGGACCAGCTGCTCCCCAGCATGAAGTGGTCTAAAACCAGTGGAGACACTTCCTGAAGAGAAACCCCCAAACCCAGATGAGGGTGAGCTGACTTATTCTACTGAGGGTGTGGAAGGGTTGGACCTGCACCCCCATGAGTGTGGGGGTGGACATGGACGTGCTGGACGAGGACGTGCTGGATGAGGACGTGAGTGAGCAGAAGAAGCTTCTGCACCAGAGACAGCAGCATCACCTGACCCACCTCTTCCCTGGCTGATATGGTGGAGGCCGGCGTGTTGGGCAGAGAGCCGGGCGAGGCCGCGGTGCCCCCCCCGGAGCTGGGCGAGTCCCCGTCCCCCGCTACGTCGTGGATCTCCTTGGCCAGAATGGCCAGGTCCTTGGCCAGGTCCTGGCTGAGCCTGCAGGAGAACACACACACAGTCTGGAGCTGGGGTCACGTGGGGTGACGTGGGGTCAGGCTTCAAGGTCATTACTTGGCGATCTCTGCGCTGTGGGTGGACCAGTTCTGGTAGGGGTCCAGCTCATCCTCCTCCATCTCCAAGGACACGGACTTGGACCGCGCAGCAGCGGTCCGCCGGACAGATGTTTTCTGAGCAGATGTGGAGGTTTGGGAGGGAAGTTTAGCTTTGAGGGTCCCAGAAGTCATCTCATAGTCTTCTTCAGATGATGAAGAGCAGTCGGAGGCCTTCATCTTCTGGTGGGAACCTGCAAACATTGTCCACGACGGTTCTTCTGTTAACCTTCACCACAAAACCTCAGCTTCTGCTTCCTGTTTTATTCTGAAAGGGTGTCCTCAATGTGTCCCCCAGACCTGGACCGGACCTGGACCAGTTCACATCAGTTCAGACCTGGACCAGACCTAGCCTGGACCTGGACCAGTTTAGACCTGGACCATGCTTGGACTAGACCTGGACTGGACCTAGACCAGTTTAGACCAGTTCTGGTCCAAAACCCACTGCAGGACTCACCGGTGCTGGAGGACTTTGCTCCACTTGACCGGTTCCGGTTAGGTATGTGCTTCCCATGAGCTCCGCCCCCTTTGCTGGTGGTCTGGCGAGCCTCGCCCACAGAAGCCTTCCTGGCGGCCGAGGGCGGGTCGGCGGTGCGGCTGAAGGCGGAGTCAGCGGGTGTGGTGAAGGAGCCGGTCCTCTTCCTGGGCAGAGCCAGGATGTCCAGGCGGGACAGCTTCTTGCCCTCGGCGCTGACCTTGGCGGGGGTGCTGACGGGGTCAGAGCTTTGGGAGGTCCGGTCCGTGTCGCCACCTTCAGTGTCCGAGGCCTCGCCCAGCCGGGCCCGCCGCAGCATGGAGGCCCGAGTGGGCCGTGGCGCCGACAGGCTGTTGGAGCGCGTCAGCACCTGCTGGTTCGCCAACTTGGACGACCTTCCGTTGTCGTCCTTCTGGAGAGGCGCCGCCAGCTTCTTGCCCCGGCCAGACTGGGAGGAGGTCTCGTGGTCAGAAGATGCGGTCTCGCTCCAGACGGGACCAGAACCTTGGTGGCCTGCCGACAGGTCCAGGGAGCCACAGGGGCCCTGGCTGCGCCGCATCGGGACCTGTTTGGCCGACTCCGTCTTCGCGGCCACCTCGGAGGTCATCTGATGTCGACGCTTCTCAGACAGGCGCTCGCGAGCGCTGACGTGCCGTCCCTTCTCCTGGATGGACGGGCTGGAGGAGGACTTCTCCTTCTGAAGGCCCATGACGTTGGGGTGGGTCTTGGCCGCCGAGCTGGGCGGGGCGTTTTTACTACTCACCTGGCTCACGGTGCTCGCCGTGTCCACGTCGGAGTCCCCAGAGAGGGAATCGTCCATGAGGCTGCAGGAGCCTCCTTTCTTAGAGCCACGGTGGGAACCAGAAGAAAGCCTGGTGTCCAGAGCAGAAGCAGGTTCTGGAAGGTCCTGGAGGCTTTCCCTCCGCTGCTCCATGTCTCTCATGGACGGGTGGCTGGAGATGTGAGGCAGCTTCTTCACCTGGACGGTGTCTCCGGACCGGTCTTTGGTGAAGCTCTCCTGCCGAACCATGGCTGAAGCACTGGTGTCTTTGGTAGAGCCCACGTCCTTGTCCTGGGTGTGGAGGTTTGGAGCTGAGCTGTTCTGCTTCACACCGGTCCTCCTGCCCTCGTGTCCGCTCAGGTTACGGATCAGGACCGTGGTCGGGGGACTTTTTGTTTGAGGGTCCAAGGTCTTTTCGGATGGACTCAGGTTCTTGACCTTGTGAAATCTACCTGGACTGTCTTCAGAACCGATGTAGAAGGAGGTGGACCCGGGTCCCACGTTGGCTGGATTCTTCCTCGTTTTCTCCAGGAACGGTCCGTCATCTGAGCGGCTGGCATCGCTCAGACTGTCCGGGTCCACGTCGTCCTGGATGGACAGGCACTGGGACGAGTCCTGAGCACGAGGAGAAACTCTGTCCATACTCTCGTTGCCTTGGAAATGTTCGTGTCGAACTCGGATCCCTGGAACGCTCTCCAGCCGTTCTGGAGGAACCTGCGGCAGCAGCCTCCTGGTCCTGGAGCTGTGGCTGGACTCAGACTCAGAGTTGTCACAGCTGCCCACCGATCGGCTCAAGTGCACATCTGGAAGAAATGAAGAGAAGGTTTGAGGTTTTTGGACCCTGGTCCTGAACCTTCTGCTGCTCCAGACCTGTCCTGGTCTCACATCTTCTCTACCTTCAACCCGATGACCCTCAGGTGTGTCACCTGTGTCTGGCCCCGCCCCCTCTGTTCAGTCATCAGGTGAATTGTTGCACCTTGGATGACGCAGTCTAACTGGTCTAACTGGTTCCTGACACATCAGTCCAACTGAAGTGATCATCATCTAGAGGAGAGCGTTACCTTCCACACAGTCCTCTGGGGGGGCGGCGGTACCAGGGTCGGCGTAGCTGTCTGCCAGGCTCGCCCAGCAGGAAACCCACTTTGGCGCTTCCACACCTGGACCAAGAAGAGCTGGAACCTGAACATCAAAGTGATCAGTGAGAGGAGGTCCACCAGGAGGAGAGGGAGGAGAGCGCGGGAGCTCCGCTGTTACCTGCATGTGTCCTCCTGGGAGGCTGCTGGTTCCAGTTGGTCCAGTTGGTATAAAGCCATGCAGAGCTACCAAGGAGCTACCGCCCCTCTCCTGCTCATCGTTTATGACGGGTCTGTAGACGTTCACACCGCTGTACTCTGGAGAGTCCAGCACCCCAAACACCTGTGGGGACACGCCAGATGATGAGGGCGGGGCCAGACGGACAGGGACACGGCTCTGTGTCCTGTGTCCCAGCAGACCCTCGCAGGTCGGTCCTGCTCACCTGATCAATCATGTTGCGGGCCTGCTCCACCTCTTTGTCCTGTACTTCCGTCTCGATGGTGTAGGTCCCCGCGTCACTCAGGCTGTCATCCTCCTCGGGCCTCGGACCCCGGGGACCTTTAGGGTCAGGCGCCCTGACGGCCAAGGCTGGATCTGGGGGGGGGGGCCCTGAGTGGCGCTGGGGGAGGCTGAGGCTGGTTCCGACCTCCCTGGAGGCTGTGAGGTGGAGGTAGGGTGGAGGTCTGAGGCAGGCACTGGGGGCTCTGGGGCCAGGACCACTCTGGCGTGAGCAGGGGACACCATCACTGGGGGAGCAGACAGGGGGGGGGCAGGAGCCTTGTCCCGTGTAGGGGAGACATCCTGCTGACAGGAAGCTTTTTGGAACTCAGCAACAAACTCCTGGGCGAGTTTGGACTGTTTGCCGACGCTCCCGAAGGGTCTGATGATGAGGCCAGGGGAGGAGCCATAAGAGGCTTCAGGCTCAGCCTTGTCCCTCTTCAGAGAGCTAGACCTCTGAGGACCACCTCCCTGGCCCTTCAGAGGAACCATCACCTGCTGGGTAGGGGGGGATGTGCCCGTGCACCGAGGCGGGCCGGTCACCGCCCTTCCGCCGCTCCATCTTGGCCTTCAAGGTGGAGTGCGAGTCAGCGTGGACGGGGTTGTGGGTGAAGGACTGGGAGCGCTTCTTACGAGGGTTGTCGTCAAAGAACTCGATGATGAAGGCCTGCTGGGTGAGGTGTTCCTGTGGACCCTGCTGGGGCGGTTCTATGGGAGGGGCCTGACCTTGTGAAGACCTCTGGGCCAAGATGTGGTCTGGGGCCACAGACAAGGAGGGTGCCGAGTCCTGCAGAGGTTTATGGAAGATCTGAGTGGGAGCAGGAGGCTGGGGGGGGCTGGACCGGTCACTCTGAGGTTCTTCAGACTGCTGGACAGCGTGGTGGGATGGGCCCTTACGCCCCTGCAGAACCGGATCTTCGGAGTCACTCTGGGTTCCGTCTTCATGATGGTGACCTGAACAAAAAAGAGCATCAGATCAGCAGGCTCCCCCAAGACACGGGTCAGCTGGTTCTGGTTCTGGAGGGTGTGAAACCACAACATCATGTGATGGTGCCACAGCCTCCACCAGCAGAACCAGCACCCGCGGCTGGAGGAACCAGGTCTTCTGACCTTTCAGGCTCTTGATGTTCATGGCCAGGTCGCTCTTGGTGCTGTAAACATCTTCACTCGTTGGACGTCTTTTCATGATGCTGATGTCGCTGCGGACCAGCCAATCAGCCACCTTGCTCTCTGCTGACATCACATCGGTGGGCGTGGCGATGGTCACCTTGGCGGGGGGGCCGTGCTGCTTCCTCTGGCGGGTGGAGAATTTGGTCACATGGTCTTTGATCTTGATTTTTCCAGGCATGCAGTCGTCAAACTCAATAGTGAAAGAGGCGTGGCTCTGGATGACCGGCGGAGTGGAAGTGGGCGGGGACGAACAGGCCGGGGGCGTGTCCGTGTCCTTGGTGGGAATTTCGTGGACCTCCGACTCCGAAGCTTTGGGCTGCTGAAAGTCTTTGGTGGGGATTTCAAAGTAACTGGGCTCCCGTTGGTACGACAGGAAGATGTTCTTCTGCTGGGAAACATCTGGCTCCAGAGACGATGTGTCCTTCTGCACATCTGCGACAGGACACGTGGCCGTGACCGTGCTGGACGGACTGGACCAGCACAACATCTGGACGAAGCACAAAGCCCAGAGGGCCGTACAGGTGAGCCTCACCTGCGTGGTGCTCGTCGCCGTGGCCTTTACTGCCGTAGTCCTCCTCCCCCCACCAGGACGGCTGCCCGTAGAGCGGCGTGGGCCGACACCCCGGAGCCTCTGAGACACCCCACACACACACACAC
Organism: Lagocephalus sceleratus; assembly: GCA_911728415.1. Classification (NCBI taxonomy): domain Eukaryota; kingdom Metazoa; phylum Chordata; class Actinopteri; order Tetraodontiformes; family Tetraodontidae; genus Lagocephalus; species Lagocephalus sceleratus. The sequence goes on along the minus strand of CAJVRN010000238.1, from coordinate 227,948 downwards.
ACACGCACACACACACGCCTCTTGGACATCAGGCCACGCCCTCATGTGACCATGTGACAGTAAAGGGGACAGCTTAAGCTGGTTACCCTGTGGGACGCTCTTGCTACTCGCCGTCCTCGTCCTGTCCTCCGTCCTCGTCCTGTCCTCCGTCTCTGCTTTCTTCACCTCCAACACCTTCAGGTTCATCTGGAGCTGGCTGCTGTACTTCTCATGCTGCAACACCAGGGGGCGCTCACACTCAGTTACACACACAAGACTCAGACTCAGTTACCCTCCCTCCCTCATTCACTCACTCCCTCCCTCATTCACTCACTCTCTCCCTCATTCACTCACTCCCTCTCTCATTCCCTCATTCACTCACTCCCTCCCTCATTCACTCACCCCCTCATTCACTCACTCCCTCCCTCATTCACTCACTCCCTCCCTCATTCACTCACTCCTTCCTTCACTCACTCATTCCCTCCCTCACTCATTCCCTCATTCACTCACTCCCTCCCTCATTCCCTCCCTCATTCACTCACTCATTCCCTCCCTCCCTCATTCACTCACTCCTTCACTCACTCACTCCCTCCCTCCCTCATTCACTCACCCCCTCATTCACTCCCTCCCTCCCTCATTCACTCACTCATTCCCTCCCTCACTCCCTCCCTCATTCACTCACTCCTTCACTCACTCATTCCCTCCCTCACTCATTCCCTCATTCACTCACTCCCTCCCTCATTCCCTCCCTCATTCACTCACTCCCTCCCTCACTCACTCATTCCCTCCCTCCCTCATTCACTCACTCTCTCCCTCATTCACTCACTCCCTCTCTCATTCCCTCATTCACTCCTCCCTCCCTCATTCACACTCTCCCCTCATTCACTCTCCCTCTCTCATTCCCTCATTCACCACTCCCTCCCTCATTCACTCACCCTCATTCACTACTCCCTCCCTCATTCACTCACTCCCTCCCTCATTCACTCACTCCCTCTCATTCCCTCATTCACTCCTCCCTCCCCATTCACTCACCCCCTCATTCACTCACTCCCTCCCTCATTCACTCACTCCCTCCCTCATTCACTCATTCCCTCCCTCACTCATTCCCTCATTCACTCACTCCCTCCCTCATTCCCTCCCTCATTCACTCACTCATTCCCTCCCTCCCTCATTCACTCACTCCTTCACTCACTCACTCCCTCCCTCCCTCATTCACTCACTCCCTCCCTCATTCACTCCCTCCCTCATTCACTCACCCCCTCATTCACTCACTCCCTCCCTCATTCACTCACTCCTTCACTCACTCATTCCCTCCCTCACTCATTCCCTCATTCACTCACTCCCTCCCTCATTCCCTCCCTCATTCACTCACTCCCTCCCTCACTCACTCATTCCCTCCCTCCCTCATTCACTCACTCCCTCCCTCATTCCCTCCCTCATTCACTCACTCCCTCCCTCACTCACTCATTCCCTCCCTCCCTCATTCACTCACTCCTTTACTCACTCACTCCCTCCCTCCCTCATTCACTCACTCCCTCCCTCATTCCCTCCCTCATTCACTCACTCCCTCCCTCACTCACTCATTCCCTCCCTCCCTCATTCACTCACTCCTTCACTCACTCACTCCCTCCCTCCCTCATTCACTCACTCCCTCCCTCACCTTCAGAGCTTCCTCTGGGACCTTGTGTTGGCTCTTCTCCAGAACGTAAACATGAGAATTTGAAGAAGTTGTTAAGAAGAATGACCCTAAACTGACCTGAGGTCATGTGACCTAATCTGACCTGAGGTCAATTCACCCTAATCCACCTAAAAAGTGGTTGTCCCCCAACAGCAGGAGAAAGTCCAGTTAATTGTCAGCTTCCTGTACATTTTTCACAATAAAAGCATTGATGTCAGGATATCATATCCGAAGCGGATGATGTCGGAGAGTTTGAGGGTGATGTAGGTTTGATCGGGAATCCTCAGGTCATTCACGAACGTCTGTCAGGAACACACACATACACACGCGTATAGGCACACACACACACACACACATTTTAAATACTGTAGCACATGTTATCAAAATCTTATATCAAATCGTATATGTGTGCGAGTCAGTGTGCATATATGTGTGTGTGAGTGTTTGTGTGTGCGTATACGTGTGTGCGTATATGCGTGTGTGTATACGTGTGAGTGTATACGTGTGTGCGTATACGTGTGTGAGTGTGTTTGTGTGCATATACGTGTGTGAGTGTGTGGGTACACATGTGTGCGTATACGTGTGTGAGTGTGTGTGTGTGTGCATATACGTGTGTGTGTGTGCGTATACGTGTGTGCGCATATACGTGTGTGCGCGTATATGTGTGCGAGTCTGTGTGCATATACGTGTGTGTGTGCATATACGTGTGTGTGTGAGTGTGTGTGTGCGTATACGTGTGTGCGTATATGTGTGTGTGTGTGCGTATATGTGTATGTGTGTGTGTGTGTGTGTGTGTCTGACCCCGTTCAGGCTCCCTAGGTCTTTGACCAGGTGTTCATCTGTTGTCAGGTTATAGTTGATGACTGCATGTTGTTTATCCACGCTGCGAGACTGTTAACAACAACAACAATAACAACAGTCGCTCAGGTGAACCACAGAGCCACAGATGTAATCTCTGCACTAGATCTGTTTCTCATCAATAATCTGGTTCAACTCTGGTTCAACTCAGGGGTCGGGGGTCAGGGGTCAGGGGCGAGGTAGGGCGCACCTGCAGCATGAGCTCACAGTCCTCCCGGCCCACAAAGATCATCTCTTTGGGGAGACGATGGCGAGTACCAGAGCTGCTCACCAGGAACCAGGAGGTCACACTCATCTTCACTGGACTCCTGGGGAGGCCCAGAGCATCCTGGGAAAGACAGAACTGGTTATACTGGGACAGAGAAGGTAGAGGACTGGTTATACTGGGACAGAGAGGGGGTAGAGGACTGGTTATACTGGGACAGAGGGGGTAGAGGACTGGTTATACTGGGACAGAGGGGGTAGAGGACTGGTTATACTGGGACAGAGAAGGTAGAGGACTGATTATACTGGGACAGAGGGGGTAGAAGACTGGTTATACTGGGACAGAGGGGGTAGAGGACTGGTTATACTGGGACAGAGAAGGTAGAGGACTGATTATACTGGGACAGAGGGGGTAGAAGACTGGTTATACTGGGACAGAGGGGGTAGAGGACTGGTTATACTGGGACAGAGGGGGTAGAGGACTGGTTATACTGGGACAGAGGGGGTAGAGGACTGGTTATACTGGGACAGAGGGGGTAGAAGACTGGTTATACTGGGACAGAGGGGGTAGAGGACTGCTTATACTGGGACAGAGGGGGTAGAGGACTGGTTATACTGGGACAGAGAGGGTAGAGGACTGGTTATACAGGGACAGAGGGCTAAATATACTGGTTATACTGGGACAGAGGGGTGAATATACTGGTTATACTGGGACAGAGGGGGTAGAGGACTGGTTATACTGGGAAAGAGGGGTAGAAGACTGGTTATACTGGGACAGAGGGGTGAATATACTGGTTATACTGGGACAGAGGGGTGAATATACTGGTTATACTGGGAAAGAGGGGTGAATATACTGGTTATACTGGGACAGAGGGGTGAATATACTGGTTATACTGGGACAGAGGGATGAATATACTGGTTATACTGGGACAGAGGGGTGAATACATGCAGAGTCACTGTCGCCTGTTTCAGTAACATTTTCACATCACCTGACTTCAGTGACGTCATCGCCATCGCCTGCTCGTTACCTGAACCAAACCACACCCAGGACACGAGCGCGTACACACACGAGCACACACACACACACACGAGCACACACACACACACACACACACACACACACACACACACACACACACACACACAAACACACACACACACACACACACACACACACACACACACACACACACACAGGCGCGTCCATCTCCAGAACCAACGGTGCGTCTTGGTCGGCGGAGGAGAGGACAAAGACAGACGGACCCCCCCGGACCCCCCCCCCCTCCCCCCCTCCCCCTCACCTCCTCCCGATGATCACAGCCGGGCTGGCCGGGGGGGGTGCAGCATCAGGCGGGCCGCCGCGCGTCCTCAGGCCGACGGAAGGTCGCGGGGAGCGGACACCGAGGCGGAGCGGTGCCGGGGCCGGTTATGGCATCCCTGCCTGCGTCCTCATCCTCTCATCCTCATCCTCTCATCCTCACCCTCTCATCCTCATCCTGACGCACCAGCTGCCACCCGCTGCGTCAAGGCGCGCTGACGCACCGTACCGGAAGTGATGTTGAGTCCCCACTGAAATAAAAGCCCCAGGACGGGGCGGACCGGGACAGGTGCGCTGTGGTAGTTTACGAAGGTGACCACAGGTGATCTGAGATCAGCCAGGCCGCCGCCGGCCCACACCCGAGGTGCACGCGGCATCAACGGAGCCCCAACAAACGCTGGTTTTCCACCATTTTATCCGCCTCTTATTTTGAAGGGCAGAGTGCTCACCCCCACACTCAGTCACGTCTTCATCCCTCCCAACAGCAGCATCACTTCATACTGGTTATACTGGGACAAACTTAAAAATAAAGATCATCAAACTATCTCATGGCCACGCAGAGAATCCGCCCTTGATGCTTTGAAGTTGAAACATTAAAGCTGTGGAGCAGCGTTGGCCCCACGGACGCGAGTCAGGTGACCTGACAGGAAGTCAGAAGAGCAGGCCTCAGGTGTGAGTTAAACCCCTCCTCACCTGACCTCCTGGGTGGGGCCAGCCCTCCTGGGAGGGGCCCACTCAGATCGGGGTCACATGACCCGGCCAACGAAAGAACTCGTGCACCGTCGATGAAAACACCGAAGCTCCGGCCGACGAGGCCATCCTCACACAATGGGCGTGGCCTGTGAACGCCACCCACATGGAGTCACGTGACCAGACCCCATCTGGAGACGACGTCACAGCCTTCGTTTCCTTTAATGAAGAAAGCTTTTATTCTCCTACACCAATATTGATGACATCATCAATCACCGATCATCAATCACCGATCATCAGATGATCAGATACATTTCATGTAAGCAGCGTCCACATGAGGGAAAGAGGTCCTGGTTCTGGTCCTGGTCCTGGTCCAGTTTTCTGCTCAAGGGAGTTTCCAGTCGATCATCTCTCTTCCTGTTGGGCAAGTTCCAGATGTGCTCACCTGGAACACAGAGGAGGTATTGACACAGGTGGGGGTGGAGCCACACGTGGGGGCGGGGCCAGCAGACTCACCTCAGTGGGACACACAGTCTCTCCTGATTCTGGTTTTGGACCTGAATCCTGCTGAGCAGATCGGCTCTAGTCACTGACACATGCAGATGTTTGTGCAGATGTTTGTGACCCACTGGGCTCAACTCTACCTGTGCGAGACATCTTCCTCCTGCCTGCAGGTTCTGATGGTCTTCCTTCTGTCCCCTGTCCCCCGTCTGTGTCTTCTGGGTCCTGGACCTTGTGTCTCTCTTCAGCATCTTCAGTGGTGAAGATGTCCCCCTCAACTGACTTGGACTCTGGTCTTGTTCCAGTTGGAGGTTCTGAAGGGATTAGGATGGCTTCTGGGTCTGCTCCAGACTCCTGGATTCTGAGGTCCATCTTGGTGAGTTGAGATGTTTGTGGAGATGCTTGAGGGGATGCTTGAGGAGATCCTGAGGGGTCAGCCTTGGTTGACCTTGGTTCAGGGTTTGGTTCAGCCAGAGGTTCTGTGCGGGGGAGGATGGTTTCTGGTGCTTCTGCAGGACAAACAGGTTCAGACGGATTCAGAAGGTGCAGTCCACCGAGGTCCTCACCGTGGAGTCTGCTGGGCATCTGAGGTTGGATTCTGGTCCTCCTCAGCCTGTAGCCACTCCTGATGTCAGCCAGCAGGTTGTCGATGATGTAGCCTTCGTCCTGGCTGGACCCGACCTTCAGAACTGAACACAACACAAAAGTGACAGGGTGGATGGACCCAGGGGAGTTGAGATGATCAGGCAGCTCCTGGAGGAGCCAGATCAAGGAGGAGGAGCTTCTGTGGGCTGCAGATCTTCGTGCGTCAACTCCTGGGAGTCCGCCTCACCTCCCTGGATGGATCTTCAGCACTGTGGCTCCTCCAACGATGGAGGACAACCCATCTCCTCATTTCTATGCTTCTCTCCAGCTAATTTGTCCCATTTGCTAGGAGATCTTCTCTCTACATCAGAGGCCTCACCAGGGGGTCATGTGACATCTCCATCAGCCAAAGCCTGGATCCTGGAAGTGTCCTCCAGCTGCCAACATCAGCTGAGAAATGTCACATGACCACCTGGTGAGGCCTCTGATGAAGAGAGAAGATCCAAACAGGTCCAGAACATGAGTTTGGTGTTTCAGGTAGCCCCTCCCCTTCATACATTCACATCTCCAAGAACAACCTTCTCAGCTACGGGTCACCTTCAGCTTGACTGGTACTAAACCAGAATGAAGTCAGGAAGGGTCACATGACCCAGCGCTGCTGCAGAGGGGGTGTGGCCTGACGGAGGTCCCTCACCTGGGCGGGTGGACTCTCCCTCTCGTTGCCGTTTCCTCTCCTCCAGCTGCCTTCGACACTCGTTCTCCTGAGTAACGACCATCCAGCAGTGAGGTCTTTGAAGGTCTTCTCCACCACCTGCTGACCCCACTGATGACTGAGCTGCTCTCTGATTGGCTACTGACCTTGATGGCTCCGAGGAACATCCCTCTGAACGTTCTGATGGTGCTGAAGAACTTGTCGGTGGAGAAGTGGCTGTTGTCCTCACACACGTACAAACACAGTTCCATCTTCTTCTTGTCCAACTCAGACAGCAGCTGCTGCATCTGCTCACCTCCTTGCAGACTCTCCTGCAAACACCACAGAAGAAGCAGCACCTGTAACTTGGTTCTGGGTCCACAGGGGGCACCTGCGGCTCCACAATACCTGTATGAGAGGAAGGTACTGCTGCTTCACTTCCTCAGAAGAAGAGGAAACTGTCCGCTCCAACACCGCCAGCTGTTTGATCAAAGCGTCACTTTCACAACGCATCGACTCCAGACTCAACCTGCAAAGAGTTTCAGCACCTGAAAAACACCTGAGCAACACCTAAAAAACACCTGAGCAACACCTAAGCAACACCTGGATAAACACTTGAGCAACACCTGGAAAAACACCTGAGCAACACCTAAAAAACACCTGAGCAACACCTGAAAAACACCTGGAAAAACACCTGAGCAACACCTAAAAAAAACACCTGAGCAACACCTAAAAAACACCTGAGCAACACCTGAAAAACACCTGGAAAAACACCTGGAAAAACACCTGAGCAACACCTAAAAAAAACACCTGAGCAACACCTGAGCAACACCTGAGCAACACCTGAGCAACACCTGAGCAACACCTGAGCAACACCTGTCCTTCTGAGCCTGAAGGACATCAGGAGGTGATGAACTCGAGTGTAGTCCAGATGTTCTGAGATGTTCCTTTGATGAGTGGACGGTTGATCCTTGGTGGGTGGAGCTTTGAACAGAAGCAACTGTGCTCCAGCTGTGCCTGGTGGACCTTTACCCAGCGGCCTCCTCACAGATCTCCAGGTCATCAGGCAAATTCAGCAGGTCAGCGTGGTGTTGCTCCGCCTCCTGTCAACAACGTGGTGGTGACATGGCGCGGGCGGTGCGTCAGGCGTGCTCAGGTGTTTCACCTGCAGGACGTGGTGCAGCAGTGTGAGCCGGGACCTGCTGGCCCTGGTCTCGCTCAGCCTGAGCAGGGAGCACATCCTGAAGGCTTCAGCGTCTCCAGTGTGGGAACCCTGAAGACACACACACCTCAGACCAGAGCAGACCACAGCCGGTCGCCGTCGGCAACCACCTCAACACCTCACATGGTTGAGGAAGTTTCCAACACTGAGGATGAGTCTGCAGAAGGTGCACAGGCGAGCGCTCTCCATCACACCTGAGGGCCAGAGCACACACACTCTCACTCTGAGGGTTTTGCTGTTCTGGTGTGTGTGTGTGTGTGTGTGTGTGTGTGCGTGTGTGTGTGTACAGACTCTGGCAGGCTCGATTCAGCAGCTCAACTTTGTTCTTCAGAGTTGGAAACACAACGTTGGTCTGCTCACACAACAACATACAATCGATCCTCAGAGAGTAGCTGCAACACACACAAACACACACACAGATGAACACACACATAGGAACACACACCCACACACACACACACCCCCGCCCCTGTCTCCGTCTGTCCTGTGTCTTACCTGGGAACGTCCAACAACTGCAGGTAGAACTGGTCCACTGAGGACAGTGTGTCCCTCTCAGCCTGGTGAGACTTCAGGTTCTCTATCTGAGGAGGGTCAGGGTCAAGGTCAGGGTCAAGGTCAAGGTCAGGGTTAGGGGTCAGGGTCAAGGTCAAGATCAAGGTTAGGGTCAAGGTCACACCACAAGTACAACACAGGCAGCACATGCCCGTGTGACCTCTGACCTCGTGCTTCTCTGGCAGCAGCTTGATCAGCTCCTTCAGGACCTCCACGTCCAGCCTGGACCCGTCCCCTCTCTGGATCCAGGAAACAAAGTCCTGGTAGGAACTGCAGGAGGGTCAGAGGTCAAAGAGGAACATGAAGGCCTCAGGTGAGACAGGTGTGTGACGTCACTGTAGTGGTGTGTTCCCATTGGCCGAGGAGGAGGAGGTCACCATTTGAACTGTTTCAGGAAGATGTTCACCTTCAAGCTCTTCTTGGCATCGATGAAGGAGATCTGTGGAGGAGAAGGACATCACCTGGGTCCTGAGGGGTCAAGGTCAAACCTCCCACCTCTCTGGGCTGGGCCTCGGCTCTGGTTCCTGTGTGGCTCTGAGATGGAGGGAGGCTGAAGAGCTGCTCGATGCTGCCGTAATCCAGCGCCACTGGAGACGAGGAGGGCGACGCCCACAAGGACTGAGCTGAGGACACGAGACATGCGTCAGTCACCAGGAGACACTCCTCAGAAGACGGACACACCTGAGACCAGCCTGGGCGGGACCTTCTGCCAGTTCAGCTTCTTCAGACGTACGGTTGGACAGGGGGCGGGGCTGGGACAAGCCCCACCCCCAACTGGACCTGAGGGGGCAACGACAATGGCATGTGGAGGGGGAGGAGCCATACCAGGCAAGGGGGGAGGGGGAGGAGCCAAAGCAGGCAAGGGGGGAGAAGCCATACCAGGCAAGGGGGGAGGGGGAGGAGCCAAACCAGGCAAGGGGGGAGGAGCCATACCAGGTAAAAGGGGGAGGGGGAGGACCCAAACCAGGTAAGGGGGGAGGGGGAGGAGCCATACCAGCCAAGGGGGGAGGAGCCATACAAGGTAAGGGGGGAGGGGAGGACCCAAACCAGGTAAGGGGGAAGGGGGAGGAGCCATACCAGCCAAGGGGGGAGGAGCCATACAAGGTAAGGGGGGAGGGGGAGGACCCAAACCAGGTAAGGGGGGAGGGGGAGGAGCCATACCAGCCAAGGGGGGAGGAGCCATACTAGGTAAGGGGGGAGGGGCTTGGGAAGGTAAAACTAATGCAGCAGAAGCTGAGTCCTCGTCGGTGACATCTGGACTTCTTCCAGATGTTTGTGTTTGAACCGACTTCTGAAGAGTGAGAGTCCTCTGATTGGCTGAGAGGGACTCGTGGGGGAGGAGCCTCTCCAACAGGTGAGCAGCAGAATCCTGCTGAGCTGTGAAACAAACAGATCAAAGGTGAGCGTCCATCAGGAGACAGGACGAGGTGGACGCACCGTCCTGGGACAGGAGGACGGCCCGCTCAGACAGCTGCTGTAGAAGACACCACAGCTGGCTGCTGTCTGGATCCAGCTGCAGGAGGGCCTGGACGATGGACAACAGCTGTCCCGAACATGGACCGCTGGACACCTGGGAAGGGACGAGGGTGTCCTCTCATCACCATGGCAACACCAAGTCAACCCTGCAGTTTTCATGGTGAAGGACCGACAGGTTCAGCCTGTCACCCTAACCCTGAAGGGTTACCCGGACCCTAACCCAACCCCAACCCCAACCCTGACCCTGACCCCCCCACTGCACCCTCACACGTGACCCTCAGGTGAACCTCACCTTGGTCCTGAGGGAGGAGAACATCTGCTGGTGGCTCTCCATCAGCTCCTCGTCCTCCTTCAGCGCGTCGTCAAACACCTCCACCTGTACCCTCAGGTCCTCGTCCTCAGCCTCCCTGCACACGCCACACGGGTCAGGTGACACGTCACATGACTTCATGGTCATTGGTTAGAAGGCAAGAACGTACCGAAGGTGAGGGAGGAGCTCCATCAGCCGCAGCCCTGAAACCACACAGACACTCAGCAGAGCTCCCAGTCCTCCCAGTTCACAGCTGCCACTCCCAGCTCAGGGAGAGTACAGGTGAGAGTACAGGTGAGAGTACAGGTGAGAGAGAACAGGTGAGAGAACAAGTGAGAGAGTACAGGTGAGAGTACAGGTGAGAGAGAACAGGTGAGAGAGAACAGGTGAGAGAGAACAGGTGAGAGTACAGGTGAGAGAGTACAGGTGAGAGAGAACAGGTGAGAGAGAACAGGTGAGAGAGAACAGGTGAGAGTACAGGTGAGAGAGAACAGGTGAGAATACGGGTGAGAGTACGGGTGAGAGTACGGGTGAGAGTACGGGTGAGAGAGAACAGGTGAGAATACGGGTGAGAGAGTACAGGTGAGAGTACAGGTGAGAGTACGGGTGAGAGTACAGGTGAGAGAGAACAGGTGAGAATACGGGTGAGAGAGTACAGGTGAGAGTACAGGTGAGAGTACGGGTGAGAGTACGGGTGAGAGTACGGGTGAGAGTACGGGTGAGAGAGAACAGGTGAGAGTACAGGTGAGAGTACAGGTGAGAGTACAGGTGAGTGCCTGTGCAGGTGTATCGGTGTGTATACAGGTGTGGCTCTGAAGTACTTTATCTTGATGAGTCAGGTGACTCCCTCTCAGAAGGTTTGTGGGCGGAGCCTCTGAGTCTGTTAAAGTCTGTAAAAACTAACTGGCCCCGCCCCTCCAGGTGGGACCAGAAGAAGGTAGGACCAGAAGAGATAGAGGAGGAGGAGGAGCCTGTACCCAGGAGCTCATGGCGCAGACGCGTCCTCGTGGACAGGTCGTCCTGTCCCAGCAGCAGGACGTTGATGACGCCCATCAGCACCACCTGGTAGGGCGCCACGGCGGTGGCGTGCAGCTCCGCCACGACCATGCTGAAGGGGGACGCCTGCTGCTTCAGCGTCTGAGCACAGGGAGACGCCTGATGAGGAGAGGGCCTCCGTCACGCCTCCCCCCGCCTCCTCTCGCCCCCCCCTCACCCTGTAGTGCTCCAGGGCGTCCAGGCTCAGCGCGTGGCCCCGCCCATCAAACAGGGCAAGCGCCGCCAGCAGCTCGAACACCTGCATCTTCACCATGACGTTGGACGAGTCCAGAGCTGGGGGGACAGGTCATGTGACTCACAGCAGCCCAGATGAAGGGGGGGGCCCGGGGGGGGACGACACACACACCCAGTAGAGGGGGACACACACACGGTAGGGGGCGGGACACACACACGGTAGGAAGGACACACACACCCAGTAGAGGGACACACACACACACACACCCAGTGGGGGGGACACACACACCCGGTAGGGACACACACACACACCCAGTAGAGGGGGACACACACCCAGTGGGGGGGGCACACACCCAGTAGAGGGGGACACACACACCCAGTGGGGGGGGGGCACACACCCAGTAGAGGGGGACACACACACCCAGTGGGGGGAACACACACCCAGTGGGGGGCACACACACCCGGGTAGGGGGGGACACACCCAGGGGGGACACACACCCTGCGTCAGCGCCCTGACGTGGCCCCGCTGCTCCAGGATGAAGGCCAGCCCCTCAGGTGAGTTCATGACCGCGCGGACGCAGGAGGCGCAGGTGAGCTGCACCAGCGCGTCGGCCACGCCCGAGCAGCCGCCGGTGCTCAGGCGCTGCAGCGCCACCATCAGCTGGTCCAGACCCCCCCGCTCCAGGAACCGGGCCAGCCACCCCCCGTCACTGGACTCCAGCCGCCGCCGCAGGCCAGAGTAGTTGAGCACCGAGGGGACCTGAAAGGAACACGGGGACAACGCTGACCCCGCCCCCCCATCGCCCAGTGTCCAATCAGGAGGACCAGATTGGACAACCAATCAAAACAGAGCAGGAGCAGCAGGGGGCGGGGTTTAATCCCTCCATACTGCCTGTGTGTGTGTGTGTTTCTGTCCTGTGTGTGTGTCTCCTGTGTGTGTGTGTGTTTCTGTCGTGTGTGTGTGTTTCTGTCGTGTGTGTGTGTTTCTGGCGTGTGTGTGTGTGTCTCCTGTGTGTGTGTGTCTCTTGTGCGTGTGTGTTTCTGTCGTGTGTGTGTGTTTCTGCCGTGTGTGTGTGTGTCTCTGTGTGTGTGTGTTTCTGTTGTGTGTGTGTTTCTGGCGTGTGTGTGTGTGTCTCCTGTGTGTGTGTGTGTGTTTCTGTCGTGTGTGTGTGTGTTTCTGGCGTGTGTGTGTGTTTCTGGCGTGTGTGTGTGTCTCCTGTGTGTGTGTGTTTCTGTCCTGTGTGTATGTCTTTGTGTGTATGTCTTTGTGTCCTACCTGCAGCAGGTGGATGCAGAGTTCAGGGTCAGCGGTCTCCAGGTTGGCCTCCAGATGTGCCTCCAGATGTGCCTCCAGATGTGCGTCAGGGTCATCAGTGGGACTTCCCGTGACATGATCCTTGACTGCCTCCCATTTTGTTTTGGTTGCCATGGCAACAACCGGCTGTGTGAGGGTTAAACCAGGTCTGGGTCTGACTGTTGTTTGATCAGACTATCAGAAATCTGATTGGTGACGTGACAACTGAGATGCTCTGGTCGGCCAACTACAACCAAAAGTAATCAGATTACCAGCCTGACCTGTAAGTCTACACAACTGCAGACCCCAAAGGGCCGGGGTCAGAGGTCACAGCAGGTCACAAACATGAAGGACGATTAACTGAGGAGGTTCCATCACGTCTGGGACGACCGACCTGCAGCTGTCACAAGAGGCCTGACCCCTGACCCTGGGTCGTGACCCTCTAACCTGGGTCAGGGTCAGGGTCAGGCCTCTTTAATGACGGGAGCACCTTTGACCTGCTGCCCCCGCGTGGACGACCAGGAGCACCAGCCCAACCTGAGAGCTCAGCCCCCCCCCCCCAGTATCAGGTGATTAAGAAAAGACGCCTTCCAACTGAATCGTGAATAACTTTGATAACTTTAAATCGCTTTGATAACTTTAAATCGCTTTGATAACTTTAAATCGCTTTGATAACTTTAAATAACTTTGATAACTTTAAATCGCTTTGATAACTTTAAATCGCTTTGATAACTTTAAATAACTTTGATAACTTTAAATCGCTTTGATAACTTTAAATCGCTTTGATAACTTTAAATCGCTTTGATAACTTTAAATAACTTTGATAACTTTAAATCGCTTTGATAACTTTAAATCGCTTTGATAACTTTAAATCTCTTTGATAACTTTAAATCTCTTTGATAACTTTAAATCGCTTTGATAACTTTAAATAACTTTGATAACTTTAAATCGCTTTGATAACTTTAAATCGCTTTGATAACTTTAAATCGCTTTGATAACTTTAAATCGCTTTGATAACTTTAAAATCACTTTGATAACTTTAAATCGCTTTGATAACTTTAAATCGCTTTGATAACTTTAAATCGCTTTGATAACTTCAAATAACTTTGATAACTTTAAATCACTTTGATAACTTTAAATCGCTTTGATAACTTTAAATCACTTTGATAACTTTGACTCTCCGGATGTTTCACACGTTTTTCTTTTCAATATTTTCCTCCTCCGACTTCAGGTGATCAGACAGAAACGCGCCGATAATCCCGAACAAACCTGGATTTGTGCTCATCCGTGCCCCCACACCTGCAGACGTTCGTGTTGAGCCTCACCTGAACGGGCCTCAGCTCACCTGCTGCTGTGGGCGGGGTCTCTGCTGTGGGCGGGGCTGCCGCTCGTCTTGTTTTATAGCCTCTGACATCAGCAGGAGCGCTGTAGCGCCCCCTAGTGTGTGGAGACCACCTCGTCCTCAGACCTCCCTCACCTCTCTCATCTGTCCCTCCCAGCACTCCCAGTTCATCTGCTACTCGATTCCCAACTTCCGCCAGTCTCCCAGTACTCCCAGTTGACCCTGATCAAACACCACTCCCCTAAATAGGCATGATGCGCCTGAAGATCATGTGACCCTCGGGGAGCGAGACAGTCTCGTCACACGTGTGTTCTTATGAACACGTCTCACCTGGACCAATAAGGACCATGTTTGACCTTTGACCTACAAGTCACAGTCACGTGACCCTTCAAAAGGAACACCCGAATAAACGTCAAAATGCTAAAAACACAACCAGTTATTTGAACATCTCAGGACTAAAATAATCAAATCAAAGCGTTCCGTGGTTTATCAATCAAAATATTTATAATGTGTTTTTAAAATAGAGAACGTGTCTTTAGTCTCTGAGGACACAATAATCATGACATAACACAATAATGAGGATATAACACAATAATCAGGACATAACACAATAATCAGGATATAACACAATAATCAGGATATAACACAATAATGAGGACATAACACAATAATCAGGATATAAGACAATAATGAGGACATAACACAATAATCAGGATATAACACAATAATGAGGACATAACACAATAATCAGGATATAACACAATAATCAGGACATAACACAATAATCAGGATATAACACAGACGTTAATTCATTCGCGTCATTAAATGATGAGTCACTAAATAACATCTTTGGTTCAGCTACAGATCTCCACTAACAGTGTTTGACAACATGAAGAGTTTCATCATTGTTGCTGAGCAGCTAAAAGACAAATAAAAGTGCTTCACGTCACAAAATGGAACGAGCTTTACGTTTAACGCAGCCTGGTCCTACTTCCTGTCATGTGATCAGATCAGCAGCAACACAACGTTTGGCACCGAGTTCTGGTTTCCATCGGTCTGTCGTTAAAGCTCCTGGACCACATCCATCACCATCACATCGATAATGATATTGATCACATCGATCATCGATCACTGCGATGGCTGGGCGAGGCTGGCGAGGCTAGGCGTCTTGTTTCCTTCAGCTTCAGGAGGACCTGTCCAGACTGGACGTGGACTGTCCGTGTCCACCCCTGTCCCTCAGCCCAGGCTCTGGAACTTGTCCCTCAGGTGTTTGACCACGCCCTGCTGGCTGCTCTGCTGGCTGCTCTTCTGTCTGCTGCGGGGCTCCTCGTGCTCAGCAGCTCTTGCTGCGTCTCCACTGACCTTCGGCTCCTCTCGCTCCCGGGACTCCGGGTCCTGGTAGACGCGGCAGCGGTCGATGACGGCCATGATGGAGATCTTCTCCTTGGTGGTGGGTGAGCGGATCTGAATGTAGTTTTCATCTTCCTCCTCCTCTCTGGCGTCTCTCGGTGCTTCCAGGGGCTGGACCACCTTCTCCATGACAACCACGCTGTGTCCAGGGTCGTCTAGCAGCGGCGCCCTGGCAGCAACAAAGTATCCATCCAGGTCCAAGCCCAGGTCGCTGACCTTCTCCTCCGGCGCTGCGCTCCTCAGGTGAAGGTCCAGAGAGCCGGCCCTCTGAAGCCGCCTTCGGCATTCCTCCCAGCCGTCTCCAGACTGGAAGGCAGGAACCTGGAGAGGTTCTCCCTCGGGGAGGACGGCGCTGGAGTGTCTCCGGGTAAAGACGTGCTCCGGCGTGGAGCGGGCCCGGCCCAGCGGGCGCTTCTGACCGCCAGCGTGGTCGGAGTATCTGGATCGGAGTTGCTGGACGTCGGGCCAGTTGAAGGAGTCGGAGGAGGAGGAGTGAGGGACAGAGCTGCAGGTGTGGGCCTGGCCCACGGAGGTCCTCAGCTCCTCGCGGACCTCGGCCGGACGGCTGGGAGGAGGCGGGACCAGCGGGTCCTTCAGGTCCTTTGGTTGGTCTGCAACGGAGCATCCGGTACCGGAGCTCTCCGCCTTCTCCTGCTCCTCCTCCACGCAGGCCAAAGGCTTCCTGGACACCAGGAGGTCTTGGCTCCGCTGCCGGACCACCGGTTTGGCTGTTTTGATCTTCTGGCTGTACTGTCGGGCCAGATGGAGGACTTTGCTCTTGGCCTTCTCGGTGTCCTCCTTGCTCTCAGGTTCCCCTCCGGCCTCAGCCTTCGTGTGAGAACCCCGATGAAGTGGAGGTCTGAGGACAGACGCCTCCTCCTCACAGAGCTTTGCTCTCCGGAGCTCTTGACTCTCTTGGAGACTCTCCTTGTCTTGGACCTTGATGGAATCTGACACTTTGAAGTGGGACACTCTGAAGTTTTGAGGAGCTTCTTCAGGTGAGGACACCTTGCTTTCCTTTTGGGCCACAGTGATCTTTTGCTCCATCGTCTGCCAGATCCGGATCATCTGTGATGACGGAATAAACACTTCTTCTGCAGGTGGACTGTCCTGAGAGCTACTACATCTTTGGCTTTCTCTTGAATCATCTTTGCTTCTCAGCTCAAGACTCAAGGAGTCCGGAGCCTCAGCAGAGTGCAGGAGACCCTGGGCTTCAGGCAGAGATGATGAAGGACCTGCAGTAGGGACAGAAGACGCCGTGTCCAAGCTGTCCACCTGTGGAATGCTGTTGATTCTGGTGATGGAGCTCCTGACCAGCCCAGCTGGGATGTACGTCAGGCTCTCCCGGCGCTGGAGGCAGAAGGTGGGGCTCTGGGCCTCAGCGTTCTCGTAGTAACTCTTGATCTTGTGGATGAGAAGCTGGTCCTGCTTGGACAGCGTCGAGTCCCGCCTCCTCCGAAGATCTCGGGTCCCGTCCAAGAAGCTCTCTTCCTCCGGGGACAGCAGCGTGGGGTCGGAGCCGGCCCATGGAGGTCCAGCTGGGAGGCCTTGAGCTCTGAGGCTGCTGGTTCGACTGGGGGGCCGTGGAGAAGCACAGCCGAGCGAGCAGACGTCGTCCTGCGTCGCGCTGGACCTTCTGATGCTGTTGGTGAGGTGCTGAGCGATGGCGCCCGCTCTGTCCAGGACCGAAGACGGCAGGATGCCGGGGGAAGCCCCCACGCCCACTGCGTCACCCCCGCCCTCCTCATCCTCAGAAGACTCTTCACTGCTCGGGACTTTTGGGTGGGGCTCAGGAGGGGACAGGTTCTCTGGATGTCTGTCAGACCTGCGGGGGGAGGTGAGCAGACTGGGAGGTTCACGCCCTGCAGGTCCCTCTGGCTCAGGGCTGGTTGTCTTCTGCAGCTCCTCTGTGGTGGCCTGCAGAAGGAGGACACTCATGAGACCTTCAGGAGCTGCTGGATCAAAGCACTCAATCAGAACGGAGCCCAGCTCCCCCGAGCCCGCCCATCAGGGAAGGCTTTTACCCAACAACCAGCTGACTGATGGGTCAAGACGGCGGAGGGGGAGGAGCCTGTTGGCGTGGGGATACCTGCTCACAGGTGGCCTCAGCTCCATCTGAGCCATCTCCACAAAGATGTCCATTCAGGTTGTTGACCTCCTCCACAGAGGCCTGCAAGACAAACTCCATCAGATGTGAGGGGTCACCACACATGAGACATGGCCTGGTCCTGGGCCAGGCTGCTCTGGGGTGTGTGTGTGTGTGGGGGGGTCTCTGTGGAGGGGGTCTCTCTGTAGGTGTGTTTCTGTGGGGGCGGGCTTTAGTGTCAAATGCCAAGAGCAGGGCTTATCCAACACTACAACACAGAAACAACCATCACTCCAAACTTCCTGTTGTTACACAACAACTTCACGGTTGTTAAGGAAACCACACACATGCAAAAAACACAGCAAAAGTAAACCCTCAAGCACACCCAGGTGACACTCGGTAACGTTGTATTTAGGATCAGATACCTGAGAGCAGAGGTTAGCGTTAGGCCCCGCCCACTGACAGCTGACTGGAATCACACGTGTTGTTGCTCATTAATGCTGATACAAGCCGACGTCTCAAGAAGATCTGGAGAAGGTAAGCTGACCTGGGCTCACCGTCCCACTTAAACAATGACGTGGCTGTATTTGGGGCTCATCATAGACATCAGTGGGCAACCGTGGACCATGTGACCAGGCTCCATCTTTCAGTTCACTCAGGTTCAGATGTCTACAGCTGGTGCAGGTACTGGCTATTCCAGCCCACTACATCACTCAGCATTAAGGAGATGTCCACACAGATCCTTTAAGGCAGATCCTGCACCAAGAAGAACCACCAGAGATCCCAAAGAGAGCAGAGATCTTTCAGGTCTTTACCCAGTAGATCACTTCTGAGGGGACTCAGCAGACCCTGAACCAGCAACAGTGGTACAACACAGGATTAGATCTACACTAACTACTACACAGGGCTGTTCCCACGACAACAGCAACAGCTTCATCAATAACGGAGCAACTTTTCTTACCTGGAACACGGCTGTGGCACAAATGTCACCTACAGAGGGACAAAGAGGAGGAAATGGTTAAACATCAGGCAGATAGACCATCAGACATCAGACCTTCAGACTGTTAGACCTTCAGACTGTTAGACCTTCAGACTGTCAGACCTTCAGACTGTTAGACCTTCAGACTGTCAGACCTTCAGACTGTTAGACCTTCAGACTGTCAGACCTTCAGACTGTTAGACCTTCAGACTGTCAGACCTTCAGACTGTTAGACCTTCAGACTGTCAGACCTTCAGACTGTTAGACCTTCAGACTGTTAGACCTTCAGACTGTTAGACCTTCAGACTGCTAGAGCTTCAGACTGTCAGACCTTCAGACTGCTAGACGTTCAGACTGTTAGATCTTCAAACCGTCAGACTGTAAGACCTTCACACTGTTAGACCTTCAGACAGGCGTTGTGTGTGTACCTGAGTGACGGTGTCCCTGCCAACCTTCTAGCTGTCCGTTGTCAGATGGGCAGGAGGCCACTTTCCTCGTCTGATCTGGACTGTGGCGATAACGCAGAGGATCTAGAGGTGAAACAACAACAGCCAGATGCTTCACACGGGTGTTCCTGGAACTATTCCCCATGGTAACCGTGGCAACCCCAACAAGGTGAGATAGAAAGAGCAACACTCACAGGTGGGCTTCATTTCCAGGATGGCATCTTTAGCCTGGAACACATGACCAAGATTAAGGTGTGACACATGAAGTCACCTGACCACCATGTTTACATAAAAAACACATGATCGATGTTAAGCAACAGCCAGAGGGTTGTGGGGTCGACTCCCCTGAGCTGCAGGGCCTTTCCTGTGTGCCTCCCACAGTCTATGACAGGCCTGAGTGAGTGTACAGGTGACCTGATTGTACAGGTGACCTGAGTGTACAGGTGACCTGACTGAGTGTACAGGTGACCTGAGTGAGTGTACAGGCGACTGTCCTGAGTGCTGCTTCACCTTTTGGGGGATGATGGCGTGATGGTTTTCCAGAATGATGCGTTTGATATGATGAGCCCACAGCTTCCTTTCCTCCACTGTCTTTGCCTGGAACACAAATGGAGGATGGAGATGAAGACAGAGGTGAGTGCCGCTGGGGCAGGTGAGGAGATCAGGTGTCTCACCTGGACGGTGTGCGGCTGTTTGGGATGTTTGTAATGAGTCACGCTGAAGCTCAGAGAGTCTTTTGCACTTTCTATCAGCATGAGAGTGGAGCACTGGAGGGACAGACAGGCGAAGGTCAGTGAAGGGCTGCACAGGAACCAGCCCACATCAGCCCACACGAGGCTCCTCGCTCACAGAGATGTGCGCCTTGTACACAAAATGCTCGCCACGGCGTTTAGTGATGAGCAGCACACGGTCAAACAGGAACAGCGTCCTCTCGTTTTTTGCCCGATGGACCTTGAAGGTTCCCTCCAGCACCAGTTCTCCGTATGTGGTGAGGTCCGGACCCTTCCAGTTGAGCAGCAACGACTGGACCTCCTGAGACACATGACTACAGGTGAGCCTACTACCCTAAAGGAATCTACTTTCTCTGTTATCTTATAAATGTTCCCATGTTAATGTGTAACCTTCAGACAACACTAACAGGTCCTGAACTGTGATGCTCACACTCTGAAGATAGAAATGATGTGTGCCACGTTGATGAGTGTATGCTTGTGCGTGACTGACCTGCAGTCTGATGGCATGTTCATGTCTTCTTTTCATGTCGTTGATGTACCACGCAACACCGGTCATCGTGTAGATGGCCTCCTCCACCACCTCATAACCCTTTTCTTCAGGGTCAAAGTGCTTCGCAATTTCCTGCATTATCAAAAAAAGACCTTATTGGGATGATGGGGTATAATATAAAAGGTATAATCAGGTAATAATCAGGATAGTGAGGTATAATATAAAAGGTATAATCAGGTAATAATCAGGATAGTGAGGTATAATCAGGTATGATCAGGTAATAATCAGGATAGTGAGGTATAATATAAAAGGTATAATCAGGTAATAATCAGGATAGTGAGGTATAATCAGGTATGATCAGGTAATAATCAGGATAGTGAGGTATAATCAGGTATGATCAGGTAATAATCAGGATAGTGAGGTATAATATAAAAGGTATAATCAGGTAATAATCAGGATAGTGAGGTATAATCAGGTATAATCAGGTAATAATCAGGATAGTGAGGTATAATATAAAAGGTATAATCAGGTAATAATCAGGATAGTGAGGTATAATCAGGTATAATCAGGTAATAATCAGGATAGTGAGGTATAATCAGGTATGATCAGGTAATAATCAGGATAGTGAGGTATAATATAAAAGGTATAATCAGGTAATAATCAGGATAGTGAGGTATAATCAGGTATGATCAGGTAATAATCAGGATAGTGAGGTATAATCAGGTATGATCAGGTAATAATCAGGATAGTGAGGTATAATATAAAAGGTATAATCAGGTAATAATCAGGATAGTGAGGTATAATCAGGTATGATCAGGTAATAATCAGGATAGTGAGGTATAATCAGGTATGATCAGGTAATAATCAGGATAGTGAGGTATAATCAGGTATGATCAGGTAATAATCAGGATAGTGAGGTATAATATAAAAGGTATAATCAGGTAATAATCAGGATAGTGAGGTATAATCAGGTATGAGCAGGTATTATCAGGTAGTCAAGAGCCATTCGTCATTTATTCAGGTAAGAACAGGAGCAAGATGCAGACTGAAGCTGATGGGCTGAGGTGCAGCCACCGTGGCTGTGCTGGGGTGTTGCTGTCATACCTGGAGCAGCAGGTGGTATTTGAGGATCCTCTGAACTGGTTTGAGCAGGTAGGAACCCAGAGGCAGCGAACACTTCAGCGACGCCTGACGCTCCCGGAAAAACGCTGCCAAACTTTTACTCCTCATGCACTCCGTCAGAGCAGCAACCGAACTGGAGGACAGGAGCACACAGGTGAACGTCTGCGTCGATGGACCACC
The DNA here is from genome assembly GCA_911728415.1 of Lagocephalus sceleratus. NCBI lineage: Eukaryota > Metazoa > Chordata > Actinopteri > Tetraodontiformes > Tetraodontidae > Lagocephalus > Lagocephalus sceleratus. Next base: position 206,574 of record CAJVRN010000238.1, on the reverse strand, counting down.
GCCGCTGAACAAAGCATCAAAGGAATATGTCAGGCGGTTAGGATGCAGGACCACAGGTGGACCTACTTGGGGTAGTTGGTGCAGTACTGCGTGTAGATCTCAAAGAACTCCCCCTGACAACAGAAGCCTACATTTAGTTCCCTTGAATATTAAACGATTGATGAAGACCACAACCACGTTATTATCACAGGAAGTGGGCAGGACACTTTCAAAGTTAGAGCTTGAAGATTTGGAGATATTTGACCATTATCTTTCTGACTTCCTCACCTTCATGACGAAACATCTGGCTACAGCCACGGCGTCGTTGTTGCACAAGTCCAGAGCTTGAAGCAGCTCGCTGTCAACAGGACACACGTCACCATGTCAACCACGGCCTAAACAGGAACCTCGCACCGGCCGCAACGGTCTTGAACGAGGTTCACGTGAAAACATTTGCAATGATGACGAGCTGTCCAGCAGGAGGCGCTGTTTATCAGAAGGCCACGCCTTCCAGGGGTCGTGGACTTCCTGTCTGACTGGTGAAAGGTGTCGTGGTCTCAGTGTGGAGGTGGACTCACCTGTTTAACTCGTAGATTTCCTCGATGTTTCCGAACAGAGCGCAGACCTGCTCGGGCCCGATCAACAGATCACACTGATCGATGATGTGAGCCAGGTAATCCTGCCCAGAGGATAGGAGCTCAGTCAGGTCCAGGAGGAGGCGCTGTGGTTCCACAGCCCGGCCAGTAGGGGGCACACCACTAATCTGACTACTGTAATCTGATTACTGCCTTCCTCTAAAAACAGATGATTTTCAACACCTTTATAATGTGGACGAGTCTGAACATTCATTGATCTTCTTCATTGGAGATAAGTTGTGGTGTCTCTGAGGTTTAGAGGTGAGTGTGTGTGTGTTGTGTAACAAGCTAATCTGGGTTTAAGCAGGTAATTATAGCGTGTGACAGGAGCTCAGACTGTCCTCTGTCCACAGCTCACTTAATCTCACTGTTTCCATGACAACATCAGCAACTTTCTGGAATTCCAGGGATGAAACTGCTCATCCATCGTCATTAAATGTGAGCTTTTATTTTGACGGGGACAGGTTGGGTCACCTGAGCCCGGTTCCGTCGCTGCGGCCGTGTGTCTCTTACCTCCACGATCATGCGTAGATCTCTGACGTACATCCGCTCCGTTTCGATGATTTCCATGAGGACGCGGTCCAGGTAAGTCAGCTGGAGGTTTGGCGCCATGCTTCTGGTCTTGAGGGGGACGCCAGCCAGCGGCGCCCTGAGGCCCTGCTGAAGGTCGAGGCTCCGCCACGGGCTCAGGTTCTGGCCACGGGCCAACCCAGTCCTCAATATTCAGGTCAAGGTCAACATCTGAGTGAGGGTCGAGAGGGCGTCATCTCGGGACGATCCTGGACACGGCGAGGTCACACTCTCTGGGCGACGGTCAGAGGCCTCCGGGGGCGTGGCCAAGGAGCGTCTTCCTTCACAGGGACAGTGGACAGGTGAGGAGCACCTGAGGAGACACGATGACATCATCATGACACGGTGAAGTCCAGAAGGAACAAGCCCATGAGCGGCGCCGCGACAGCA
>CAJVRN010000238.1:185000-200000 GCA_911728415.1 Lagocephalus sceleratus | reverse complement strand
TAGGTTCTCTAAGCTGCAGTGAAGAAGTGTATCACAGGACTGACTTGCTGTTGGCAGACTGACACTCCTCTCTGACGTCACTGCAACAAGAAACACACTCATCAGTACTCCACCTCCTGTGGAGCAGTGGACCTCCTGTGGAGCAGTGGACCTCCTGTGGAGCAGTGGACCTCCTGTGGAGCAGTGGACCTCCTGTGGCCCACCTGTGGCCCACCTGTGGCCCACCTGAGGACCACCTGAGGACCCCCTGTGGACCTCCTGTGGACCACCTGTGGACCACCTGAGGACCACCTGTGGACCACCTGTGGACCACCTGAGGACCACCTGAGGACTGGTACCTGTGACTCCCTTGCAGGCCGACAGACATTCCTCTTTGGACAGGAAGTTGTTGTTGTTGCCTTTACACCCTCCGAAGGTGAAGCCTTGGCAGTCACCTGTGGAAGCGTTGTACCTCCAGCGAGGGAACGCAGCACGACACGGGCCGACCTTCACAGGCGCCTGACAGAACACTGAGAGAACAGACGTGACACACATGAGCTCCCCCGACAGCAGCTGTAAACTCCAACAGCTTAGACGTTAACCCCCAGCACAGGGTGTGTCGTAACCATGACAACAGTGTTGACAGGGATGCATTTCACAAACTGACCTCTGATAAGATCAAGGGGATACTGACAGGATCATCAAGAACATGTCAGGCTGTGTGTGTGTGCGTGGGCATGTGTATGCAAGTTTTTCCAGTCTGACCAGTTTTGAACTGCTGTGTGTCAGTCAGTGTGTAGTAAACACACACTCATATGGGAGTGTGTGTGTGGGTGTGGTGCTCTAACGCTCACTGAACTTTTCAAGATTCAGTCAATGATTTCACTGATCGCTGTCATTGATTACTCAAACACAATCCAGTGATCAACCAGGTGATCATTGCAGTGATCATAGGAGTGATTGATCCAGTGATTGATCCAGTGATTGATCCAGTGATTGATCCAGTGGTCACTGGCTTCTCTTGGCAGAAGAGCAGCAGGAGGCTACAGACTCCATTTCCCATGACCACTCACAGCTGCTCTGCTCTGGGCTGAGAACAAGGACGCTGACGTTGGCAGCATCCGATTGGTGGTTGGAGTCGGTGACAGTCAGCTGGAAGATGTAGGAGCCCGGCTGCAGGGCGGAGACCCGGACCTGGTCAGGTAGCTCTGTGCTCTGCAGGTGGAGACACGGAGCTTCATTCACACCTGCGTTGGAACACGAAGCCGCCATCATACCTGCAGGGAGACGCCGCCATCGCCACTCTGCACAGTCCATCGGTAGTCTGTGATGCGGGCTCCGCCTAGCGGGAGACTCTCCACACCGTTGAGCGTGACCACAGCTCCAGCTTGAACAACAACATCACGTCCTGCGATGGCAATGGGCGGAGCCTGCTCACCTGGATGACAGTGGCGTCATAAAGACAGGGCGTGAACAGAGGGGGATTCTTCCATCCTTCATGACACGAGCTGCACGGAGCAGGCTCTGCTACAGACTACAGGACACAGACTACAAACTACGGGATACAGACTACAGGATACAGACTACGGGCTCCGGGATACAGACTCCAGGATACAGACTCCAGGATACAGACTATGAGATACAGACTACGGGATACAGACTCCAGACTACAGGATACAGACTACAGACTATGGGACACAGACTACATGCTACAAGATACAGATAACAGGTGACATGCTACAGGACAAAGGCGACTCGCCATCCTTCGTGTTGTGTTGTTTCGTGACACTTGTGCGGCAGCTGTTTCCTCTTTCACACCTTCACCTGCCTCCTCGCGTCTTTCCGGCAGTGTTTACTCTGAGCAGCTCTTATTCATTGGTTCATTCACTCATTCATTCATCACACATCATCACTCGGCCTCTGACCTCTGGCCGCGCCCTTTTGCTTGTGCAGCTGGAAACATCTGCAGTGCTCGATCAGCGGACTCACCGTCTCCCTCGGGTCCCTGGAGGTGCTTCACAAACACAGACCTTCGGATGAAGCTTCGGTACCCATCCTGGCTCACGAACCGGCACACGAACCGGTTCCGGTGGACGCAGTTGAACAGGACGCAGGTGTGGTTGCGCGCCGCCGCGGCGGGAGCGCGCGGCTCCAGCAGCGCCAGGTTGCAGCGCGCGTGCTCGCAGCACAAGCGCTGACAGGTATCCGCCGACAGCACCTGAGCAGAGGCCAGCAGAACCGCCCCGTCCCTCACGGCGTCCTCCGAGTCCAACACGAAGTCGTCCGGGCCGGAGCGGAGGCCGCAGCCGGCCGCCGCCGCGCAGCGCAGCAGCAGCAGCAGCAGCAGCAGAGAGGAGCGCGCACACAGGCCACTGGGGCCACTGGGGCCGGCCCAGTTCGACCACCGCGCAGCGGGACGAGGCGTCCGTGTCAGAGGCACCGTCATGTTTTGTGGCTGCTGCTCCCCAGGCGTGTCCTACCTGTTCAGTCAGGAAGCCACGCCTCTAACCACCTACCTGTCCTGAAGGCGTGGGAGTAGGTTCCCTGGTGACGTCACTCCTCATTCACCTTTAAAGAAACAACAAGAGAGTTCCTCAGCTGTTATTTGTGTGCACGTGAACGTGTGTTCTCATGAGCCGTGGAGGACCGCAGGGAGCCATGTTAGGACCCCTGGTGTCCAAGTGTAGAGCCAGGTAGAGGACAGGTGTGTGTAGATCCTCCTCCAGGTGGCGCTGCAGCCCTGTCCTCTCCAGGCCTGTTTGGGTTAGCGCCATCCTTTGGCCGACCCCGACACATCTGCACACCACCGCTGTCCTGGACTGGACTGGTGTCCCTGACCCCCCTGGTCTGTGGTGGGAGGGGAAGGGTACCAGTATCCCAGTCTGTCTACGTGTGTGTGTGTGTGCGCGTGTGTGTGCGTGCACTCAGACATGAAGTGTGTGTGTTGTGATGAGTCTGAGTGTTTGTGTCTCTCTATCTGAGGCCGTTTGGACTTGACGTCCTCAAATAGAAACTTTTATCTGGACAGAAATTCACCACCAGAATCACACAGATTTACACGCTCTCTCCTCTCACACACTCGTCCTCATACTTCCATCTTTGTGAGGACTCTCAGACATAATGTACTAACCCTAACAACTAACCCCTGACCTCTGATCCTGACCTAAACCCAGTTTGTGTGTGATGCAGTGGTGGGACACTGAAGAACTGGGGTCAAGCTGGAGGTTTCCTCCTGCGGGTTCCAGGTGCTGGTGATCATCTCTATCTGTGTGCTGATAAAAACAGCGCTCTCCTCTTCCTAAAATGGAGCCAGACACCTAAAGGTCCTGGAAGTGCCCTCGTTCCTCGGCAGGACAGATTTAACATCTGCTCCTGGATGTTCTCGGTAAGTTTCTCCTAATTTGGTCCCCAGAGAGGCTTTAAAAGCTGCTGTGGCGTTGAGGAGTCCTGTTCTTCACAGGTCCACCTCCCAGCGTCCACCATGAGCGACTCTCTGATGGCTGAGTTTGGAAAGGCTGCTCCTTACCTGAGGAAGTCAGAAAGAGAACGTATTGAGGCCCAGACCCGAGCGTTCGACATCAAGACCGAATGCTTCGTTGTGGATGAAAAGGTGGAATATATGAAGGGACAAATCCAAAGTAAAGATGGAGGGATGGTAACAGTCAAGAAGGAGGATGGCGCGACGGTGACCATGAAAGAGTCGGACGTCCACCCCCAGAACCCGCCAAAATTTGATAAAATCGAAGACATGGCGATGTTCACCTTCCTCCATGAGCCGGCTGTGCTGTTTAACCTCAAAGAGCGTTATGCCGCCTGGATGATCTACACTTATTCTGGATTATTCTGCGTCACTGTCAATCCCTACAAGTGGCTCCCGGTCTACGACGCAGAGGTGGTGGCAGCTTACAGGGGGAAAAAGCGAACGGAGGCCCCCCCCCACATCTTCTCCATCTCAGATAACGCCTACCAGTACATGCTCACGGACCGCGAGAACCAGTCTGTGCTCATCACAGGGGAATCGGGGGCCGGGAAGACCGTGAACACCAAGAGGGTCATCCAGTACTTTGCCAGCATCGCCGCGGTCGGCGGCGCTGGCAGAAAAGATGCCAGCAAGGGGACCTTGGAGGATCAGATCATCCAGGCCAACCCGGCCCTGGAGGCCTTCGGCAATGCGAAAACGGTGAGAAATGATAATTCCTCACGATTCGGAAAATTCATTCGAATTCATTTTGGCCCAAGTGGTAAACTGTCATCTGCTGACATTGAGACGTATCTGCTGGAGAAGTCACGGGTCACCTTCCAGCTGAAGGCCGAGAGAAATTATCACATCTTCTATCAGATCCTGTCAAATCAAAAGCCAGAGCTTCTGGACATGTTGCTGATCACCAACAACCCCTACGACTACTCCTACATCTCCCAAGGAGAGGTGACGGTGGCCTCCATCAATGACTCAGAGGAGCTGATGGCCACCGACAGCGCCTTCGATGTGCTGGGCTTCACGCCGGACGAGAAGATGGGTGTCTACAAACTGACAGGTGCGATCATGCACTACGGTAACATGAAGTTCAAGCAGAAGCAGCGAGAAGAGCAGGCGGAGCCGGACGGGACGGAGGCTGCAGATAAATCGGCTTACCTCATGGGACTGAACTCTGCTGACCTCATCAAGGGGCTGTGCCACCCCCGAGTCAAGGTAGGAAACGAATATGTCACTAAAGGCCAAAGCGTAGACCAAGTCTACTACGCCCTTGGCGCTCTTGCCAAGTCGGTTTATGAAAAGATGTTCAACTGGATGGTTGTGAGAATCAACCAATCCCTGGACACCAAACAACACAGGCAGTACTTCATAGGAGTGCTGGACATCGCAGGATTTGAGATCTTTGACTATAATACCTTTGAGCAGCTCTGCATCAACTTCACCAATGAAAAACTGCAACAGTTTTTCAATCATCACATGTTTGTTCTTGAGCAAGAAGAGTACAAAAAAGAAGGTATTGACTGGGAGTTCATTGATTTTGGGATGGACTTACAAGCTTGTATTGACCTCATCGAAAAACCCCTGGGAATTCTCTCAATTCTGGAGGAGGAGTGCATGTTTCCCAAAGCCAGTGACCAGACCTTCAAGTCCAAGCTTTATGATAATCATCTGGGAAAGAACAAGATGTTTGAAAAACCAAGAGCAGCAAAAGGCAAAGCAGAAGCTCACTTTGCTCTGGTCCACTATGCTGGAACGGTGGACTACAACATCACCAACTGGCTGGTCAAAAACAAAGACCCTCTAAATGAAACTGTGGTCGGTCTTTACCAGAAGTCGTCCCTCAAACTTCTCGGTGTGCTGTTTTCAACCTACTCATCTGACAGCAGTGACAAAGGAGGCAGCAAAGGGGCCAAGAAGAAAGGTTCTTCCTTCCAAACAGTGTCCGCACTCCACAGGGAGAACCTCAACAAGCTGATGACCAACCTGAAGACAACACACCCCCACTTCGTACGCTGTCTGATCCCCAATGAGCGGAAAACGCCAGGAGTCATGGACAACTGCCTCGTCATGCACCAGCTCCGCTGCAACGGAGTTCTCGAAGGTATCCGGATCTGCAGAAAGGGCTTCCCAAACAGAGTTCTGTATGGTGACTTTAAACAACGCTACAGGATCCTGAATGCCTCCGCAATCCCAGAAGGACAGTTCATTGACTGCAAAAAGAGTGCTGAGAAGTTATTGGGATCTCTAGACATTGATCACACACAGTACAAGTTTGGCCACACAAAGGTCTTCTTTAAGGCTGGTCTACTGGGGACGCTAGAGGAGATGAGAGATGAGCAACTCTCTCGGATCCTCACCAGGATCCAAGCTAATGCCCGGAGAATCCTCATGAGGGCGCAGTTTGCTAAACTGGTGGAACAGAGAGATGCTCTGATGGTCATCCAGTGGAACCTTCGCTCTTTCCTGGGTGTAAAGAACTGGCCTTGGATGAAGCTCTTCTTCAAGATCAAGCCCCTTTTAAAGAGCGCTGAGGCTGAGAAAGAAATGGCCAACATGAAAGATGAGTTCAACAAGCTGAAAGAAGCTTTGGAAAAATCAGAAAGCAGACGGAAAGAACTGGAGGAGAAAATAGTTACTCTTCTCCAAGAGAAGAACGACCTGACTCTACAGATTCAGTCTGAACAGGATACACTAACAGATGCTGAAGAACGCTGTGAACAGCTGATAAAGAGTAAGATTCAACTGGAGGCCAAACTGAAGGAAATTACAGAGAGGCTTGAAGATGAGGAGGAGATGAATGCAGAGCTCACCGCTAAGAAACGGAAGTTCGAAGATGAATGTTCCGAGTTAAAGAAAGATATTGATGATCTGGAGCTCACGCTGGCAAAGGTCGAGAAAGAAAAACATGCAACAGAAAATAAAGGTGAAAAATCTGACAGAGGAGATGGCTTCACAAGACGAAAATATCACCAAGCTCACCAAAGAGAAGAAGGCACTGCAGGAAGTTCACCAGCAAATACTGGATGATCTTCAGAGTGAAGAAGATAAAGCCAACAGTTTGACCAAAGCCAAAGCTAAGTTGGAGCAACAAGTTGATGATCTGGAGGGCTCACTGGAGCAAGAGAAGAAGGTCAGGATGGACATTGAGCGATCAAAGAGGAAGCTTGAAGGAGACCTCAAACTGATGCAAGAGAGCTTGATGGACCTGGAAAATGATAAACAGCAGCTTGAGGAAAAATTCAAGAAGAAAGACTTTGAAACTGTCCAAATAAATTCAAGACTAGAAGATGAGCAGGTTGCTGCAGTTCAGCTCCAAAAGAAGCTGAAAGAGAGTCAGGCAAGAATTGAAGAACTGGAAGAAGAGCTGGATGCTGAGCGAGCAGCTCGAGCCAAGGTGGAGAAACAACGCTCTGATCTTTCCCGCGAGCTAGAGGACATCAGCGAGCGCCTTGAGGAGGCCGGAGGAGCAACGTCAGCTCAGGTGGAGTTAAACAAAAAGAGAGACACCGAGTTTCAGAAGCTGCGGCGGGAACTGGAGGAATCTACGCTCCAACACGAGTCTACCGCCGCCTCGCTGAGGAAGAAACACGCTGACAGCGTAGCTGAGCTCGGCGAGCAAATCGATAACTTACAGCGCGTAAAGCAGAAGCTGGAGAAGGAGAAGAGCGAGCTGAAGCTGGAAGTGGATGACTTGTGCTCCAACATGGAGGCTGTAATTAAGGCCAAGTCAAATATGGAGAAGATGTGTCGTACGATGGAAGACAGCATGAACGAGTACAAAAGCAAACAGGATGAAGCTCAAAGGGCCATCGGTGACCTGACGACTCAGAGGGCCAAGCTTCTGACCGAGAACGGTGAGCTGGGACGTCAACTAGAGGAGAAGGAATGTCTAATATCACAGCTGACCAGAGCAAAGACCTCCTACAACCAGCAGGGAGAAGATCTACGTAGACAACTGGAAGAAGAAGTAAAGGCAAAAAATGCTCTCGCCCATGCCGTCCAATCTGCTCGCCATGACTGTGATCTGCTCCGCGAGCAGTTTGAGGAGGAGCAAGAGGCAAAAGCTGAGCTGCAACGAGCTCTTTCCAAATCCAACACTGAGGTCTCAACATGGAGGACAAAATATGAAACCGATGGAATCCAGAGAACGGAGGAACTAGAAGAAGCAAAGAAGAAGTTGGTGCAGAGACTTCAGGAGGCTGAGGAGGCCATCGAGGCTGTGAATGCCAAGTGTTCCTCGCTGGAGAAAACCAAACACCGGCTCCAAAATGAGATCGAAGACCTGATGCTGGACCTGGAGAGATCCAATGCAGCATCCGCAGCACTCGATAAGAAGCAGCGAATGTTTGACAAAATCATGGCTGAGTGGAAGCAGAAGTTTGAGGAGTCTCAATGTGAGCTGGAGGCCTCTCAGAAGGAGGCTCGTTCTCTGAGCACTGAGCTCTTCAAGCTGAAGAATGCCTATGAAGAATGCCTTGATCAACTGGAGACCATAAAGAGGGAGAACAAAAACCTCCAGGAGGAGATTTCTGACCTCACTGACCAGCTGGGGGAAGGAGGGAGGAGTGCTCATGAGCTGGAAAAGATGCGGAAGCAGCTAGAGCAGGAAAAGGCAGAGCTGCAGACGGCGCTAGAGGAGGCCGAAGGCTCCCTGGAGCACGAAGAGAGCAAGATCCTTCGATCCCAGCTGGACTTCAACCAACTAAAGGCCGACATGGAGCGCAAGCTGTCAGAGAAAGATGAGGAGATGGAGCAGGCCAAGAGGAACTACCAGCGTATACTCGATTCACTGCAGTCCTCACTGGAATCTGAAACCAGGAGCCGCAACGAGGCCCTCAGAGTCAAGAAGAAGATGGAGGGTGATCTCAACGAGATGGAAATCCAACTGAGCCAAGCGAACAGGCAGGCAGCCGACGCCCAGAAACAGACCAAGAACCTGCAGGCATTCGTGAAGGATCTCCAGCTGCAGCTCGATGATGCTCAGCATGCCAACGACGATATGAAGGAGAACGCTGGTCTCCTGGAACGCAGACACAATCTGCTCCAGGCTGAGCTGGAGGAGGTCCGAGCCGCCCTGGAGCAGACGGAAAGAAGCCGCAAGCTGGCAGAGCAGGAGCTGACGGACGCCACCGAGAGGATGCAGCTCTTACACTCACAGAACACCAGCCTGATCAACCAGAAGAAGAAGCACGAGGCTGACCTGCTGCACCTCCAGACCGAGATGGAGGAGGCCATCCAAGAAAACCGCAACGCCGAGGAGAAAGCCAAGAAAGCCATCAACGACGCCGCCATGATGGCGGAGGAACTGAAGAAGGAGCAGGACACCAGCGCCCACCTGGAGCGCATGAAGAAGAACATGGAGCAGACCATCAAGGACCTTCAACACCGGCTGGATGAGGCTGAGCAGGTGGCCATGAAGGGTGGCAAGAAGCAGCTCCAGAAGCTGGAGGCTCGCATCAAGGAGCTGGATGGCGAGCTGGAGGCGGAGCAGCGGAGGGGGGCGGAGTCCATCAAAGGGATCCGCAAGTATGAGCGCCGCATCAAGGAGCTGAGCTACCAGACGGAGGAGGACCGCAAGAACATGGCCCGCCTCCAGGAGCTGGTGGACAAGCTGCAGCTCAAAGTCAAGTCCTACAAGCGAGCTGCGGAGGAGGCGGAGGAGGCCGCCAACACCAACATGGCCAAACTCCGCAAGCTGCAGCACGAGCTGGAGGAGTCGGAGGAGAGGGCCGACATGGCCGAGTCCCAGGTCAACAAGCTGAAGGCCAAAACCCGGGATGGGTCCACCAAGAAGGGCCTGGATGACTGAGGTGGCCGGGGGAGGTTCACCAAGGACGTCCTCGTTAATAATTAACGAGTAGAGATGACGTCAACGCCTGACCGTAGGCTCCTCCCACAGTTTCCTGATCTTGAACTGAGACTTCTGGTAAACAACCCAAATTTGTTCTCCAGTTCGAGAAGGTGAAGTTGGTTTAGACTTTAAACATCAATAAAGGTCTCACTTTTCCACTCGTCTGCTTTCCTTCTTCTAAAACGCTCAATTGAAATCATCAAATTAGAAAATATGCTGTAAATTTCATAAATTATTTTTATTTCAAAGCTAATAAAAAGTTAAAAGAGCTTCAGCAGAAGCTGTTTAGGCTGGAGTTGACCTTTGACTTCCTGAAGTGTTTCATTATATCCGTCATTAACTTTGACTTAATCAAATCACATTTTGTGATCAACTCTTCTTCTGTCCTCAGCCTGAAATCAGAGGAACATCTAGTGAAGGTTTGAAGGTTGTTGGTTCATCTTTGGAGCAACAAAATGCAAAAATCTCAAACTGCAGTTTCCTCCTGTTTCCATGACAACAGTTCACTTGTAAACCCTTTAATCAAGATTTGGCTCAAACTTTAAGAAACTTTTCCTGCATTTTCTCGGAGGCTTCTGCAGTTTCAGGGTCTGGCTCCCCCGTTCCCACAGTAACCTCCTGGCTTGGGGCAGGGTGAAGTCCTGCCGAGCGTTCTGCTCACATCAAAGACAGCAACAACGTTTTCCTTCTCCATCAGCGCCGTGTTGAGGGAGCTCGAGCTTCCCATGGAGCCCATGAGACTCAGGGGACAGGGGGAGGAGCCACGCCATGGGCCAACCCCTAGAACAACACCTCCACAGTCACCAAAGACAAGAACAGATCAAAGCAACATTTTAAAAGATAAAAGCAGTGATGATGAGAATAAGAAAGTAGATGAATCAATAACTATCAAAGGGTTATTCTGAGGGTTTAGAGGAGGTCAGCTCTGGTTTAAAGCATCAACGGTCTCCCTGGACCTCAGCAGGTTTCTGTTCTGAGGCCAATCAGAGGTGGAGGCCCTCGAGGATCACACAGGTAAGAAGATCTGATAGATCCCTCCCGCCTTTGGAGACGTCTGGACTCTGGACGAGTGTCTCAGGGGACGGAGGGGAGGAGGAGCGTTCAGTAGGAAGTGGAGCTGCTGAATGAGAAGATCCTCAGGAACAGCAGGGGAGATGTGTCCAGGTTCTAACATCAGCAGCTGCTTCAGAGCTCAGCGGGGGACAGTCAGAGGATGCCGAGAGGGCCTCCTGAGCTCTACCTGTGAAGGACCAGGAAAGAACCAGGTGAGCACCTGGACCTGGACCGGTTCTGACTTCGGACCTCCTGCTCCTTTTCCAACAGCTCAGGAGCGCTCGGACGTCTTCTTTTCTTGTTTGTGGAAGTTCCATGTGTTCATCTTCAGACGACCTCATGACCCGCTCAAACGCCGCCACTGTGTCGACCTCATGTCTCCACGTCAAAAACCTTCATTCTCCAGGTGGGCAGGGCGCACACACGCACACACACACACACACACACACACACACACACACACTTTGACCCGTCGGTAAACTGACCCCAGTGGTGATCAGGGATCAATATTCTGGGCAGACTTCTGTCATCTTCTTCTGCTTTTCTCTGAGCGAAGGTTGGGGGGGGGCACCCTGGGGTGGTGGGGGGGAATCCTGTGGGGGGGCATCCTGACGAGGACACGTGGGTCCTCTGGAGGGTTAAGGGGGGTGTAGGCTGTTCCACCCAACCCAGCAGCACCACCAGACTGGACTCACTTAATCAACTCACCTGAGTCTTCAGACAACTGATTGGTCAAACTGGGTGTGCTTGACTGGTTGGAACAAAAACCTGCAGCCACACGGCCCTTTGTGGAACAGTTTGGACACCCCTGGGTTAAGGGGAGGGTGGAGTCCCTGGACTGTTAGAGCTCCGCCGTGTGGACACACACTGAACTACATCCTATTCAGACGAGGATAACTGGGCCAACTGGGCTGGTCCTCAACAGAACTGGACACAGACAGTGAAGCTCAAACTCATTTAGTTTATTTAGATGTTCAGAACCATTTGCGTGTCCATGAGCTGGACTTCTGAATATGAAACATAAAAGTCATGATCAAACCACCAACAGGAACCAGAACCAGCAGACCCGGTCTGATCTGACTGGACGAGCCTGGATGGACCTGCAGCCATAAACTGGGCTGTTTCTGGAGCCACTAATGGACCTAAATGAGGCAGGTGCTTCTACTCTGGCCCGGTTAGAACCGGGCCTAAACTTGGCTAGAAACCCACCAGCGTGGTTCTCAATGGTACCAAAACTTTGGGGTCACCTGGAGGACGCCAGGCTGGAGCTGCTTCAGGAACTGGAACTGGTTGGACTGGTTCTGAAGTGTCTTCTGCTCTGAGGGACATTCAACCATCTGGACCTGCTGAGAGGCCGCCGGACCGAGCCCACCATAAACCTGGGTCAGACCCAGAGGTTCAGGTCACATGATGGCCGGACTGGGAGACCTCTGAGGTCACGTGACCCGACTTTGGCAGCATGAAACTGAACAGCAAGTTGTGTCCAGTCAGTAGACACTTCCTGTTTCAAAATAAAAGCCCTTCCATAGTTCCAGCAAACAGTAACAAGGTTTTATTGTGAAAAGGTGGAGCTGGCCCTTTCTGATTGGCTGTATGTACACGTCAAAGCTGCTCGTCCAAACAGAACAAAAACCAGCCTGTGATGAGAAACTGAAGCGAGCGGACCAATCAGAGAGCGGCGCCGCGGCGCCCCTCTCAGGTGTGCATGTCCATCAAAAGTGCAGACGCGCCGTTTCTGGGGTTCAAGTGCATCCGTCCTGGTCAGGTGTGGCGCCCTGAGCCGGGGGCGGAGTCTAAAGCCTCTTGGTGTGTCTGGAGTTATAGTGGCTCCTCATGTCTTTGCGCAGGCGGAACTTCTCGCCGCAGACGCCGCAGATGTACAGGTGCACGTCCATGTGCTTCTCCAGCTGCTCCCCCCCAGGGAAGATCTGGAAGCACACCTGGCAGATGGTCTCGCCGGCCGACAGGTGCGAGATCATGTGACGCACGTGGTCGTGCTTGAGGAAGGTGCCCTGGTCGCAGACGGGGCAGACGTAGCGGGCCATGCCGCGGTGCATGTCCGTGTGCAGCCGCAGCTGCCGCTCCCGCAGGAACTGCTTGCCGCAGGTCTGGCAGGTGAACTGCTTCTCCTTGGTGTGGACGGTGTAGTGCTCCCTCAGGTGGCACCGCTGGTAGAAGCCTTTGCCGCAGATGCCGCAGAAGTGTTTGCGGCGGTGGTCGGGCTCGCCGCCCTCGTCCAGCAGCGCTGGGCGGAACAGCTCCTGGTCGTGGCAGGTGAGGGCGTGCTCCAGGGCCACGCCCTCGCTCTGGAACAGCAGGCCGCAGTGGGAGCAGGCCAGGTCGGCGGCGTCCAGCAGCCCGTCCTCCATGCCCGGACCCTCCTCCAGCAGGGCCTCGTCCTCCCCGGGCGAATCCGAGTCGGCGCCTTGGGCCTCGCCGCAGCGCTCGGCGTGCTCCTGGAGGCGGCGGCCTTTGATCAGAACCTGGCCACACCTCCCGCAGGCGCAGATGTGGCCCATGTGGTTGGACAGGTAGTGGGCCGACCTGTTCTCGTCCGTCAACGGGACACCGCACAGCTCGCAGGGGGCGTGGCTGTCCTCGCCCTCCTCGTCCTTCACCCTACGGAGTTTGGGGGGGACGCCGGCGTCCTCGCCGCTGGACACGCGGCCTTCCGAGGGATCCCCGGCGTTCCCCAGGCCCGAAACTCCGGCCTCGCCTTCGGGCTCCGAGCCGCTCCTGTCCCTCCCACCCCCTGGCCCCGCCTCCATCTCGCTTTCCTCCGGCTCAGTCTTGACGGAGACGCTGCCGGCGGCGGCCGCGTCGCTGTCGGTCCCGGCGCCCACCGACCTGATGGCGAGGTCGACGGAGGCCTTGGCCTCGGGCCACTCGTCCTCGCCTCGCCCGAGCAGCCGCTGCTCCTCCACGCTGTCGGAGGCGGAGCTCTCGGTCTTGCTGGACTCGTCGGCCTCGGCGTGGCGGGGCTGGGGGAGGGGCGGGGCCTTGCGGTTGGTGCAGGTCAGGATGTGCTCGATCAGCAGCTTCTCGCAGCTGAACACAAAGCCGCAGTCGTCGCAGGTGTAGGTGCGGCCGAAGCGCGGCCGCTCCTTCAGCCCCGAGCTCTTCCCGCCGGAGCGCTTCCTCAGGTCGCACGGCTGCTCCGCCCCCCCCTCTCCCAGCAGCGGGGTAACAGTCAGGGAGGCGCTGGGCTCCGCCTCCGCCGCCCTGCCGCCGCCCGGCCTCCCAGCGGGGGCGGCGGCCTTGGACGGGCGCTCGGCGTCGGGGCCGGCGGGGCGCTGCTGCTCGTACATGCGGACTCCGAACATCATCTTCGCCCCGGCGGCGGCGGCGGAACTGGAGGAGGAGGGAGTGAGGGCGGAGCTGCGCAGGTCCCTCAGCTCCTCCAGCGAGTCGGGGATGTAGTACATCTGCAGGTACACCATGGACGCGCGCAGCTCCTCGAACTCGTAGCTGCCCACCACGATGCGGCCCAGGTACATGAGCTGCAGGATCAGGTCGAAGCACTCGGCGCTGATCTGCATGTTGCTCAGGTCCAGGCGGCCCCCCCCCTGCTGGTCCCGGATGAACATCATCCTGAAGTAGGAGCTGCACGCCGCCAGCACCGCCTTGTGCGCCCGGAAGTAGATGTCGCCGATGGCGATGAGGCAGTCGCACAGGAAGCCCCACTCACGCTGGTTGTTGAGCTGCTGGAGGACGTGGTCGCTGTGGCTGGGCCGCGCCATCGCCCTGGAGACGGGGGGGTGAGATGGGGAAGGAAGAGAGGGGGGGAGAGAGAGAGATTGTTCATGTGAACGGCCTGAAACTCCTGTGGGACAAATAACTGTGGGATCAATAACTGTGGGATCAATAACCTGAGGGATCAATAACTGTGGGATCAATAACTGTGGGATCAATAACCTGAGGGATCAATAACTGTGGGACAAATAACTGTGGGATCAATAACCTGAGGGATCAATAACTGTGGGATCAATAACTGGGATCAATAACTGAGGGATCAATAACTGAGGGATCAATAACTGTGGGACAAACTGTGGGATCAATAACCTGAGGGATCAATAACTGTGGGATCAATAACCTGAGGGATCAATAACTGTGGGATCAATAACCTGAGGGATCAATAACCTGAGGGATCAATAACTGTGGGATCAATAACCTGAGGGATCAATAACTGTGGGATCAATAGGATGAATGCATGAGTGTCCCAACTTTGCTACAGGGTTCAGAACACTTTAGGGTCCTTTACTGGGGCGTTACTGGAGCTTTACTGGGGGCACTGGTGGACCCTCCAACTATATATCAGGACATGAAGACATTATCATTGCCCACCAGTGTCCACCAGGTCAACACCAGTTCAACACCAGTATAAAACCAGTATAACACCACTATACCAACAGTTAAACATCAGCATACTACCAGTTTCAGACCAGTACAACACCAGTATAAAACCAGTATAACACCAGTGTCACACCAGTATACCACCAGTATAACACCTGTATCAGACCAGTACAACACCAGTATAACACAAGTACAACACCAGTTTAACACCAACATACCACCAGTTTCAGACCAGTACAACACCAGTTTAACACCAATATACCACCAGTATAACACCAGTATCAGACCA
>CAJVRN010000238.1:165000-180000 GCA_911728415.1 Lagocephalus sceleratus | reverse complement strand
ATTCACCGACATGACCAATAAACTTTGACTCTCATAAAACTACCTGGAAACGTACCTTCACAGCGCTTTGATCCCTTCGAAGGACGGAGGACCCGTGTTCCTGCGGTCGGCCCCTCCTCACCTTTGATGTGTCCCCGGTTTCTCATCTTTGGTCATTTTAGATGGAATAACCTGCAGGTCTGGTCACGTGACAGCGCCATTTGCGCCCTTCTCTCGCGAGACAAGTTGCGGATTTCTGCGAGATCGTCGGTGGCGACGAATCGGCTCCAGAACCGTCCGGAACCGTCCGAACCGTCCTGCGGTAAGACGCCGCCGCGCGGCCATCGGCGCGTCGCGCGCGTGCACGTTACGCGCGCGAGCAGATGTGCGTTTTGCGGTGATGGGGACGCGACGCGGACGTGCACGCGCAGCAGGGTGCGTGCGCGCGGGAGGGGAGAGGAGGGGCAGGTCCAGGTCAGCTGACCTTCAGGAGGTCACCTGACCTTCAGGAGGTCAGCTGACCTTCAGGTGGCCTCCTGACCCCCGACCGTGCACGCTGAAGGAGGCTGCATCAGTTGCCATGGTAACGCCGGGAGAAGAGAGGTCCTGGCTCCTCCCCCTCACGTGACTCCATCAACTTTTACTCAGATCAAATCAACCTTTGAGGTCGGCGGGGACACGCCCCCCTGGCTCTGACCCACCTGTGTCCTGCTTCATCTGCAGCCACCTGTGTCCTGACCCACCTGTGTCCTGACCCACCTGTGTCCTGCCCCGGTTCTGACCCACCTGTGTCCTGACCCGGTTCTGACCCACCTGTGTCCTGACCCACCTGTGTCCTGATCCACCTGTGTCCTGACCCGGTTCTGACCCACCTGTGTCCTGACCCTAACCCTAACCTGTATTCTGACCCGGTCCTGACCCGGTTCTGACCCGTCTCCCTGCAGGGGTCATGGAGGTGTCGTCACACAGCCTCTTCCTCCTGCAGCAGCTCAACGTCCAGAGAGAGTTCGGCTTCCTGTGCGACTGTACGGTTGCCATCGGCAACGTCTACTTCAAAGCTCACCGGGCCGTGCTGGCCGCCTTCTCCAACTACTTCAAGATGATCTTCATCCACCAGTCCAGGTGGGACCTTCACCTGTACACCCCCACTCACCTGTGGAGCAGCCACAGCTGACAGATGTGAGCTGACAGATGTGAGCTGACAGATGTTTGCTGACAGATGTGAGCTGACAGATGTGAGCTGACAGATGTGAGCTGACAGATGTTTGCTGACAGATGTTTGTTGACAGATGTTTGCTGACAGATGTGAGCTGACAGATGTTTGCTGACAGATGTTTGTTGACAGATGTGAGCTGACAGATGTGAGCTGACAGATGTTTGCTGACAGATGTTTGCTGACAGATGTGAGCTGACAGATGTTTGCTGACAGATGTTTGCTGACAGATGTGAGCTGACAGATGTTTGCTGACAGATGTGAGCTGACAGATGTGAGCTGACAGATGTGAGCTGACAGATGTGAGCTGACAGATGTGAGCTGACAGATGTGAGCTGACAGATGTGAGCTGACAGATGTTTGCTGACAGATGTGAGCTGACAGATGTGAGCTGACAGATGTTTGCTGACAGATGTGAGCTGACAGATGTTTGCTGACAGATGTGAGCTGACAGATGTGAGCTGACAGATGTGAGCTGACAGATGTGAGCTGACAGATGTTTGCTGACAGATGTGAGCTGACAGATGTGAGCTGACAGATGTTTGCTGACAGATGTGAGCTGACAGATGTTTGCTGACAGATGTGAGCTGACAGATGTTTGCTGACAGATGTTTGTTGACAGATGTGAGCTGACAGATGTGAGCTGACAGATGTTTGTTGACAGATGTGAGCTGACAGATGTGAGCTGACAGATGTTTGCTGACAGATGTGAGCTGACAGATGTTTGCTGACAGATGTTTGTTGACAGATGTGAGCTGACAGATGTGAGCTGACAGATGTTTGCTGACAGATGTTTGTTGACAGATGTTTGCTGACAGATGTGAGCTGACAGATGTTTGCTGACAGATGTTTGTTGACAGATGTGAGCTGACAGATGTGAGCTGACAGATGTTTGCTGACAGATGTTTGCTGACAGATGTGAGCTGACAGATGTGAGCTGACAGATGTTTGCTGACAGATGTTTGCTGACAGATGTGAGCTGACAGATGTGAGCTGACAGATGTGAGCTGACAGATGTTTGCTGACAGATGTTTGCTGACAGATGTGAGCTGACAGATGTGAGCTGACAGATGTGAGCTGACAGATGTGAGCTGACAGATGTGTGCTGACAGATGTTTGCTGACAGATGTGAGCTGACAGATGTGAGCTGACAGATGTTTGCTGACAGATGTTTGCTGACAGATGTGAGCTGACAGATGTGAGCTGACAGATGTGAGCTGACAGATGTTTGCTGACAGATGTGAGCTGACAGATGTGAGCTGACAGATGTGAGCTGACAGATGTGTGCTGACAGATGTTTGCTGACAGATGTTTGCTGACAGATGTGAGCTGACAGATGTGAGCTGACAGATGTGAGCTGACAGATGTTTGCTGACAGATGTGAGCTGACAGATGTTTGCTGACAGATGTGAGCTGACAGATGTTTGCTGACAGATGTGCCCTGTGTCCCCAGCGAGTGCATCAAGATCCAGCCCACGGACATCCAGCCAGATGTGTTCAGCTACCTGCTGCACATCATGTACACGGGGCTGTGCCCCAAGCAGCCGGTGGACCAGGGCCGTCTGCAGGAGGGCATCAAGTTCCTCCACGCCTACCAGTTGTCCCGCAAACCCAGCGAGGGCGCCGCCGACGCCGCCGTCGACGCCTTCCGCATGTCCAACCTGTACGGCATCCAGATCTCGTCACAGCTGGCAAACAAGGACGTCCCGCGAGTCCTCAAGTCCGCCGCCGCCTCTCGCGGGGCCGCCGCCGGCCACTCTTCCCGGAGGGGGCGGTCCCTCGCCGTGGGCCTGGACGGCGTCCCGTCGGACGGCCAGACCTCGACCCTGCACAAGGTGTGCTCGGTGGCGTCGGGCGACGACTCGGACCTGAGCACCCGCATCAAGCAGGAGCGGCTGGAGGAGGAGGAGGGGGAGGACGGCGAGGGGGAGGAGGAGCAGGGGGGGGGCTCCCCCGCCCACCGCCTCCTCTTCAGAGAGCGCCCCGCCGTCCTGCTGTGCCCCCGATGCGGCGAGCGCTGCTCCTCCCCCGAGGGCCTGCGCGAGCACCTGTTCAGCCACGCCCTGGACCCCACGCAGGGGGCGGAGCCGGACACGGGCTCGGAGGAGGGGCCCCGGGAGCAGCTGGACACGGGGTGTCTGGAGGAGGCGCTGAGGCAGAGCCAGGCGCTCGCCACCCAGCTGGCGGCGGAGCTGAGGAAGAGCCGAGGGGGGGGCGAAGGCCGCAGCCTCAGCCCCGCCCTCGTGCACTCGCGCAAGCGCAAGATCGCCTGCGCCGTGTGCAGCCTGCGCTTCGCCCACAAGAGCCAGCTGCAGGAGCACATGTACACCCACACGGGAAAACCGTCCCGCCTCCACCGCTACAACCGCCTGTGCAGCCAGCTCTTCCAAGCCTCCGCCCACTTCTGTGAGGGCGCCGCCGAGACCGCGGGGGGGGGCGGGGCTTCGGGGAGCACCGCCGTGCTCTCTGAAGAAACCACCAAGGACACGCAGGACAACGGAAGCTCCTGCTACTCGTTGGACTCGGAGGTTTCCCAGGAGAGCGTGGAAGGCGTGGCCACGGAGTGACCCTTGACCTCCTGTCTGAGGTTGAAGCTCCGCCCACAACAGTGACCTACTGAGACTGTTGAACTTCAGTCTGTAGTTGGTTTTATGATGTTTCCTTTCAATCTTTTAGTCATACCACAGTTGGCTGATTGATTGGTTGGTTGGTTGATTGATTGATGGATTGGTTGGTTGGTTTGATTGGTTGTCTGGTTGGTTGATTGGTTGTCTGGTTGGTTGATTGATTGGTTGGTTGGTTGACTTATTTTTATTTATTTATTCTCGACAGTTTTCCTTCCAGGATTTCTGCTCGCTGACATTTGGGAATAATGATGAAACACCAGACTCTGAATGAAGGAAGATGGTTTAACTTTAGAATGTGAGGCTCTCTTGATCTGTGGTAATCAATCAGCCTGTCCAGCCGAGCTGGTTGTCATTATTGATTCTTGGCTGGTTGTTGTGATTTCTGTGTTTCCTGTTTGATGTCTTCTGTAAATAAAGGTGTTTTTTCATAATTGGTGCACAAAACCTGCCAAGATAAATCATCATTTTGAATTCATTTGTGTTGAAACAGGACACGATGGCCGAGGCCTGAAGAACTAATCACACAGACATTCTCTAGTCGTTTTGTGGCCACGCCTCCTCAGCCTCGCCACGCCCCTCATCAGTCACACCTGATCTCCGTCCAGCTGATCACCTGCTCTATTTAACCCCCGCCTCCTCACATTGTGATCTCTCCAGCCCTTCCTTCCCGTGAACCTTTCTTCTGTCTGAGACCCTCAGATCCTGTTTAGTGCGTCCGCTCCTCGACTCCTCCTCCCTCCTGGTGGTCCCGACCACCTTCCTCTTCTGAGCTCCACCAGCGCCTGCAGATCTCTGAACACTCTGGTCACAGGGGAACACGGTGATGCTGTCCGTTGGGGAGGCTTAGGGGTCTGTGATGAGGGAGGGGCTGGTGGTGACCCCCCCCACAGCTCCCTGTGTTACCTGATGAAGGTGGAAGTATCCTGTGGACAAATGTGAAGGTATGGAAACTAAAAATGTCTAATACACGTCTGCTAAACAACAATCTGAGTCAATGAATCCGATCCCGGCTCTGGGAGGACCTGGTGAGCCCCGAAGGCTGCTGGGTCAAATACAGGGCTCAGATCCAAGAGCGACTTCTCTCACACCGATGGAAGGAAATCATCACCTGGTCATGCTGATCCAAGATGGTGGTGACATCATGACTGGCAAGGCAGAAGGATCTGAACAGACTGATTGGCTGGTGTGTTGAACACATAAATGGAGAAATCAATAAACAAAATGATAGGATGCGTAATTAAATTCAGACTTTACTGATCGATAAAGATACAGGTTTCATTGGAAATACAAACATCAGTTGTCTCCAAGAGCACAGCTGGACACTGAAGGTTGTCTCTGGAATCTGGAGTGTTGCTGTGATGCCCAGAATCAGGACTGACTTCATCTTCTTGTTCTTCTCAGCACGAAACAGAGGAGCGCCCGTTCACACCTGTCTGCAGGTGCGATATTCACCAGCAGGGGGCGCCATCAGCAGAGAGTCAGAACTACACCGAAATGACGAAGGCTCGTTTTAAAACATCAATCATGACACCTTCAAGGTGAGACAGATGTGGTGTCACCTGGGACAGATGTGGCCTTACCTGGGACAGATGTGGTGTCACCTGGGACAGATGTGGCCTTACCTGTGACAGGTGTCTTTCATCTGCTCCGGTGGCTCTTGGTGAGGAAGCGTTGGGCGCTGTGTACAGTATTCTAACAACAGGCAGGAGGTTGAAGGAAGACAGACAAGTGTTCGTACAGGAGAATAAGGGTGAGCACGGGTGAGCACAGGTGAAGTGGGTGATGAGGCTAACCCATAAATTCACCTGGTCCTTTTGGTTTAGTAAAACCTCTGAAGGTTGGTGACTCACCTGCATCAGCATGGCCACTGTCATTGGCCCCACCCCCCCAGGAACAGGTGTGATGAATCCTGCTCTCTGATAGGCTGAAGCGTAGTGGACGTCTCCCACCACCCTTTTACCGCTCGCTGTGGTCTTGTCTTTCAGAAGCCCAAACAGGTCACATGACATTGTTCAGTGTGATCATGTGACCATCAGAGCGAGGTGGCAGTGAGTCGGGCTGTACCTGGAACGTGGTTGATGCCACAGTCGATGACCACGGCCCCCTCCTTCAGCCACTCCCCTCTGACCATCTCTGCTCGCCCCGCCCCCACAACCAGGATGTCTGCTTGGCCCACCTGGACAGGTAACGGGGGTCAAACAGGAAGTGGCAGAGAGCTGCAGGAGGGTCAGGTCACCTGTTCAGGTAAGTCTGTGGTCTTTGAGTGGCAGGTGGTCACCGTGGCGTGGTTCCACAGGAGCAGGTCATGCATGGGAGCGCCAACAATCTTACTGCGACCAATCACAACTGCATGTTTACCTGCCAGAGACACGCCTACAACAGGAAACAGCACATCAGTTACCGCCACAATAAAAGCTCTGGTGGGACATGCCCACATTCTGAGAGTCCACCAATCAGCTGCAAGGTCAATGGGTGTGTGTGTGTGTGTCAGCAGCAGCTGCTTATTCCCTTTTTCCTCCTGTTTATTTCAGTTGGTTTAATACCTTTAGTTCAACTGTTTAAGTTGAACTCTTCTTGGTTGAGCCACTAGAAAAATGTGATTCCAATGACGAGAAATAAATAAATGGTACATGGTAAATAGTCTGACTGAGGTTGTCGTGATCGCAACAGGTAGAGGAAGGGGCGGGGCTTCTACGTTACCTGTTTGTCTGATGAGCTCCAGACAGCCACTGGGCGTACAGGGCAGGAAACAGCTGTCCAGATCCCCACGAGACAACTTCCCTGCATTAATACAACTCAGACTACACACACAGACACACAGTTATGCAAACACAGAGTAACACACTCACACAGTTACACACAGAGTAACACAGTTACACACACACAGATTAACACACTCACACAGTTACACACACACACAGGTAACACAGTTACACACACACAGATTAACACACTCACACAGTTACACACACACACAGAGTAACACAGTTACACACACACAGATTAACACACTCACACAGTTACACACACACACAGAGTAACACAGTTACACACACACAGATTAACACTCAGTTACACACACAGTTACTCACTCTCACACACACACACAGTCTCAGTCACAGGGACTTAAAGTCTGAGCAGCCAATGAGAAGCCGCCAGAGTCATGTGACTCATTTTTAATGAGGGGGGGGCGGCGAGGATGTGAACCGACCCATCCACATCTTTCTCCGGGGAGACGGTGTCGGTGATGCACTCGCTGTCAATGTGGTGGACAGAGTCCAGAGGGAGCTGGACAATCAGCCCGTGGACGTCCTGGTCCTCGTTAATGGACCTGATGTTCTGCAAGACCTGCAGGGCGGTGGCCAGGAGAAGGTCAGAGGTCAGCACGGCCCCGACCTTCATCACTGCTGTGGGCGTTCACCTCGTCTTGTGTTGCCGAGTTGGGCAGCCGGACATGTCTGGCATCGATACCGATCTGGAGACGGAAGACGACATTGTAACCGTGGCGACAGAAGCCCCTCCCCCCGGAGAGGCGGTGGGCGGCTCCAGATGTGGACCCTGACCTCGGCGGCAGCCTTCAGCTTGGCGCTGATGTAGAGGTTGGAGTCGTCACGGTTCCCCACCTGCAACAGCGTCAGAGACATCAACAACGCCATCATAGGGCGCCAGCGGGGCAGGAGCGTCACATGTCAGCAGTCGTGAGAGGAGCAGCAGCTGGAGTCAACAGAGCGCCGCTTTGATCACAGAGACCAGTGGTGCTTTGATGTCACAGCTGCTGCTCTGGACCAGCCTGCCCTTGATGGGCTAGAAAGATCAAAGCTCTGGTGTACACCAAAGGAATTCTGCTCATGCTAAAGCTAACAGGTCACGTTAACTTTGAACACAAGGTCATAGGTCAAGGTCAAAGTCATAGGTCAAGGTCAAAGGTCGCAGCATGTTGTGTGTTGACCTGAAGGATGACAAGAGCTGGTCTGAACCCTGAGAGGATACTCTTCATCTTCTCTACATCCACCTTCAGCCTCTCCCTCACCAGCCTGCACACACACACACACGCACACATACAGACACACACATGCACACACACACACACGCACACACACGCACACACCAGCACACACACCAGTACACACACACACACACACACACACACGCACACACCAGCACACACACCAGTACACACACACACACACACACACACACACACACACACGCACACACACACGCACACACCAGCACACACACACACACACGCACACATACACACACAAACACGCACACACACACACACGCACACACACACAGGTGGTCAGACATGCCATGCTGATGGACCTGGACTAGGTGGGTGAGGACGGGGTCACCTGGATGTCTTGTTGCCAGAGATGACGGTTGCTAAGGAACGCCTACTGTAGGGACAGGCGGAGGCTGCGAGTCGGAGCGCTGAGGCAGCGGAGGACAGCATGACGGAGAGGACCGGAGGAAAGAACCGTGTCACACCTGCATCCAGACGAGAGCAGATGGTCCTGGGGTCAAGCTTCTCTCAGTAACAGGTCACGCAGCAGAACTCATTTTAGTGTTTCTGCTTTGGAAACCTTCAGATCCCAAAGCATGGCTGCCACCAAACACCTACAGACTCCAGAAGCTCCAGAAAACAGTCCAAGCAGAACCAGCACACACGTGTGAAGCACGTTCCTCACTGGGATCCTACTTTATCAGCTCCACTACACAAACTACATTCCCCATAATCCCTCAGCAGCTGAACAACCTGATGGAAATGAAGGATCTGACTGAAAAGAGGAAAAGAAGAACATGGAGGAGCACTTACCTGGGAGCAGAAGAGAACGCGACAGCAGCAGGCGTGTGTGTGTGTGTGTTTGTGTGTGTGTGAGAGAGAGATAGAGAGAGATAGAGGGAGAGCAAGTTTCAGTATTTCTGTGTGTTTGTGTGTGTGTGGAGGCAGATCAAAGATCAAACTGGAGTAACACTGGAGGTGGAACGTCCCACCTTCCTCACAACCAATGAGAGTTCAGAGTTTTGACGAGTGAAAGGAGGTTTTGTATCAGCAGCTTTGCCTTCATGTAATAAACATGTGGATAATAAACTCTGTGGTTCTGTAGCCCTGTAGCTCTGTAATGTTGTAGTTCTGTAGCTCTGTGGTTCTGTAACTCTGTAGCTCTGTGGTTCTGTAGTTATGTAGCTCTGTGGTTCTGTAAATCTGTAGCTCCCTAACCCTGTAGTTCTGTTGTTCTGTAGCCCTGTAGTTCTGTAGCTCTGTGGTTCTGCAGCTCTGTAGTTATGTAGCCTGTAGCCCTGTTGTTTGGTGGTTCTGTAGCCCTGTAGTTCTGTAGCTCTGTAGTTCTGTAACCCTGTAGTTCTGTAGCCCTGTAGTTATGTAGCCCTGTAGTTCTGTAGCCCTGTAGTTCTGGAGAGGTCATCTGAAGGTCTGAGGTCTCGTGGGAGCAGCCAGGACCTCGTCCAGGACAGACACAGATGAAGATGAACAGAGCAGATCATCTCCAGAGACGCAGGAGAACCTTTATTCTTCACGATTTTACAGCCGATTCGGGTGTAACATTTTCTGGACCGGTCGTGTTTCTAAAGCGTCCTACATGGTGAAGGATGAGCCGTTGTCACTGGAGCCGTCCTGGGAGCGCCGCGTGGACACGTAGACCTCCGAGGTGACCCTGGAGAGGCGGCGTGGGGCCCTGCGGCTCCGGCCCAGACACCACAGGTCCTGGACGATCCTCCTGAAGTGGTTCCTGAACTTGACTCCGATGAAGGCGTAGAGGACGGGGTTGAGGCAGCAGTGCAGGTAGGCCAGCGTCTGCGTCACCACCTTGGCCGCCTGCAGGGCGTCGGACTCGGGGCAGGTCTTCAGCGAGAACATGGTGCTGGTGTCGTAGAGCAGCGTCAGGTTGTAGGGGAGGTGGCAGCCCACGAAGACCACCACCACGGCCAGGACCACCCGCACCGCCTTGTGCCGCTGGAAGTTCCTGGCCCTCAGCAGCCGTAGGCAGACGGCGC
Source organism: Lagocephalus sceleratus (assembly GCA_911728415.1). Taxonomy (NCBI): domain Eukaryota; kingdom Metazoa; phylum Chordata; class Actinopteri; order Tetraodontiformes; family Tetraodontidae; genus Lagocephalus; species Lagocephalus sceleratus. The sequence goes on along the minus strand of CAJVRN010000238.1, from coordinate 170,160 downwards.
CGTAGCAGAAGGCCATGACCAGCAGCGGCAGGACGAAGCCCGCCGCCAGCTGGGTGCTCGGGACCGCCACCTTGGTCCGCCACGCCGTGCTGCGGTCCAGGAACTGGAACTCGCAGACGTGGGGAGGAGACGTGGAGGTGTGGTTGTCCTCCAGCCAGACGACGTCCAGGCTGTGAGAAGGCTGGTAGCGGTTGTAGAAGTAGAAGGTGGGGAGGGACAGCAGGACGGCCGCCGCCCACACCAGCACGCAGGCCAGGCGCCCGTGGGACAGCGAGCGCAGACGGAAGCTGCGGCGGACCTGCACGATGGCCACGTAGCGGTCGGCACTGATGCAGGCCAGCAGCAGCGTGCCGCTGTACAGGTTGACGCTGTAGGAGCCGCGCAGCAGCTTGCAGGCGGCGGCGCCCATGGACCAGGAGGAGCGCTGGTTGTACACGATGAGCGGCAGCGACAGCACGAACAGGAGGTCGGCCACCGCCACGTTGAGCAGGAACACGTCCGTCATGGACTTGGTCTTCTTGTAGAAGGCGTAGGTGATGATGACCAGGCAGTTCCCCAGGAAGCCCAGCAGGCAGATGAGGGAGTGGACGTAGGGCCCCAGGACCAGGTCCACGTTCTGGGTGGTCTGGTGGGGGCACGGGCCCAGCAGGTCCGACCCGTTCCACTCGGATATGTTCCACGCCTCGTAATCCATGTTCCTCCTGGAGGACACAGAGACAAACCTCAGTTAGACGCAGAGTCACATGACCAACCGTGTCAGCAGGTACAGGCTGGACACCAGACCCCAGACCTGGACCTGGTGCAAACCAGACCAGGACCAGGACAGGTCAGGATTAAGCCACCTTCACCTGCTGGCTCCTCTGAGAGCGGAGCTTGAGCGGAGCAGGAGCGTGACGTGGTGCTGCTCCAGTTGTGGTTCTGCTTGTTTGTTCTCAGGTGTCAGAATGTTCTGAAGAAGCTTGCAGAAACCAGGTCAGCAGCACTGAAACTGCTGATCTGTGCTTGAGTTCCGGTCTGAGTGAAGAACCTTCTCTTCATCTCAGCAGCTTCACTTCGACGAGGGGGTGTTAAGTGGTGATTAAAGACGAGGCTCTGACTGAGAGAAGAGGAAGCTGAGGAGCCACCCCAGGAGCCGCCTCAGCTTCTTCTCACTGTTGTGGAGGGGAGAGCTCTGACCGATGACCGTCGTCCTCCTGGTGTCTGGGGCAACCGTCGTCCCGCTGAAGGAGTGTGAACCTGAGCTCCTCTTCGTCAACAACTCTGCATCAGCAGAACAGAAACGACCCAGTTGTTCCTCTTCGGTGGTTTTTGGTGGCAAAGCCTCCACGTCCTCCTGACGCAGTTGTCAAAAAGCTCGCTGGGCCTGGCCATTAACGCAGCTGCTCCAGGAAGTCTCCTGCTTCATCTCAGGTCTGATCAAGGTCAGAGGTCAGGACCTCCGTACGCCAGTGTTGCCTGTTAGAGCAGACCGACGGTGATGACGAGGCTCGGACCTGTCGGATTTGTGCTCCTGGTACATGCAGCAGGTTCTGGAGATTCTGGAGAACCTGTGAGTTCCTCCAGCGTTTGGTTCCTGTTCTAAAGTTCTTTGTTCTGACTTCATGTTTCAGAGGTCATCTGGACACATGAACTCAGGTGATACGACCTGGACCCCAACACACGTACTGACCCGCCCTGCAGGAGAGATCCTCTAACCCTGGGGTGATGAAGCTCCTGTGCCCGTACCCAGGACCTCGGTCCAGGTCCTCAGCAGGATGGACTTACACCGTTTAGCACAACATGAAACCCTCAAAAGTGAGGCGGATCAGAAAGTGACAGAAACTCACAGTTGTGGTGCTGCTCTGGGCTCTCTGCAGGATCCTTGTGGTGGAGCAGTGCTGATCTTCAGCTGCTGAAAAGGAAGCAATTGTGCCGAGTTCTTCCTCCGCCTGCTGCTTTAGAGCTTCACGTCAGCTGACACCAGCTCAGCCTTCTCATTGGAACACGTGGGAACGTTACTCACGTCATCGGCCGAGAGGAACCTAGAAAGGTGAAAGAGCTCACGCAGGTTCATCAGACCTTCTGATCTCCATCCAGGACTGTGTCCAATCATCTCAACTAAACTTTCATGCTGGGGAATCACCTCAGAGAGCGGACGCAGCTCACAGCAAGTTTGATTTTCTGGTCAGTAAAGGTGCAGACAGTTGTGTGATTGTGGTTCTGGGAGCATATTCTCCACATTTTAGAAGAAGACGACGACAACGACCGTGAACCAGCCGGGCTGGAAGCTGCACTCCACAAAGGTCACATGTCATAAATGAGTTTATTAATCAGTCATTCAAAGTTACAGCCTTAGACGGGGGTGGGGGGGCTGCTGCTGCTCAGGCCACGTCCTCCAGGTAGCTGGCTCCATGACTGTGACTCAGCTGGGACACGCTCACGTCCTCCGTGCTTCCTTCAAACTGAGCACATGGCAGACATCAGCACCAGGTCCACCAGAGGCTCAGCGCCCACAACGAGAGGGGGCTCACCTTGGAGCTGTGTTCGGGACCCTCGATGGAAACTTCTTCAATCTCCTCACCGATGCTCGCGTCACTCTTGGACATGATGGAGCGAGGACTGAAGACGTAAACCACAGGACTTACTCCAAGGACCGCACAGGGCAACAGCAGCAGCATTTTTTAACTTACATTAATTACAGGAGGCAAGCTTACCTATTAAAGTCATCACCATATTCAGAGTCACCTACAAAATAAAGTTCAGCCGTCAAAACCACCATTTTAGCAGAAAATGGGTCCTGGTGACATGAACGGCTCACTGCTGCTCCACCAGGCCAGCCCCGGTACTGCAGCACTGTAACACGTCCAATGGGCCTGATGGGGGGTCTACGCCCCTTAAGGGGGGTCTACGCCCCTTAAGGGGGGTCTACGCCCCTTAAGGGGGGTCTAAGCCCCTGAAGGGGGGTCCACACCCTCTGGGCTCCGGCCACATTAACACGTCATGTTTTAGTGGGGACTGCTGCTATACTGGATAAACTGCATATATTCCACATGCACATAGGTTTCTATTTTATAGCTGTTGACGGTGTTGATTCAGATAAATGTTGCCATTTGTGGAATCCAGCTGTTGTGACGTCACTAAATCACCGAAATGGAGTGAAGATCCTTTGTTGTTTGGTGACTTTGAGTCTCGGCAGCTTGTCTCTCTGGAATCTGAGAACATGAAGAAAATATGATTAGTGTGAGTGGACACAACAGGACCTCCACACGTCACCACATCTGTGTGTGGTGAGTGAGAGTGTGTGTGTGTGTGTGTGAGTGTGTGTGTGTGTGTGTGTGTGTGTGTGTGTGTGTGTGTGTGTGTGTGTGTGTGTGTGGCGGACCCCGGTGTTCTGACACGTTGTCCCCTCCTCCCAGTCTCTGGTTCTCAGAGAAGGACCCGGCTGGACTGGTTCTCGTCTGGGACGTCTCTGCTTTCCTGGATCAAAGACAATCAGCTGATGTTGAGGAAAGAAAGAAAAACAGACAGAAACAGACAGACAAACAGACAGTCAGTCAGACAGACAGACAGACAGTCAGTCAGAAAGTCAGTCAGTCAGTCAGACAGACAGTCAGTCAGTCAGACACTTGTCCCAGGGTGAACACCAGAGCCTCTACCGCCCCCTGCTGACCATGCCTCTCGGCTGCTGCGTCCCCAGGCTCAGAACTGTCGCTCCAGTTTTCTGGGGGGTCAGGAGGTCAGGGGATCAGAGGGTCAGGGGGTCAGCCCCCCATTCTGAGTGTGGAGCCAGACACCAGTCAGGGTTCACGTCAGGGGGCGGGGCTCAGTATTGCTGGGCGCGTCATCTCCACCACGGTCGTCACGGTGACACTCTTCCCTACCAGCCGTAGGTCTTCTGTGGTTTGGGCAGTGGGTCATCAAAGAAAGAGTCTCCCTCCTGGTGGTCCTCCAGGTCCAGGTCTGGGTCTGGGTCCAGGTCCAGGTGTTGCTGCAGCCTCTGGACAGGTGAAGCGTGTTGGTGCGCTGAGCTGGCTGCAGTAGCTCAGAGCTGGCCTTACCTCCGCTGCTGCGTGTCCTCTCCCAGTCTGACCATTAAACCTCGGAGCCTGGGGCAGGAACAACCTGTGAGATGTTTCATCCTCCCCCGCTGGAGGTGAAGCGACATGATTGTCACCTGGTCGGCCTGGCGTCGTATCCTCCTGATGAGCTCCAGCAGCAGAGGAGAATTCCTGTTGCTCTCCGACGGAGACAGACCGAGTTCTCTGCAGACGGCCTCTCGACCGTCCAGACCGTTTCCCTGAAACCACAGAGGTCAACGAGGAGCACGAGGAGATGCTGAGAAGACCTCCAGACACAAACATACAGAGTTGATCTCTGGCCGGAACACCGACAAAGTGAAGTCCAGGTGGAACACCTGTAGGAAATCCAGGATCAGACTGACCACGAGCTGCCCTACACACACACACACACACACACACACACACACACACACACACACACACACACACACACACACACAGAGGGATGGTTTCAGGTGGTGAACCTCCAGCCCCTGGTGAGCAGGTACACTGACCATCTTCTGTGTTCAGACACTTCTTCAGGTTCTCATTGATGACCGGCGTTCTTTTCTGAGAGGTACAGAGAAGGAGGTTAGTTTGAGCCGAACCTCAGACCCTGGACCAAAATCTTGGACCAGAACCTCAGACCAGAACCTCAGACCTGGACCAGAACCTCAGACCAGACCACAGAACCCAGGGTTGTATGGTCTGGTCCGAGTTTTTGGTCCAGGTCTGAGGTTCTGGTCCAGGGTTCTGGCCCAGGGCTCTGTGGTCTGGTCTAGGACTGAGGTTCTGGTTCAGGACTGAGAGAACCCTAACCTCCAGCTGGTCCTGCTCCTCCATCGCCAGGAACACTGCTGCCCTCATTTCTGCCTGCAGGACAACAACACGCCATGAACCCGTGCGCCAAACACGCGTATGATGTCACAGTTAACGTCACTTTCTTGAGTTTTGTCATAAACCTGAAGATGTTTTTGTCTAAATAACTTTAACCTAGCCTAGCCTAGCCTAGCCGAGCCGTCTCCAACCTTCAGCTTGTTCATTATTCCGCTCTTCTCCAGGTTCTGGACCAACAGGTCCCGCAGCTCTGTGTCATCTTCCGCGGCCGACATCTTCTGGAGTT
>CAJVRN010000238.1:2500-160000 GCA_911728415.1 Lagocephalus sceleratus | reverse complement strand
TCTGCCCCCGTCCACATGCTGAGTGTGTCTCCATCAGGATGGAGAAAGTCCTCTGATCAAAGCAACAAAGATGAGGAACGTGGAGATCGTGGAGATGCTGCTTGATAAAGGTGCCAAGGTTTCGGCCGTTGATAAGGTGTGAGAAGCTTCCTGATGACATCTTCGTTTGGTGGTGCTCATTGTTTGACCAGCCGCCTCATTTTCTTCAGAAAGGAGACACGCCCCTCCACATTGCCATCCGTGGGCGGAGCCGCCGCTTGGCTGAGCTCCTCCTCCGGAACCCTAAAGATGGCCGTCTGTTATACCGCCCTAACAAGGCCGGGGAAACGCCATACAACGTGGACTGCAGCCACCAGAAGAGCATCCTCACACAGATCTTTGGAGCTCGTATGTCGCCATCACCCGCCCCCGCCAAGGTCCGGCGGGGTGCCGCTGACATCAGGTTAACTCGTGTCCGCAGGTCACCTGTCACCGACGGAGACGGACGGGGACATGCTGGGCTACGACCTGTACAGCTCCGCTCTGGCCGACATCCTGAGTGAGCCCACCATGCAGCCCCCCATCTGTGTGGGGCTCTACGCCCAGTGGGGCAGCGGCAAGTCCTTCCTGCTCAAGAAGCTGGAGGGTGAGCCCACACACACACACACACACACACACACACACACACACACACACACACACACCCTCCTGCTGACCCCCGTGCCCTGTTCCTCTGCCTCAGATGAGATGAAGACCTTTGCAGGGCAGCAGATCCAGCCCCTCTTCCAGTTCTCCTGGCTGCTGGTCTTCCTGTCCCTGCTGCTCTGCAGCTCTGTGGCCGTCGTCCTGGGCCTCAGTGTGGACCCCCGCCTCGCCATGGCCGTGTCCCTCAGCCTGCTGGCCCTACTTTACTTGTTTTTTGGTGAGAGCAGGTCCAACAGACACAAAGCCCTTCCCTCAGTCCTGGAGCAGCAGGAGCTCAGTAGGCCTCAGAGACCTGACGGTCTTTGGTTCCACTCCCATGTTCTGACGGAAGGGTTCCTGAGCCTCAGTGAAGCTGGTCTGAGTGAACAATGAGTGCGAGTGTGAAAGGGTGGAAGAACTGGGGTGTGACCTCTGCCCCCCACCTCTTTCCCCCCAGTGCTGGTGTACTTCGGTGGGCGTCAGGAGGGGGACAGCTGGACGTGGGTGTGGCTGATCAGCACTCGTCTGGCTCGACACATTGGCTACCTAGAGCTGCTGCTCAAGCTGATGTTTGTGAACCCGCCAGATCTGCCGGAGCAGAGCACTAGAGCGCTGCCTGTCAGGTACCCACCATAGGGACCCACCCTAGGGACCCATAGGGGCCGACCTACCGACATAGGTACCGACCTACCAACCATAGGGACCAACCATAGGGACCGACCTACCCACAGTAGGGCCTTACCTACCCATCATAGGGACCAACCACAGGGACTGACCTACAGACCGCAGGGACCGAACGTAGGGACCGACCTACCCACCCTAGGGATCGACCATAAGTACCAACATACCGACTGTAGGGACCACCCATTGGGACCAACCTACCCACCGTAGGGACCGACCATAGGGACAGACATACCGACTGTAGGGACTGACCTACCCACCATCAGGACCATCCTCCTGATGGTAGGGACCAACCTCCCGAGTGTGAGCAGGTTGAGGAAACAGCCCATTTCTAAGTGTGCATCTCTGCATGCAGGTTCCTGTTCACAGACTACAACCGTCTATCCAGCGTGGGCGGAGAAACGTCCATGGCTGAGATGATTGCCACGTTGTCTGACGCCTGTGAGAGAGAGTTTGGTTTCCTGGCAACACGGCTGTTCCGAGTGTTCAAGACAGAGGAAACGCAAGGTAAAGCCTACAGAGGTGCCCGTGCCCAGCAGAGCAACTCATGCACATTGATGACGGTCTCCTCCGCTCCCTCAGGGAAGAGGAAGTGGAAGAAGACGTGCTGCGTGCCCTCCTTCGTGCTCTTCGTCCTTGTGCTGTCGTGCCTGTTTGCCGGCCTGGCTCTGCTGGCTGTGGTTAACATGGACGGGGAGAACCGGACTGTGAACGGAGTGCTGATCGCCACGGGCAGCGTGGTTGCCATGGCGCTGCTGATGAACTGTAAGACCTGGTGGCGGGTGATGGACTCGGTGCTGAACTCTCAGAGGAAGAGGCTCCACAGTGCCGCCAACAGGATGCACAAGCTGAAAAGCGAAGGCTTCATGAAGGTGAGTGAGCGCCACGGGGGCGCACGCCGAGGTCCACAGCAGAACATCAGCTCTGGTCTTGACTCAGGTGCTGAAAAACGAGGTGGAGCTGATGGCCAAGATGGCCAAGACCATTGACGGTTTCACACAGCACCAGACGAGGCTGGCGGTGGTCATCGATGGACTGGACTCCTGCGAGCAGGACAAAGTCCTCCAGATGCTCGACACGGTGAGACGTCACACTTCAACAGCAATGTTGTCCACAGCTTTAAAGTAAGGTTCAGTGAATGAAACACTGAGATGTAAAAACACCTGAACTCACAAAGGTCCTCAGTCACAAACACCGATGAGCCTCACTTGGAGCTCAGTGGTCTGAGACTGGTACCAGAACCAGGGGGCTCTCTTTAACGTCTCTGCAGCAGAACATCGGCCCCGCCCCCAACCACCATCTGACAGAGGCTTTCAAGGAAGATACAGAAGAACCAGAGCTTGATGACTCAAGTGGTCCGCTCTGGTCTTTGTGATCTTCAACGTCTGAGGACGTGCAGCTTTGGCCCGTCAGGTCCGGTCCTGACCACCTCCTGTCTGTGCTCCAGGTGCGGGTGCTCTTCTCCAAAGGAGCCTTCATCTCCATCTTCGCCAGTGACCCCCACATCATTATCAAAGCCATCAACCAGAACCTGAACAGTGTCCTGCGAGACTCCAACATCAACGGCCATGACTACATGAGGAACATCGTGCACCTGCCCGTCTTCCTGAACAGCAGGGGGCTGTCCAGCGCCAGGAAGATGTGCACAGCCACGTCCACCAACGGGGACGCCACTACCATTGACGGTAACTGCCACCGTAGACGGTCAAGGTCATGTGAAGCAGGGCAGGTCAGACAGCGACACACAGAAGCACCAGTTGATGTCCCCCATGTGTCCACCATGTGTCCACAGGCTGGCACGAGGAGCTGGACAGGAAGTTGTCTCAGCACAGTCTTGGAGAATTAACCAAGTTTGGCAGTAAGACGGCCCTCAACCGTCGGGTGAGTGGGCTGTTTGTGGGAGGAGTTGGTGGGACAGAGGGAGGCCAGCGTCACCTGACTGATCACGTGACCCGTTGTACAGGACACATACCGGCGGCGTCAGGTGACGCGCACGGTGACGCGACAAATGTCGTTTGACCTGACAAAGCTGATGGTGACGGAGGATTGGTTCAGCGACATCAGCCCACAGACCATGAGGAGGCTCCTGAACATCGTGTCCCTCACCGGTGGGTGGTCAATCTGAAAACGTGGACTGACCTCAGGTCAGCAGACCAACGGCCTCTCTGCCTGCAGGCCGTCTCCTGAGAGCCAATCAGATCACCTTCAACTGGGACCGCTTGGCCTCCTGGATCAACCTGACTGAGCAGTGGCCCTACAGGACCTCCTGGCTCATCCTCTACCTGGAGGAGACCGAGGGCGTCCCAGACCACGCGACCCTGAAGACCATCTACGAGAGGTACACCTGCTGATGTGGCCCCTCACACGCCGCCACCTCATCACTCTCTGTCTCCTTCAGAGTGTCCAAGAACATCCCCACGACCAAAGACGTGGAGCCGCTGCTCGAGATCGACGGAGACGTTCGTAGCTTTGAAGTGTTCCTGTCCTCGCGGACGCCTGTCCTTACGGCCAAAGACATCAGAACCTTCCTGCCCTGCACCGTTAATCTGGACCCGAAGCTCAGAGAGATCATCACAGGTCTCCTCATCCACCTCCTCAGCCACCACACGCATCAGCACATCTGGATGATTTTCTTTTGTCTCCAGATGTTCTTGCTGCCAGGGAACAAATGAATATGAGTGGAGTCAACTATCCTCTTCCAGATGTGCAGCCCCGCCCCACCTCCGTGTACTCTCAGGTGTCATCGGCGTGCTCGCCCTCGGCCTCTTTCAGCGGCGCCTTTAACCAGCCAGCAGGGGGCGTGGTCTCCCCACAGCCTCACAGCAGCTACTACAGTGGCCTGTCTGGACCGCAGCACCCCTTCTACAACAGGGTGAGTAGAGGCTCCGCCCACACACTTGCATAAAGGTGAGTCTCTGTTGGCATCTGGTCTCCCAGGGCTCTTCTGATTGGCTGAGAGGTAAGGCTGTGATGTCATCAGCGAGAACGTGTTCCAGTAGTAGTCATTTTATTCTTTATTTGAGTGAATCATGAGCTTCTGTGTGTGTGTGCATGCATGAGTGTGTTCAATGTGAATATTATTTTAATTTCTGCCCCTCCCTTCCATCAGCCGTATTTCCCCCACCATCTTTGTCAGCTGCCACGCCCACTCATGGCGCCCACCCACCCATCACATCTGCACCCATGCCAACCTAAAGTGTGCGTCAGTCGGGATTTGTTGCCTGTAAGTACACCTGAGCTGACTGACGGAGCCACAGAGGGTCAACGCTGACGACCTGCCACATCTCATTAACATGAACACCTCAAAGAGGAGCGTTGTCATGAACGGCTGCTTTAGTCTGACTGAACGCGTGTGGAGGGAACACCAACTGTAACCTGTGGTCATCTCATCAAATGATTAAAAAGGATGGTTTATTTTAATGTTCATTTTAAATTCTTTGTGTGTGTCGACCTGTCTGTCCTTCTGTCTGTCCTTCTGTCTGTCTGCAGTGTAAGGGTTCATCTTTGAAAAAGACGCAGGTATTCTGCCCCCCAGCCCCAAAACCACACTGACCCAGTCACCCACACCCTAACCCTTCCACAGTTCCCAGCATGCACCTTTGCCTGGACTGACCCTGACCTTGACCTTGACCCTCCCACAATGTCCCTGCCTACAGATTCTCCACCAGATCAATCACATGTGATCAGTTGTTCTACATCACTGAAATTTAATTAAAAGATTTAGCATCGGTCATATTTTCATCTAATTCATCAGCAGAAAGATGAAAGAAAAGGGGCGGAGACATTGTTATCTGTGCACAGGTGTGGGAACACACTAACAGGTCCCCGTGATCGTGTTCACATGTAACGTGCACACTTCCTGGTCAGGTCTCCGTAGCGTCCGCCGCTCCCGCCGTCTTCCTGGGCTCCATGACGACGGAGGCGGTCTGTGAGCTGTTACGGCAGATCGAAGGCATCGACGCCAGCATGTTGGGGCAGTACGCCGCCACCGTCAGGAAGGTGGGTGTGGCTCAGGAGGGAGGGCAGCTGCCACGTGTATGTTGGCTGAGTGTGTGTGTGTGTGTGTGTGTGTGTGGTCCACAGGCCAACGTGAATGGCAGAGTCTTGTCTCAGTGCAACATGGACGAGCTGAAGAAGGAGATGAACATGAACTTCGGGGACTGGCAGCTGTTCAGAGCCGCGGTTGGTCAGACGGCTGTAGGACCGCCCACTCCTCAAAGCCACGCCTCCTTCACGTTGCCTTGCTCCCTCTTTGCCGACAGGTCGTCAACATGCGCCACGTGGACAATCAGCTGCTCCACGAGGAAGCCGGCAGCGAGCAAGGCAGCATGGTGGGGGGCCACGCTGAGGCCGGGAGGCGGGGTGGGGGCCCGCCCCACACCGGCGCCACCAACGCCGATGGATCCCCGATGTACACCTTCAACCTGAGCTTTGAGGAGCTGAGCACAGTCGGATTGGACGAGCCGGCGAGACCCGGGGGGGCGGCGTGGATGGTAAACACACAGCTGCGCTTGTGACCTCTGACCCCGTGGGAGACCCCCGCTGTAACGTGGCGTCTGTCCGTGTGTCCGCAGGGCCCCGCCCAGCGCACCGCCAGCATGAGCAGCCTGAACTCTCAGGAGTCGTCCAACGACATCGGAAAACTGACGGACCGGCAGCAGGCGGAGTACCGGAGCGCCTACCAGGAGTACATCGCTCAGATGGCCCAGCTGGAGATGAGCGGCGCCGGTGGAGAGAGGCCCGTCCAACCACAACCGGGACAATTCCTGACGCCGTCGGACGACAAGAGCAAAGACGGCGGAGAACACGACGGACGGAAAGCCTTCAGCAAGAGGAGCGCCGGCAAACCGGCAGCGGACGGCACCGACTTCTGCTCCAACGGCGAGGTCCTGGATCCCATCACAGAGGAGGACGAGAAGGGCGACCACGGCTCCTCCAAGACGCCGCTGACCCGCAGGACCTTCCAGGGCGCCGCCGAGCTGAAGCTGAAGGCCGGCGGCGGGCCACGCTACCAGAAGTTGATGAGCGAGGAGAACGAGGCGGAGCCTGAGGGCAGGAAGGCTGAAGCCCCGCCTCCGGTCAGCGGGGCGCCGCTCAAGGGGAAGGACTTCCTCTCAGACGCCATGCTGGACAAGAAGGAGTCCTCGGACTCGGGCGTGCGCTCCAGCGAAAGCTCGCCCAACCACTCGCTTCAGGACGAGGAGGCGGAGCTGTCGCAGCTGGACCGCTCCAACCTGATCGAGCTGAGCGAAGAGGGCCCGGGGCCCGGGGCCTCCCCGCCAGCCTCCAGGACCCCGCCGTGGTGCGCATGTCCATCTGCTCTGAGGACCAGTGCAGCCTCCTGGCCAGCAGCCCTGAGGAGAGCTGGCCCTCGTCCAAGAGCTTCAACCTGAACCGCACCCCCAGCAACGTGACGCTCAACAACAACAGCAACACCAACAGCCAGCAGGCCGCCGACGGCACCACCACCGCCACCAGGCCCGGGCCCAACAACGAGAACGTCCGAGTGGTCCACCTGAAGAGGGCCGTGGCTCCTGGAGACCCCCCGGAGATATGCACCATATCATGTGACACCCTCACCTTTGGTGAGGAGCGCGAGAGCATCCTGTGAGAGTCCAACGTCGTAGACTAGTGGTCATGTGATTATTGTCCAGTAGAGTCACGTCACGTGATCGTTGATCAGTATTGTAGTGGTGATCGTCGTAGTTTAAGTGTCATGTAGTTGAGTGGTCATGTGACCAGCTGTGGTCGTAGTTTGGTGGTCATGTGACCAGCTGTGGTCGTAGTTGAGTGGTCATGTGACCAGCTGTGGTCGTAGTTTGGTGGTCATGTGACTAGCTGTGGTTGGTGGTCATGTGATCAGCTGTGGTCATAGTTGAGTGGTCATGTGACCAGCTGTGGTTATAGTAGAGTGGTCATGTGACTAGCTGTGGTCGTAGTTGAATCTGTAGTGAAACTAGAAGCTGCTGCATGTTGCTGTTGTTATGTGACTTTTTCTGATTAGACTGAAAAATAAGACGAGCAGTAAATCCAGTGTTGATGTTATTGTAACTTTGTGTCGATCAGCTGTGGAAATCCTGGACGTTGAGGAGACTCAGATTAGTGGTGTTGAAGTGGAGTTTACTGAATCAGGAGCAGTGACCCCAACACAGCAATGGTTCATGTTGGTACAGGTGACTCCCCAGATGTGTTGGATAGGGGCAGGTCAGTTGCAGAGGTCAGGGGAAGCTCAGTTCACCTACCGTGCCAGCTGAGGTCAGCTACCCCAAACAGAGCGCTGACCTGGGAGGGAACAAAAGCATCCAGCTGGCTCTTCTGCCTCAGAGGGGAGAAGGTCAGCTCAGCTCTGAAGCTGACGTCAGGACGCCGAAGAGAGAACAGACACAGAAAGTCATTGTTCCTTCACACAGTCAACGTATGCGATTGATTATTGGGAATATAGAACCTGCATGTTGTGATTTGTGAGGAATATTCAGATGCATGCTTTCTGTGTTGTGGTCTCGATGCTCGTAATATCGTTGATGTTTCAAAATAAAAGAACCTGTCGAGATGATCTCATTTTGTGTCTGTCATCTCTGAGCTGAACAAATACAAACGGAAAAGACAAAAGATTTTGTTACACAAACTGGAGAAGAAAGTGGCACTAAAATCAGGAAGTTGATCCAATAACCAGCAGGTGGCGCTGCGTTCTATAGAAATACGTTGATAAATAGTCATCCTCCACAGTAGTAATCCAGTTCTTGATGTGGATATCGAACATAAACTGCTGGAGCCCCGGTGAGAGAAAGATATCTTTGACATGAAATGTGAAGGAGGTGGAGCCTGGTCCTGCTCAGGGTTTCTCCCTTTTAACTTCACCCTAACCACTAGCTTCTGATTTGTTTCTGCATCCACCTCACCAAAGAAGATCAGCTGATTTGGATTTATTTAACTTTATTTAATGTGGTTGTATACAACACAGCATGGATCCGGATCCAGATGTGGTGTGATGCTGCAGATGTGGCGACTGCTGGGCGATCACAGCTTGGACAACACACTCTGGTTCCCCAGCGGCGTGCTGCGGGTCGTGATGCGACCCCAAAGGCGAAGCCGACTTATTCCTCCATCGGGGCTGATGACGAGGCGGGCGTGAGTGGCGGGGGGGCTGGGCCTCAGCTTGTCATACAGGTGTCTGTGATGAGGGCGGAGCTACAAACAGGTGTGGTGAACATTTGAGTCCAACCATGATGAAGTTCACACATACTTTCTGAGGTGCTAGCAGGAGGTGCCACGTCCCCGAGCTCCAGCGGTTCTGAGCACACTGGGCCTCCTCCTCCGGACTCAGACAGCAGACCTCAAGCCGACAGGAATCAGGGAAGTTTCCTGCAAGAAGACGCGTGTGTGAGGAGGAACGTCTGTCTGGGCGCCGCCCACTGAGCTGACGGGGACCTTTGAAGTGGGCGGTGTCTATCTCAACCCGCTGGACGATCCCGGGGTGGCCGAGGCGGAACACGGCCCACTCCTGGCCCGACACCTGCAGGATTCCCTGCTGATCCACCTGGAGGACCAAGAGAGTCCACATCACGTCCCACCTGCTGCCTGGACCCACCTGAGTACCTTCAGCTCGTGGGGCCGGTCCAGTCTACGAGCTGTTTCCCATCCATCCGCCATGTTGACGGCCTGACCGAGACCTGGAGGTTAGAATATAACAGCACTCTCTTTTGACAGCATAACAACTGGATAATAACGGTATAACGTCTACAAGGGGTATAGTAATGAATAATAAGGGTATAACGTCTACTAGGGGTATAGTAATGAATAATAATGGTGTAACGGTCTACTAGGGGTATAGTAATGAATAATAAGGGTATAACGTCTACTAGGGGTATAGTAATGAATAATAATGGTGTAACGGTCTACTAGGGGTATAGTAATGAATAATAATGGTATAACGTCTACTAGGGGTATAGTAATGAATAATAAGGGTATAACGTCTACTAGGGGTATAGTAATGAATAATAATGGTATAACGTCTACTAGGGGTATAGTAATGAATAATAACGGTATAACGTCTACAAGGGGTATAGTAATGAATAATAAGGGTATAACGTCTACTAGGGGTATAGTAATGAATAATAAGGGTATAACGTCTACTAGGGGTATAGTAATGAATAATAATGGTATAACGGTCTACTAGGGGTATAGTAATGAATAATAAGGGTATAACGTCTACTAGGGGTATAGTAATGAATAATAATGGTATAACGTCTACTAGGGGTATAGTAATGAATAATAAGGGTATAACGTCTACTAGGGGTATAGTAATGAATAATAAGGGTATAACGTCTACTAGGGGTATAGTAATGAATAATAAGGGTATAACGTCTACTAGGGGTATAGTAATGAATAATAAGGGTATAACGGTCTACTAGGGGTATAGTAATGAATAATAATGGTATAACGTCTACTAGGGGTATAGTAATGAATAATAATGGTGTAACGGTCTACTAGGGGTATAGTAATGAATAATAAGGGTATAACGTCTACTAGGGGTATAGTAATGAATAATAAGGGTATAACGGTCTACTAGGGGTATAGTAATGAATAATAAGGGTATAACGTCTACTAGGGGTATAGTAATGAATAATAATGGTGTAACGGTCTACTAGGGGTATAGTAATGAATAATAATGGTGTAACGGTCTACTAGGGGTATAGTAATGAATAATAAGGGTATAACGTCTACTAGGGGTATAGTAATGAATAATAAGGGTATAACGTCTACTAGGGGTATAGTAATGAATAATAAGGGTATAACGTCTACTAGGGGTATAGTAATGAATAATAATGGTGTAACGGTCTACTAGGGGTATAGTAATGAATAATAAGGGTATAACGTCTACTAGGGGTATAGTAATGAATAATAATGGTGTAACGGTCTACTAGGGGTATAGTAATGAATAATAAGGGTATAACGTCTACTAGGGGTATAGTAATGAATAATAATGGTGTAACGGTCTACTAGGGGTATAGTAATGAATAATAAGGGTATAACGTCTACTAGGGGTATAGTAATGAATAATAATGGTGTAACGGTCTACTAGGGGTATAGTAATGAATAATAATGGTGTAACGGTCTACTAGGGGTATAGTAATGAATAATAAGGGTATAACGTCTACTAGGGGTATAGTAATGAATAATAATGGTGTAACGGTCTACTAGGGGTATAGTAATGAATAATAAGGGTATAACGTCTACTAGGGGTATAGTAATGAATAATAATGGTGTATCGGTCTACTAGGGGTATAGTAATGAATAATAAGGGTATAACGTCTACTAGGGGTATAGTAATGAATAATAAGGGTATAACGTCTACTAGGGGTATAGTAATGAATAATAAGGGTATAACGTCTACTAGGGGTATAGTAATGAATAATAATGGTGTAACGGTCTACTAGGGGTATAGTAATGAATAATAAGGGTATAACGTCTACTAGGGGTATAGTAATGAATAATAATGGTGTAACGGTCTACTAGGGGTATAGTAATGAATAATAAGGGTATAACGTCTACTAGGGGTATAGTAATGAATAATAAGGGTGTAACGTCTACTAGGGGTATAGTAATGAATAATAAGGGTATAACATCTACTAGGGGTATAGTAATGAATAATAAGGGTATAACGTCTACTAGGGGTATAGTAATGAATAATAATGGTGTAACGTCTACTAGGGGTATAGCAATGAATAATAAGGGTATAACGTCTACTAGGGGTATAGTAATGAATAATAAGGGTATAACGTCTACTAGGGGTATAGTAATGAATAATAATGGTATAACGGTCTACTAGGGGTATAGTAATGAATAATAAGGGTATAACGGTCTACTAGGGGTATAGTAATGAATAATAATGGTATAACGTCTACTAGGGGTATAGTAATGAATAATAAGGGTATAACGTCTACTAGGGGTATAGTAATGAATAATAATGGTATAACGGTCTACTAGGGGTATAGTAATGAATAATAAGGGTATAACGTCTACTAGGGGTATAGTAATGGACAATAACGGTATAACGTCTACTAGGGGTATAGTAATTAATAATAAGGGTATAACGTCTACTGGGGTATAGTAATTAATAATAACAACGGTATAATAACAGCATAGTAACAGAATAACAATGGTTCATCATAAATGGCGGCTGTTAGATCGTCTTACTTCAGATTACTTTGTGCTTGATGAGTATGTGCTGGAAATAGTACTTAAGCACTTATATTTACAATTCTATGATGTAACACCAGTATCAGTGTCATCTGTTTTTAATGATGCTGTAACTCCAACCAATCATATTGCGAGGATGGCCAAAGTGGGCGTTGCTGAAGCCGAGGCAGACTCCTCCATTGGGCAGAGCCACCAAATCCACTTCTTGATGGATGGACACAGTTTCCCAGTTCCTCTGACCAACACCATACACTCGCAGTCTGGCTATACCTCCATCTAACAACGCGCACACACACACACACACATACACACACACAGTAACACACTCCTTTGAAGATGCATGGACCAGCCTAAATGTCCTCACTTTACCAACTCCAGACCTGGGTGCATGTTGAGGCGTAGGTGTGTGACTCTGTGTGTCACCGTGACACTGAAGTAGTTATGGCAACAGTCGGAGTATCCAGGCATCAGCGGCGAGACAGGGACCAGCTCAGGCCACGCCTCCGAACACAGCTGTCAATCAAAGCACAGCCGACATATCAGAGAAGCTCACCATGGTTTCTGTGACAATTGTATCACTGGTCTGTCCAATGGTGTTACCATGGTAACAGTCTGGTTACCCTGGCAATAGCAGCGAGCTCCCCGTCAGTGGCAGCCATTCCAGTTCGGTCTCCGTCCATGGTGAAGTCTGGTGAACTGTCTGGAGAAGACATCTGATATTGATCCAGCCGATCACTCCCATCGGTCAGGAGGGGGTCTCGCTTGGCTCCGCCCACCTAAACACGTCCCCTGGATGGACACTTGGGGTGAGTGGTTCCCAGTGAAGAAGGACGTGTCCACATCCAGGCCATAGATGACACCCGGGACTCCCAGCTGGATGATGCACCAGTCATGACCTTCACAAACAGAAAGCAGGAGAGCGCAGCTGGCCTTAGCCACAGGCTGACTGGTCCGCTCACTGGTTTCACTGGTTTGTCTGACTGGTCTCCTTTCGTCGTGATTCATCTAAAGGAGAAGTCTGCTCCGGTGTGCCGTACCGGGGATTCTCTTCCTCCTTGTCTCCCAGCCATCCATCCATTTTCCAAACTGTGTGAAGGCAGACTGGTCAAAGCGCGGCAGCGCCCCCTGCAGGCCAACACACTGCTGCATTAGCAAAGGAACATGCCGAGCATTTCGTTTTCAGCCCTCTTCTTCAGGCTGGTGGCTACAACATGGTGACGAACCTTCAGCAACCTGGATGCAGGAGCAAAGAAGTCGTCGGTAGCAAAGACAACCTGGAGGAACAGGAGAAGATTCAACGACTGGACAAACAGCAGCTACTGAAGGGTGAGGAGGGGGAGGCAGGGGAGGTCTTTCTTTTCCTTTATCTGTCATCACTGCTTTAGTTGAACTCTTTTCTCATCTTCGTAGTCGTCGTTGTCGTTCCGTCTTCCTGAGCTAACCCTTGAGGACTCACCTTCCCTCCAACCGTCTCACAGGCCAGATCGTTGAACTGGAGGAAGTCCGGTTGTGACCCTGGCGGCAGCGACGCCGCCCTCTGGGCCATGCCGACGCCCGCTGAAGCCTCCTGAGGTTGTGGACTGAGCAGCAGAAGAACCGCTGTCCTGCAGGACAAAGGTGAAGCAGCTTCTTCAAACAACAAGTGTTGACACACCACTGTTTTTTCCCTTTTTAAGCCCACAGTTTAAAAAGCTCCCCTCAGACCTGTTTAATCATTAACTGGTAAGCAGACTTAAAACGACAATAACATCTGATACAGGACCAATTTTACAGGACTCAGAACACACGTCTCGATCTTTAGATCAGGGGGGACCCGCGAGACCATCTACCGGCCCGCAACGCCATAAGACTTTTATATTTTATATTTTATTATAGTTTTCAGGTTACGACACGCCTCGACGGGAAAATATTTCGAAATATTTCGCTACGAAAGACATTTCAGGATACGAAAGGCAAAAACACGCTACCGCTGCTACTCGCGGAGTTTAGCGAACGTAAACCTGCTTGTAGCCGC
The DNA here is from genome assembly GCA_911728415.1 of Lagocephalus sceleratus. Classification (NCBI taxonomy): domain Eukaryota; kingdom Metazoa; phylum Chordata; class Actinopteri; order Tetraodontiformes; family Tetraodontidae; genus Lagocephalus; species Lagocephalus sceleratus. Next base: position 146,442 of record CAJVRN010000238.1, on the reverse strand, counting down.
TCTGCCATTGGCTGTCGCCTAGCAACGGCCTGTCATCCCATTGGCTAGGAGGGACGTCTCTACTTACGTAATTCTCAGGTTACGAAACAACTTCCGGTTTTCTGAGATAAACAGACGGTTGTGTTATGTCCGAGTCAACGTCAGGGTCAGTGAACGCAGCATGTGGTGTACGTAGTGGGCCGGACTGATTGACACGGACGAAAAATTGATGCATCGTGGTGACTGTCAAGAAAAGGAAGGTGTATGCAGAATGCCGTGTATTCCAGGAGAAATGGACAAAGAGAAGCAGTTCCAACCATCGCATTAGGTGTAGAAATGCAGCAATTATTGTTATTATTATTGTCTTTATTGTTTTTATTATTGTCTTTATCTTTCTTTCTTTTCATTTATTTTCTTGATTATCTTGTTGTATTGCAGTTTTTGTGAGTAGAGGCCTCAAACAGGCCCTTACGGGTCTCTTGCCTCAACTCTGCACCTCTTTTTTTTGTTGTTTTGTATGATTGTGTAAACATATTTTACTTGGTTGCCATTTTATTCTATATTTTTGGTGATTTTATATGTATGTGTGCTAAATAAATAATTAAAGTTCAAATGCAGCAATCATGAGACTTAGTAACACAGTGGTTAGACTTTTTTTTCATCTTTTTTTGCATCCCTAGGTATGTGTTCATAATAGTATGGCCCTCGGAGGGCTTTATAAAAATTGAAATGGCCCTCGATATGAAAAAGGTTCCCCACCCCTGCTTTAGAGGAATCCCAAAATATCTTTAGATCTTTGGTCAGTAAAATGGAATAATAACTTTTGAACAATTGATTGTGTTAATATAAAGAGAAACTTGAAGGAGGCAGAAACTTCTGCACACATGTTTGATGAGTTCGTCCTTTTGGCTGATTGTGGCGAGGAGCTGCTGCATAAATATTTTTTAGTTTTATGTTGTATGGCTGTTTTATTCTGAAACTCTGTTTATTCTCAGAGACTTTTAATCTCATTGAGGTTATCCGCTGGTTAAAGGTTAATAGAGTATAAAGAATAGCAGGACTGTCTAACATAAACCCAAATTCTCAGCTTCTGCTGCAACAACCTTCATTTCTTCAGCAGCTTTTTATCAGCGTGTTTAAACTGTTTTATTTATTTAGATCACTTTGTAGTTGATCCTTGCACTCTCGCAGTTCACTTTTGACTTTATTGAACAGTTTTTATTGGCTTCATCTGCTTCACATTTAAATGAAATATAAAACACAATGCACTGATTAACATTCATCCTTTAACCTTTTTGCTAAACTGATTAAATGATATTATCAAAAATCACAACCCAAATGAAAATGACATTAGGAGAGGGTTGGTGTGAAAGGCTTGGGGCCTCCACCAGCGCTCTATATTAACTTTGTCATGTAGCTCAAGCACTGGTGTGAAGAATCCCAAACAGGTTTGTCTCTTCCACCTGAGGGAGCCAAGAGCCATTAACATCTCATGTAAAGTTGAAAACATTCAAATAAATGAAGCATCTGCAGGAACACTTTGGATTATTGGGAGAAAAAGAACATCTGGACAGATGATTCAACACTGCTGTGATGTTTGATGTTTTCATGAGTCAATCAAAGACATTTATTCAGATTTACTTTCCTCCAGTCACAGCACGTCCTTCAAGTTCATTAATAACCAAGGTTCCAGCTCCAGTCAAAACCACAGAAACAATGTGACGTTCAAATACGGGAAAAAATCAACAAAACAGCAAGACGGGTGTGTCTGAAGTGAACCATCAATAATAGTTTCACCTTAGGATGTGGGTTGGTCAGGTGGTCTTGTCCAAGGATCTGGGACAGCTAGGAATGTTGGCTCTCCTCAGTTCTTGGACCATCTAGCATCATCTTATCTGAAAGCTCTTGCAGGAGCATAATCAAAGAGGAGGAGCCTGCCTCTTCACTCACATCAGTGAGTTCCTGTGACCTTCTCGCCATTTCTCACATTCTTCCAGTTTGCAGAGCGACAGAGAACCAGACTGAACACCAAAACCAATCCCGATACCAAAGCCAGCAAAGACAAGTCCAGTGAAGGTGGTGCTGAAGGTGTGGAGGTGGACCAGCGAGTCAGACACAACTTGGTAGAAGGACAAAATGCCCGCTGGACAATCCAGGTACACCGCCACTCTGTTGGAGAGCGTGGAGGTGGAGGACGAGCTCAGCGGGAGGTCTATCACTCTGCTGTTGTGCCAGATGGAGTATCCTCCAGAGGAACAGCACAGACTCCAGGACTGCTCATTCATCCCAAACCTACAGGTGGAGCTGTTCCCTTTCCGTCTGATCCCTTCATATGTGGCGGCTATGTGAACGACTCCTGTCCACTCCACCTCCCAGTAACAGCGCCCATTCAGACCAGTAGCACAGAGCAGCTGGTAGAAGCACTCGAACCTGTGTGGGTTGTCTGGATATTGTTGATAGTCTCTGACGGCGGTCACGGTCCTCTTGTCCTCAGACACTTGGAGTTTCCGGTAGGCTGTGTCTGGATCAAGAATTAGTTCACCAACGACTACAGGAAACCAGGACCACAGAGACAAGATGAAGAGGATTTGAACTGTGATCCACTGAACTTTAAACTTCCATGAAGATCAGAGAGAACCCAGTTCATCTCCAGACAATAAAGATTTCAGTCCAGTTTCATCAACGGAGAACTTCATCACAACTGGAACCAGGATTTGCCAAGAAGAAGGAAGTTCTTCCTCAGGAAAGCTGATCATGTTTAATGGTCTCTGCTGTGCTGACTCAGCAACGTTGATCATATTTACAAAATTCTAATGAATGTATTTATTTGATAATAAATCGAAGCACTTACACTTGCTCACTCCTGGTCTGAGCCTCTGCTCCCCACAGTCGTCCATCCTGGAGACCAACACATGTTTAGGATCATCTAGTATCATCACTGTGTTCTGAGTTCCTCTTGTCTTTTCCTACCTGAGTGAATTTAGTCTGCATAGTGGATCTTGGAGAACAGCCGTCAGCAACTGAAGCCCAACATTTCCTGGACAATTGTAACTCAGGTCCAGGTCCCTCAGATGAGATGTACTGGACCTCAGCACTGAGGCCAGAGCAGCACTACCTTCTTCTGTGATCTGACATCCTGCCAGGCTGTAAAAGTTTCAACATGCTTAGACACTTTAAAGTGACAATGTAAAATAAGACAGGAGGGGTTCTAATCTGCTCAGCAGTTCCATCGGTTCTTCCAAACATCTCAGAGATTCTCTGACCTTTGACAACCTCCACATCCAAGAGGGATCTCGTGACCATTAACTATCCGCCCTGGACCCCTACTGTGAGCTCTTCAGGATGTAACCAGTGAGCAAGTCATGGTCCTGTTGCTGATGTCTCAGTCACATCAACAGCTTCAGGCTTCATAAATGCCCTACAATAGATGTTCCTCACAACACAATTCAGTACTAACTGATGTTTGATCAGAAGTCTTTTCATCTGTGTTGTCACAATTATTCTCTGTAGATCTGATTAAGTCTTGATTTTATACATTTCTGTAACTGGTCTAAAGTTCTGTTGAGGGGTGTGGACAAGACTACGGAGGTACACCTGGAATCAAACCTCTTTAAACCAAAGTATTTGTAGTTGTGTTGTCATATCTGAGGTTTCAGCGATGCTCCCTGACCTGAGAGCTTCCAGAGCACAACAAGGACTCCTCAGACCATCACAAAGGAGTGACACTCCACTGTCCAGAAGGTCGTTATTACTCAGGTCCAGTTCTCTCAGGTTGGACGAATGGGATCTGAGAACTGAAGATAAAGATTCACAGCTTCTCCAAGACAGGTTACAGCCACTCAACCTGAAAAAGCAAATTGATAAAAATAACAATAAAATGGTTCCTCAGGTTTCTGTCAAATAGAAAAAAACTCATTCCAATTTGTGTCCATAAATTTGTGTCGTACAAAGCTTTGTTGGAGGTCTTGACCACTGGCAGCAGCCTCAGAAGAGCCTCCTCTGAGGAACAGTATCTCTTCAAGTCAAAGAGAGTCAGATCTTTGTCTGAGGACAGAAGGATGAAAACTAAAGCTGACCACTGAGAAGGAGAGAGAACCTGTGAGGGCAGACTTCCTGAGCTCAGGTAAAGTTGGATCTCCTCCTCGAGAGAATGATCGTTCAGCTCATTCAGACAGTGAAACAGATTGATGGTTCTCTCCGAAGGCTTCTTCTTGATGATGTTCTTGATGGTTCTGATGGCATTTTGGTTTAACTTTGACCTCCTTACAGTCTGCCTTTGCAGACCTTGTAGAAGTTTCTGATTGTCCTGCACCGAAAGACCCAAAAGGAAACGAAGGAATAAGTCCAAGTGTCCATTTGAACTTTTTAGAGCCTGGTCCACAGCATTTTGGTACAAGGAGGTTGATTTGAATTTAGACCTAAACGCAACAGTCCAGCGAGCTGCTGGATGCTCTTCAGCCAACAGGTTGACACCACAGTTGGTGAACATCAGGTGGACATGAAGAGCAGCCAGAAATTCCTGAACACTCAGGTGGACAAAGCAATATACCTTGTCGAGGTAGAGTCCTCTCTCCTCCTTAAAGATCTGCGTGAACACTCCTGAGAACACCGAAGCTGCTCTGATATCGATGCCACAGTCCATCAGGTCAGACTCGTAGAAGATCAGGTTGCCTCTGCGCAGCTGCTCAAATGCCAGTTTTCCCAGAGTTTCAATCATCTTCCTGTTCTCTGGACCCCACACTATCCCAGTTCCTCCATCATACTTGATGTTCCTCAGTTTGGACTGAACCACCAGGAAGTGGATGTACATCTCAGTCAGGGTTCTGGGCAGCTCTTCTTCCTCCGTGGTCTTCAACACATCCTCCAAAACTGTTGCGGTGATCCAGCAGAAGACCGGGATGTGACACATAATGTGAAGGCTTCGAGATGTCCTGACGTGGGAGACGATTCTGCTGGCCTGCTCCTCATCTCTGAACCTCTTCCTGAAGTACTCCTCCTTCTGAGGATCTGTGAACCCTCTGACCTCTGTCACCATATCGATGCACTCAGGTGGGATCTGATTGGCTGCTGCAGGTCTTGTGGTTATCCAGAGTTGAGCACAAGGAAGCAGGTTTCCTCTGATTAGGTTCGTCAGGAGAACATCCACTGTGGTGGATTTTGTGATGTCAGTCAGGGTCTCATTGTTGAGGAAATCCAGAGGAAGTCGACACTCGTCCAGACCGTCAAAGATGAAGAGGACCTGGAGCTCATCCAACCTGAAAAGTGCTGCTTCTTTGGTTTCAGTAAAAAAGTTGTGAATGAGTTCTACCAAGCTGAAGCTCTTCCTCTTCAGCAGGTTCAGTTCTCTGAACGTGAATGGAAACAGGAAGTGGATGTTGTGGTTGGTTTGGTCTTCAGCCCAGTCCAGGCTGAATTTCTGAGTCAGGACAGTTTTCCCGATCCCAGCCACGCCCCTTGTCATCACTCTTCTGATTGGTTGGTGTCTTCCAGGTGGGACTTTAAAGAGGTCCTCAGCTCTGATTGTAGTTTCTGCTCTCTTTGGTTTTCTCAACGCTGTTTCGATCTGTTGGACCTCGTGTTCATGGTTAACGTCTGCCAAGCCGCCCACTGTGAGGCAGAGCTCCGTGTAGATCTCATTCAGAAAGGTTGGCTGTCCTGCTTTTGCCGTGCCCTCCAACACACGTTGAAACCTGTTCTTCAGCGTAGATTTGAGCTGATACTGGCACGCTGGAGCAAGAACCTCTGGGAGAAAAGAGAGAGGATGAAACCACAGTGTGACCACTAGTTTCATAGTCTATACAGACCAGCTTTACATTAAAGCAGCAGCCCAGAACCTTCACTCCAGAACCTTCAGCTCAGGAGCTTCAGCTCAGGACCTTCACTCCAGAACCTTCAGCTCAGGACCTTCAGCTCAGGACCTTCACTCCAGAACCTTCACCTCTGGAGCTTCAACTCAGGACCTTCAGCTCAGGACTTTCAACCCAGGACCTTCAGTTCAGGACCTTCACTCCAGAACCGTCAACTCAGGAGCTTCAACCCAGGACCTTCAGCTCAGGACCTTCAGCTGAGGACCTTCATCTTCTCTGGGGGTCTTCATCTCTGAGCTTATATGTGCTGACATAACACCAGTAGATGTACAGGCTTGTAATAATGGCTTGTAAATATATGTGTGCCCCCCCCCCTGCGTGGGGAATAATCTTCACATATACATACTTCTCTGCAGAAGGTCTGACAGCTCATCCTGCTTCATCTTCCTCAGGAAGTCCAGGGTGATCTTCAGGACCGCCTCGCTGCTCCTTCTCTCTTCTTCAGCTACATGATGACTCTCCAAATTTTCTGAGGAAAATGGAGTTAAAATCTTCTGGAACCTTTTCAGCTCATCCCTCACAAAACCAACAACATTTTCTTCAAGAAGCTGAAAAAAATAGAATTTGTGTTTGATGTTAGTTTTCAGAAGATGCACGTTTATCGTTGATCAGAACCAGGAATGTATCTACCATAAAAAGGGAGTGCAGGTCTGGGACTTCCGGAAGAACCCTGAAGGCAACACACCCAGAAAGTTCACATTTTGTTTTGAACAATTCAAAGATGTTTTTTCAGTCCAATAAAATCACCATTTCATTTGCCACACTCACCTTTGGTCTGACTGCTGTTGATCTTGATCTTGAACCTGCACCGACGGATCCTTCAGCAGGAACATATCAGAGTCCAACATCTGCACCCGGCCGGAGCTTCACCGTTAAACACAGAGAACGTTGGACATGTGACCAAAACACGCTCACCAACGGTCCGGGCCTTCCTGGAACACCCACCGAGTCTCAGCAGAAGGTTTGAAAGCAAGAGGAGGCTCCATGGACCTGGAGCTTCTGAAGGACACACAGCTGGACCCAGCTGCTGCTCTGTGCTGCTTCCCTGAGCTTCAACAAACACAGCAGAGTCAGCGCAGGTCCTCAGGAGGAGCCACCCCGACGAACTCCTCTCACCCGTCATCTCCACCAGGTTGTCCACACACATGGGGCTGGACCCCGTCCCGCGCGTCTTCGTCCAGACTCATACTTGTAGGATCGACCTTGACAGGCACAGCGTTGCTTTCTGGCCAAGTTCAGCAGAACATCCTCATTCCATCAAAGCCAAACCTGTCAGACGACTGCATTCCAGCCTGATCTGCAGGAGCAACACAAGGTCCTGAAGCCCGATCAGATGAGTCCCTGTGATCGATCATCAACATCAGAGATCAAAGAAAGATCTTCGGATGGTTGCAGCTGAAAGAAAAGAGAAAGAACAAGTAGAGAGAGGACGTGTGCATGTGCTCGCGCATGTGCAGTCTATGTATTCACTCCCAGCGTCAAGTTTACGTTTGACACAATCAAAGGTCCCTCAAAGGTCCCTCAAAGGTTCCTCAAAGGTCCCTCAAAGGTTCCTCAAAGGTTCCCGGGATCATCTGATCCTCTGAACTGATCCTGGGTCAGTACCGTCACAGCGCTCTTCCCCAGATGTCATCGCCATCTAGTGGACAACTGGGAGAATTGCACAGGTCCCGTCTGGAGTCAGAAACGAGTCTAGTGCTTCTCATGCATTCATTCATTCACTCATTGACTCATCCATTCATTCATCCACTCGTTCATTGACTCATTCATTAAATAACTCATCCATTCGCTCATTAATTCACTCATCCATTCATTTATTCATTCATTGACTCCATTCATCCATTCACTCATTCCATCCATTCATTGACACATCCATTCATTCATCCATTCATTCATCAATTCACTCATTCATTTATTCAATTATTGATTCCTCCATTCATTCTTTAATTCATTCATTCATTCATTCTACATAAACATCAGGACTCAGGAAGGCGGAGACCAGACGTCCTCCTGCACCTGTCTCACCAGGACAGGACCTGTTGGACATGAAGGTTGAGACCAGACGTCCTCCTGCACCTGTCTCACCAGGACAGGACCTGTTGGACATGAAGGTTGAGACCAGACGTCCTCCTGCACCGGTCTCACCAGGACAGGACCTGTTGGACAGGCTAAGACCAGACGTCCTGTCCCGTCATCACCACTGACCTACTAACTGTCCAGCACTCTGTCCTGTTGACGGACTGACGGCTCGTGGCTCCGCCCACACCTGGACACAGGTGTCAAAGATCGTCTCTGGAGGACAGCGCGTCCCTCTTTGTCTGTCTCAGCCAATCAGAGGCCGCAGCTGCACCAGGACGAAGACTCACTGGAGGGAAGTCTTGAACTTCCTGCTTTCTGTCCTCGTCCGAGGCTCCGCCCCCCGCGCTCTGGGCTCCTCAGGTGTGGTCAAGGAAACGTGACGACACCAGCCCGAACCGAACCGTGGAAGTCTCAGAACCGACGTACGACCAGCACAAGATGCCGGAAATGATCAGCGTCCGAGAGTTCGTGGAGGAGACGACTGAAGACTACAAAGCTCCGACGACGTCCAACTTTAGTACCCGGATGGTTCACTGCAGGAACACAGTGACAGCACTGGAGGAGGTAACACACACACACACACACACACACACACACACACACACACACACACACACACAGAAAGACACACACACACAGAAAGACACACACACACATAAATTCACACACAAATACACACACACAGAAACGCACACACAAATACACACACAGAAATGCACACACACATAAATGCACACACACACACACTCACAGTGAGCGTGATAGAACATGTTGAGCTAAAGAGGAACAGACAGAAAAATGAAGTTCCTCAAACGGTTTTATGGTGTTGAAACACTGAACATCGTTCACGTCTTAAAGTTGTGACGTTCTAGTGTAGCATCTTCAAACAGGTCCATCAAATCAAAGACTCAAACATTTGAATCTGATTATTACTGTCATTATTACAACAATAATAATAACATATTGTTGTTATTAATAGTAGCATGTTGTCATCTTTACTGTTATTATTCTCATGGTTATTACGGGGGTCATGTGACAACAGGAAGATGGTTGAACACTTCACTGGACCTTCATGCTGCTCACCACAGCTGGACCACACACAAACACACAACCAGCAGAAACAGGCTAAACTGGTGAGAGCAAGAGTGATGTGACGACCCAGCGTCAAGGTTCACTTTCTAATGTTCAACACAGTTTAGTCCAGAACTGGTGCATCTTCCCAAACACCAGTAAATACCAGTACCAGTACTGCCTTTGAATGGACCCAGTGCTGCCCCAGTGGTCAACAGGATGAGACCCACCACGTATTATGATCTGTAACAGTGTGGGTCCTTCTTCAACTAACATTTCACCTGTGTGTGTGTGTGTGTGTGTGTGTGTGTGTGTGTGTGTGTGTGTGTGTGTGTGTGTGTGTGTGTGTCAGGCTCTGGATTTGGATCGTTCAGTATTATACAAGATCAAGAAGTCTGTAAAATCGATAAATACATCTGGTCTTGGTGAGTCTCTCTCTCTCTCTCTCTCTCTCTCTCTCTCTCTCTCACACACACACACACACACACACAAACACACACACACATGCACACTCTAAACATTCCCATCATAGCGCCATCCTGTCCCAGCTTGTACTGGGAGCTGCTGTGGTCGACCAGTGTGTGTCAGGAATGAATCAGTTGATTCTCTTGAAAGTTCTTCAGTGTTGCTGAACAACCTGACCCAGAACTCTACAGCAGGTCCAGGCCCAGTAGGCCCAGTAGGAACCCTGACCTTCAGCCCTAATTTCTGCAGTCATCACATTATCAATCTTCAGCCTGATTCTGAGTGTTTCTCCTGTTGGTGCTTCTGTGTTCCAGCTCATGTGGACAGTGAAGAACTTTATGTCCAGGCAGTAGAGAAGTTTGGGGAGAATCTGGTAGCCAGGGACAACGTCCAGGTGGGCACTGCGTTTCTGCAGTTCTCTGTCTTCACCAAAGAGTTGATGGCACTCTTCAAGAACCTGGTGAGTATGGAGAAGGTCCCACACAGGGTCTCCTAAGTTTGTTCTGAGCTCACATCTACCTCCTGGTTCCAGATGCAGAACATGAACAACAGCATCAGCTTCCCTCTGGACAATCTGCTCAAGGGCGACCTGAAGGGGGTCAAAGGGGTCAGCACTCTTCATCTCCTCCTTCGCTCTTTCTTGGTTGTTCATTTGTTGATGATTGTGATGAAGACACTGATTGTACAAAATTTTAAATTTATTGTTTCACAGCTGAAATCAAATTATTCAATAATGATAAAATTAACATTTTTAAACCAAAAAATAAAATACGTGCAAACTGACAGACAGACATGCTGGTCTGAATACAGTACTGCTGCAATTCTATTGTAGTACTACTGTAGTTCTATTGTACTTCTACTGCTGCAGTTCTGTTGTAGCTCTACTGTAGTTCTATTGTAGTTCTACTGCTGTAGTTCCAGTGTAGTTCTGTTCTAGTTCTACTGTAGTTCTACTGTAGTACTATTGTAGTTTTACTGTAGTAGTATTGTAGTTTTACTGTAGTTCTACTGTAGTACTGTTGTAATTCTACTGCTGTAGTTCTACTATAGTACTATTGTAGTTCTACTGCTGTAGTTCTATTGTCGTTCTACTGCTGCAGTTCTATTGTAGTTCTATTGTAGTACTGTTGTAGTTCTACTGCTGTAGTTCTACTGTAGTAGTATTGTAGTTTTACTGTAGTTCTACTGTAGTACTGTTGTAGTTCTACTGCTGTAGTTCTACTGCTGCAATCCTACTGTTGTTGAGCTGTAGTTATGTTGTAGTTCTACTGCTGTAGTTCTACCCTTGTTCTGCTGTAGTTTTACTGTTGTTCTGCTGTAGTTCTACTGCTGTAGTTCTAATGTAGTTCTACTGTTGTAGTACTGATCTGAGCCACATTTCAACTGAGGCTTTCAAAATAAAATTTTTTGGTTTTGGGAAATATAACCAAATAAAATAATTTTCATTCAGATATAACATGAGGATTCACTCTTAAATCACACAGAAATTCTACTCCGGTAGAAAACTTTGTACCAATATAATTGCAACAGTAACAGTAGTAATGTAACACTACTGCGTTTGTGACAGAACAAGGTGTAGAATGCAGAAAACCTCTTTGTCTACTAGGTTAAAAACTCCACTCTTCATTGGTCAAAGTTCAATTACATAACTTCTGATTTTCAGGATCTGAAGAAGCCGTTTGAGAAATCTTGGAAGGATTATGAGGCGAAACTGTGAGAATGCTTAATCAATGATTTCTGATCAGATGGACTGATTTGCTGTGCAGTATTTATACTTCTACTCCATCAGATTATCTTACTTCAAGATCACCACAGACATGACACATCCCATTTTCAGTGGTGATTGGCATAAATAGAAACATTTCCCAGTAAAATTATAAAACAATTATAAAAAACAATTTGACTATAAATTAAAAGTTTCCTTAAAAGTCTGATAATTATGATCCTTTATAATCAGAGAGTAAATAAATTAGTCCTGGAGTAAAATTATTTATACTCAAAGTATTAGGCAAAGTATCCATTGACCAGCTGTAGCTTAGGTGTTGCTATGACGACGGCAGGGCAAAGATTGAGAAGGAGAAGCGGGAACACGCCAAGCAGCACGGAATGATCCGGACTGAGTTCAGCGGTGGCGAGATTGCAGAGGACATGGAGAAAGAGCGCCGCCTCTTTCAGCTGCAGATGTGCGAGGTGATCATTGCCGTAGGCTGATCTTCACCTGACCACTGAACACCCCATTGTTTGACTCCATCAGTCAACTTGTTCCCTGTGGCTTCAGTACCTGCTGAAGGTGAATGAGATTAACGTGAAGAAGGGAGTGGATTTCCTGCAGAGCCTCATCAAGTATTTCCATGCCCAATGCAAGTATGTGTGATCCCATTTAGAGACATTTTAAATAACCCTAAACTGACCCTAACACAGACCCTAACAACGACCCTACCTGACCCTAAAAAAGACCCTAACTGACCCTAACAAAGACCTTACCTGACCCTAACAAAGACCCTAACTGAACTGACCTCCCTGACCCTAACAAAGACCCTACGGGACCCTAACAAAGATCCTAACAACTCTAACTGACCCTAACAAAAACCCTCCTGACCCTAACAAAGACCCTACCTGACCCTCACAAAGACCCTAACTGACTCTAATAAAGACCCTCCCTGACCCTAACAAAGACCCTACCTGACCCTAACAAAGACCCTAACAACACCCCTAACTAACCCTAACAAAAACCCTACCTGACTCTAACAAAGACCCTACCTGACCCTAAAAAAAGGCCCTAACACAGACCCTAACAAAGACCCTAACTGACCCTAACAAAGACCCTCCCTGACCCTAACAAAGACCCTACCTGACCCTCACAAAGACCCTAACTGACCCTAACAAAGACCCTCCCTGACCCTAACAAAGACCCTACCTGACCCTCACAAAGACCCTAACTGACTCTAACAAAGACCCTCCCTGACCCTAACAAAGACCCTACCTGACCCTCACAAAGACCCTAACTGACTCTAACAAAGACCCTCCCTGACCCTAACAAAGACCCTACCTGACCCTCACAAAGACCCTAACTGACTCTAATAAAGACCCTCCCTGACCCTAACAAAGACCCTACCTGATTCTACTGCCATTTTCTTTCAATCGTGACTCAGAAGACTTTTCCAAGTGTCATTACCCGCAAAGACAATGAAGAAAATCTGGAATAAATAAAACAGTGAGAAGAAAACAAAACAGCCAATTAGCAAAAATGTTAGCATGTGTTTGTGGTGTATTACTACTTCAGTTTTTGTGATATTAACAATATTTGAGAATTTGAGCACTTCTAAAACTGCTACTGTAAATAAAATGGAAGGACCTGAGCCTGTCATAGAACACTTATTCCTGATGATTTAGTTTCTTTCAGGACGGGCTAAAAGCTGTGGAGCTTCTCAAACCCTCCATTGAAAAACTGGCCACAGACTTGACGGCGGTGAGAACTTTGGACTTTATCAGTCTAGTTACATGAGCAGTGAATGAGGAGTTATCAGTCTCATCTTCTGTGGTGTTTTCTGTAGATTAAACAGAATCACGATGGCGAGAGAAAACAGCTGAGTCAGCTCCGAGACGCTCTGAAGGCATCGCTTCAGTCCGACAGCAGGGAGGTGAGATTCATTTGAACACAACCAAATTCCTCCATTAGGGCCGGTGAATGAAGGAGGGATTAAAGGGTGCTGTCGGTTTAAGATGACAGATCTTTCAGCTCAGATTTGCTCTGGTGGACCTGTAATGTTTCTCTCAGGGTGGCACTTCAACCAATAACTAATAGCCAGTCTTTCAAGTGTGATGTGTCTCCTGTGAGCATTGGTGTGGGAGATGATGACTGTGGTAACTAGTTGCTGGTTGACCAGGATTTAGCCAACTCTTGTTGGTCCACAGCAGCGAGAAGGCTCAATGGAGCAGTGACAGGAGGACATCAGGTGCTGCTCCTCCTTTTGAGGTGTCTGGTGTCCATGATGGAGGCTGTCCTGCATCTTCCTGTAACCACTGATCCCTTCTTCAGTCTTGTTGGTCTTAGGCCCAGACTGTTCTCCATCATCCTTGGTATCTTCTCTGTAAGCAGACTGATGGTCAGCGCTGTGCTGATTCAGATTCAGATTCAGATCCTTTACTGTCCCACATAGGGAAATTTACAGTGTAACAACAGCCTGAGCATGCAGAGAAATAGATAAAAACAGAATAAGATAGAATTCGGAATGTACAAGGGGTGTATATTTACAGTTATCCAGGTAAATGGATACTGTGTATACCTGTACATAGTACAGAGGGTGAATAAAATAAAATATGCGTATCAGAATATATTATATTCAGATTGTGCTAGCGTGCTACCGTGCGTTATGCTTGTTGTGCAGTCTGACAGCAGCCGGCAGGAAAGATCTTCGATACCTCTCCTTCACACAGCGAGGATGGAGCAGCCACTCACTGAATGAGCTGCCCAGTGCTGCCAGGGTGTCCTGTAGGGGGTGGGATGTGTTGTTCAACATGGATGACAGCTTAGCCATCATCCTCCCATTTCCCACCACCTCCACTGAGCCCAGGGGGCATTCCAGGACAGAGCTGGCCCTCTTTACCAGTCTGTCCATCCTCTTCCTGTCCCTGTCCATGATGCTAATGGACCAGCAAACAATCCCATAGAAGATGGCTGATCCCACCACAGAGTCGTAGAAAGTCCTCAGGAGTGGTCCCTGCACACCAAAGGACCTCAGCCTCCTGAGCAGGAACAGTCTGCTGTTGCCCTTCCTGACATGGGTGTCTGTGTTGTGTGACCAGTCCAGGTTATTGTTTAAGTGAACACCCAGGTACTTATATGACTCCACCATGTCAACGTCCGTTCCCAGGATGTTTACTGGTGCGGACGGAGGGTTGTTATGCCTGCGGAAGTCCACCACCAGCTCCTTGGCTTTGCCAGCATTGATCTGGAGGTTGGTCCGCAGCCTCCAGTCCACAAAGTCCTGAATAAGTTCTCTGTACTCTGTTTCATCCCCATCAGTGATGAGGCCAACAGCAGCAGAGTCGTCAGCGAACTTCTGGAGGTGACATGAAGGTGTACTGTGTGAGAAGTCCGCAGTGTAGAGGGTGAACAGGAAAGGAGCCAGAACTGTTCCCTGCAGGACACCAGTGCTGCTGATGGGGACAGATATGGGTAGATGTGGGCTGGTTGGGTACCTCAAACTGGACACCCAGCTGTGATGTACATTAAGGTTATTGTACGTAAAGGTAGCTGTGAAGAAGACTGTAGGGTCCTGAAGCCAGAGTCCAGCCACTGGTGGATGTTCTCCAGAAGTAAAGGTTCTTTAGCAGTTGTCAGAGGAGCCTACTGAGATCATTCATGTTACTCATCTGTTGAGAGTCGTGACAGGCGCTTAAAATAAAAATGACTTGACACTTCAGCATAAATTCAGTTTAGAATAGCTGCTGGTCAGGTAAAATAACTCCAGTTCTGGACACAGAAGTGCAGGTAGCAGCTGGTGACTAGGAGCTGCTTGGCTCTCTGACCAGATGCTGGTTTGGTTTGTCAATCATTCATCTTGTGTTATGGCTGTTAACAATGATGTGGTCCCAGACCCGGGACAGTCAGTAAGACAGTCGGCTCCAGTGATGGTCAGCTGGAGTTTGAAGGTGTGGACTCTTGTCTCTTGACAGGATGCCCAGGCCAAGCAGAACACAGGCTACAGCCTCCATCAGCTGCAGGGAAACAAGGCCCATGGTACTGAGCGTTCAGGACTGCTCTACAAGAGGAGTGAGGGGTGAGTCCAGTCCAGAGCTGTTCCTAGTAAGATCTGGTTTTATATGTTCTGGGTCAGAGCAGAACCCGGAGGAGCCCTGGTGACAAGCCAGAACTATACATAGAAATATCAATCAGAATTCCATTTTTGATCAGTCCAACGTAGAAGAAAGAAAAGAGCAGTCAGCCGTAGCAGTCAGACGTGAAGACTGTGTCACAGATTACTGGGATTCTGTAATCTGCTCACACCTTCAGGCCTGTAGAACTCTGTCCTTCAACTACATTTACTATTCAACTCACCAGCAGATCCATTGCTCTGTCACTTCCTCCGGCCTTGGAAGACATGCAAACATTCATGGAGCTGACTGTCTTTCCACCAGGGCTGTAAGACAGATGAAAACTGACCTCAGAAGACACCTCCAGTAATTCCCAGTATCCATTGGGTATTCCTTGGGTATCCTCAGGCGATGTCAGAATCAGTCCAGGGCCCCACTTGACAATCTGTCCCGTTGTTGTATGAATGCAGGGAGCCAACAGTGAGCGAGCACTGGAATGTGTAGGTGACAGAGAGAAGAAGTAGACTAACTTTGGGACAGTAGAATGAGATATTTTGGAATGTGGACACAGTCACAGATACAGACGATACAAGACTTCCTGCTGATAGGTGTTACAGGTATTTCACTTGGGACTGGCCACAGGAAAGGCAGTGGTCCTTGACAATCGTAACACGACGAGATGACCCTGCACTTCCAGACTTAAGTCTGCATTTGCATCGTCGTTATCTCCAGTGTTCCAGTACCCTAACTGGCTCCCAGTCCATGTTTGGTCACACTGGACTGGGAACCAGTTAGGCCAGACTAGAATGATTCATTTCCCTAATCCATATCCAAAGAGAGAAAATAAAACCCCCATGCACACCAGGTATATCCTAACATGGACAACCTCTTCACGGTGGCTCCTGGGACCAAGTGGGAAGATTTCAGTGAGTTTGATGACTGGGTCAGAGCGTCTCCTACCTGCAGCTCTGCTGGGTTCTGCTGGTCTGTGCTGCTCAGTATCAATCAAGATGGACAAGGAAGGAGCCATGGTGAGGGTTCTCCTGCTGATCCCTGCACACAGCAGCCTAACCATGGACATGTGGAATCAGAACTGGACCACGGGACACCAAAGGAAGACGAGCTGATGTGATGTGTATCAGTTAGCTGGGGAGCACACAGCAGCAGGATGCTTTGGAGAGGAACCGGCGTGATGCTCCTGACACCTTCAGGGCTCTAGAGGGCTCCAAGCCTTTAGGAGGTAGCAAGTGGTCAGACTGTTGGCCTGAATAATGACAAGTTCACCCCCCTGTCTGAGGCCTGGCTTTCATCTTCTCCGGTTTATTGTTCTGGTTGGTCGTTTTAAACAGTTGAGGTAAAGTAACAAATTGTATGTTTAGGCTGAGAAAGGTGTGGCAAAAGAGGAAGTGCTCGGTGAAGAATGGCTTCTTAACCATCTACCATGGCACGGTAAGTCTTTCTTTATTCATATAGACATGAACTAGGAGGAGTTTAGAGAAACTGTCAGGTGATTAAAATCTCTTTTTCCACAAGGAGAAATATTCCACAAACATTTCATTATTCACATTCAATTCAAGTGAAATAACTTGAATTAAGGTTCCACCACAACGCTGTTGTCTAATTCACTAAGACATTTTGGGCACCAACATGTAAAGAACATGTCAGAGCTCAAGACACGCATGTTTAACACGTGCACAGACAATCCAGAGGTTAGCTAACATGAAGTCCTTCAGATCATGATTGATCCAAGATCCATTTAACATACCACCACCATCATCATCATCATCATCACCATCATCATCATCATCATCATCATCATCACCATCATCATCATCATCATCATCATCATCACTATTATCTAGTAAAGAAAGAAAAGTCTTCTGAAAAGACTGATGATGCAGGGTAAAGATTTTACCTGTCTTGGTAAAGACAGGTAAAGCCTTGAGGACGAGCAGGAAACAGGAGGAGTCTGACTTTCATCTCAGAAGTCCTCTTTGATGTTTTAATGTGGACCTGGATTGTTCCCCACTCTAGTTGATATCAGGCTCATCAGACCCTCATTCCCATCTTTCCCCTGATTGCGCCGCTGGGTTAGGGTTAGGTTGAGTGCATGAAAACGATGAAGATTCTTGAAATAATCCCTCCTTCTTGACTTTTAGATAAACCGACCTCCAGCAAAGCTCAACCTGCTCACGTGTCAGGTGAAGAGGAACCCAGAAGAGAAGAAGAGCTTTGATCTGTTTTCACGTAAGCTCAGACACTTCTCACCAACACGTTGTCTGCATGTGGCTCACTGCCGTGTCTCTCCGCCCCTCAGATGACCGAACCTATCACTTCCAGGCCGAAGATGAAGCAGAGTGTCAGATGTGAGTAGCGGAAGACCAGACCGTGTCGTCCTTTCCTCCCAGCATCATCTGGAGCTTCTGTGATGGGCTGATGTTTCCAGCTGGGTGTCAGTGCTGCAGAACAGTAGAGAGGAAGCGTTGAACAGAGCCTTCAAAGGTGACCAGACGGACGGTGAGAACAACATCATACAGGAGCTGACCAGAGCCATTGTGGAAGAGGTGAAGAAGATGAGTGGCAATGACAGCTGCTGTGACTGTGGAGCTGCAGGTGAGTCATGCTGCTGCAGGCACGCGTCCCCCAGCCCCATGACCTGGATGTTGTTGCTGATGATGTTGATGTTGTGGTGGTGGTGTTGCGTGTGCGTCAGCCCCTACCTGGCTCTCCACCAACCTGGGGGTGCTCATCTGTATCGAGTGTTCCGGGATCCATAGGGAGATGGGTGTCCACTACTCCAGGATCCAGAGTCTGGACCTGGATGTCCTGGGGACTTCTGAGCTGCTGGTGAGTCTTCGCCGGTGGAAGTCCGCTGTAGCGTTCCACGCCGCCTGATCTGGCGTGTGCTGCATTTCAGTTGGCAAAAAATGTGGGAAACGCCAGCTTCAACCAGATCATGGAGGCCGATCTCTCCGGGCAGAACATGACGAAACCAGATCCTGGCAGCGACATGTAAGTGATGACACCTTCTGTGTGGACTAAGTGTCTGGATGTGGACTAAGTGTATGGACGTGGACTAAGTGTCTGGATGTGGACTAAGTGTATGGACGTGGACTAAGTGTCTGGATGTGGACTAAGTGTATGGACTGACCAAGTGTCGGATGTGACAAGTGTGGCGGGACTGTGTCGGAGGACAAGGGGACTGGACAAGGTCGGACGGGACCAAGTGTCTGGATGTGGACTAAGTGTATGGACGTGGACTAAGTGTCTGGATGTGGACTAAGTGTATGGACTTGGACTAAGTGTCTGGACGTGGACTAAGTGTCTGGACGTGGTCTTCCAGGCAGACGAGGAAGGACTTCATCACGGCCAAGTACACGGAGAAGCGATTCGCCAAGCGCTGCAGTGCCGATGCCACGTCAGGACTGCAGCTTCTGTATGAGGCGGTGAGGACCAGAGACGTCCTGTCCCTCATCCAGGTCTTCTCTGAGGGAGTGGACCTGATGGAGAGTCTCCCACAGCCCAACCAACATGTATGACCTTCTCTCATCATCACCAGAAGCTGGTGGACGGTCCAATAAGACGATTGTAGTTCGTCAGTAATAACCGATCAGTATTGATGCGAGCTGTTTCTGACAGGAACCCGGGGAGACGGTGCTCCACCTGGCAGTCCGCATGGCGGACAGAAACTCCCTCCACATTGTGGACTTCCTGGCTCAGAACAGGTAACATGCCACATCTGAGGCAGGACGGAGGGTCGTCCCAGAACGTGGACGCGTCAGTAACCAAGCTGTGGCTGCTTTCAGTGGCAGCTTGGATAGACAGACAGACAGAGGCAGCACGGCGCTGCATTACTGCTGCCTGACTGACAACAGCGAGTGTCTGAAGCTGCTGCTGCGAGGAAAAGCTTCAGTGTCCATCAGTAAGAACAAAAACGTCCCATTGTCAGTGAACCTCGCATCCCAACATGTTGACCTGTAGTAGCCTACAGGGGACCTGGCCTTGACCCTGACCTTAACCCACCCCTAACCTTGACCCTAACAACTGCCTTTAACAGGAGGAAACCTTGGGCAGGACTGGGCTCAGTTGTTATTTAGAGAAGAAGTTAGAAAACAACACTAACAGAACAACCTAACCCGAACCTAACCCTAACCTAACCCTAACCCTAACCCTAACCCTAGCCCCAAGCAAACAGGTAGGAACAACTGCAGACACAACTGCCTTTAACAGGAGGAAACCTTGGGCAGGACTGGGCTCAGTTGTTATTTAGAGAAGAAGTTAGAAAACAACGCTAACAGAACAACCTAACCCGAACCTAACCCGAACCTAACCCTAACCTAACTCTAACCTAACCCTAACCCTAAACTTTAGCTAACCTAACCCTAACAGAACAACCTAACCCTAACCTAACCTAACCCTAACCTAATAGCCAACGAAGCCGGAGAAACGCCACTGGACATCGCCAGACGTCTGCAGCACCGCCAGTGTGAGGAGCTGGTGAGAAACATGGAGCTGGAGTACAACAGGGATCAGGAGTCTGGAACACAAGACTGATGCTGTCTGTCTGACTGCCCCCCCCCGACACACACACACACACACACACACACACAGCTGACCCAGGCTCAGACAGGGAAGTTTAATGTCCATGTCCATGTGGAGTACGAGTGGTGTCTGCAGAATGATGACCTGGATGAGAGTGAGGATGAGCTGGAGGACAAGGTGAAGCCTTCTTTGTCATGTTGGGTTAGGGTTAGGTTGTAGTCACGTTGTAGTTGAGGTGACAACCGCCTGTCTCCTTCAGCCGATTCCAGCACGCCGTGAAGAGCGTCCCATCAGCTGCTACGTGGGTGGAGCTGGTCCTAAGCTGGCATTGGCTGGCCGGGACAGGCAGAGGCCTCAGGTTCCCAGTATGATGATCAGCAACGAGACCTACGGAACCATGTTGGACCCGAACCTGCCTCCACCTGGACAGACACCACCGCTGCCCCCACGAGACGCCAGCAGGGGTGAGAGTCTGGTGGGAGGGCCTTCCCTCTCTCACGTCACCGCTACAGAAACGCCTGCTTGTGCTCCTTTGACTGGTGTGTTGTGGAATCAGCAGGAAGACCGCGATCTTCGTCTGACCCCCCCAACCCTCAAATATGTGACAGCGCCATGTACGGTGCGTGCCTCTCGTCTCCAGGATCTCCTGCTCCTGTCCTTCATCAGTCGCAGAGCCTTTGATCGGGTCAACAGTGACATCATACTTCCTGTTTCTCTGTCCCTGCTCTTCTTCCAGTTCTCCCAGTGGGCCCACCTCCTCCAGTAAACAAGAGGACCAGCATGTTAGGAGGCAAGGTCCAGTCTGCTAAGGACACTTCTCTTCCCCCGCTCCCCCCACCCCCCACCAGTTATCCCACTGCCTCCAGTCCTACCAACAGTCTCGTCACCCCCCCACATCAAAGCTCCATCCATCCCTCCACCAGTTCCCAGTCATCAGGCTGGAAGACTACCAGGACCAGGAGCCAGAGGGTGTGTAGTGTACTGCTGATCCTGGATCAGAAGGTGTCTAGTTTCAGTATTTGCATTAATATCTGTGCTTTTAGGTCAGAGAGTTGTCGTCCGCAGAGACCTCCTGTCAGGAACCAGCAAGGTGATGTCCCATCGGGTTCACTTCTGGAAACATCTGGATCAGATGGGACATCAGAATGATGTTTCTGTGTGTGTTTTCTCTGAAGGGTCTGAGTCCAGGTCCCCACAGAGCCCATCTCCTCCCACCCCCAAACCCAGGAGCACCTTCTCCGTAAGTCATCCAGGCCAACACCAAAACACACGAAACGGCAGCAGAATTTGATACACAACAAAATCTGATCACATCGATTGATTGGTCGAGCGTATGACTCCCACGATGGACTGTGTGACTGGTGGAGCTCAGAATGAAACATCAGGGTCAGCATCTCTTCCACCTCCATCATAACAGTGCAGGGACAAACCATTGCTGCTCTGCTGGACCAGAATCGCAGGATGTTCACGCTCCCTGTGGCCTACGAAAACCCCTCCTGACAGGCTTGTAGCCTTCTACACCTCCTGCTGCTCCACCATCTCACCATCTCACACACACTGGAGCCTTGCTCCCCTTTTCCTCCTCCATCTCCACCCGAGGCTCAGACCCAGCAGAGCCATGAGCAGCCAGGTCCCTCAAGAAGAAGTCCAACCCCCTGACCCTAACCCAGGTCCCTCAAGAAGATGTCTACCCCCTAATCTTAGCCCAGGTCCCTCAAGAAGAAGTCCACCCCCCTAACCCTACTAGGCCAGGTCTTCTTGTTCACTAACCCTCACCCATGTTCACTGTATCTGACTCTAGAAGCAGAAGCCCCAGCGAGTTAAGGCCATCTACAACTGCTCTGCTGATCACCCTGATGAGCTGACCTTCTATGAGGGGGAGTTGATTGTAGTTGAAGGAGAGGAGGACAGCGAGTGGTGGGTGAGTCTGTTTCCGTGGTGATGACATCGTCCACGACATCACAAGCATGTGCTCAGCTCTCGACTCTGTCTTCCAGTTTGGACACATTGAGAATGAGCCAAGCAGGTGTGGACTATTTCCAGTGTCCTTTGTCCACTTCATCACAGACTGACGCGTCTCGTCTACCAGCGTGGCGAGGCTGCAGACGCGCTGTGTTGCAGACGACCTTCAGAGAGCTGAAGGTCGCCTTCAGAGGCTTCTGAAAAGATGGGAGAAAGTGAGACGGGTCTGTCTCACCTTCCTGCATGTCTGTACTGGAAGATTCATGGTTATCAGTAGAAACAAAGAGAAAGACCATCACCTTGTTTTGGAATAAAATGTGAATTTTGGAGACATGTTCGACAAACTTTATCATAATTAGTTAATTAAAAAAAAAAACCTTTAAAAACAAATGTTTGAAAAGTATGCAATTATTTATTGTGTACTTTTAATCATTTTATTATGGACAAGATGCTTTTTAAAATTGTAACTATAATTACTTATTCCTAAATGATTAATGTCACATCAATGACAATGAGTATGGAAGCATATCAGATGTCGTCTTGGTTTATTAAATAATAAACACCGATAGTTTGATTATTGCCTGTGTTCTCTTTGCTTGTGTGCTTAAATCATAAACACACTTGGAATCTTTGTGGCCTATTTTTCTAGATGTTTTAGCTGCTCAGACAATTTTGTTACCTGACAGGTAGACCAGGCCACGCCCACTCTGCGCCCGGGCCCCACCCCCGCCCGCCCACCGGAAACTCGTCAATCAGAGTTGGGTCAGATCAATGAATCAATAAAGAAAATATCAATATATCAATAAACAGTGACCAACAACCTTCTGGGGACGCAGTCCAACGGAACCAGGACCGACTTTGACATTTAGCACATAGCGCGTCGTTCTCTAACTGTGATCTCTAGTCAAATGAGACAAACATATATATTGTAGCGCTTCACGGAAGATCAGACAGAGTTAGCAAAAACACCCTGGCTTGGTGTTCATGCTGTTAAAATGTATGAAAACGTTATCCTGCCCTGAGTTTGAGTTATTTATTGTTTTTGATGAAAATATTAGAGTAAAAGTGGAACCAAGTTGGGTCGCTTGTTTCGTACGGAAACAGTTCCGCGGGTTCCGGAAGTGATATAGTAGCCAAACTTGCCGCTGGAGTTCGTTGAAATAGTTGATTTTTATTTTTATTTTTTTCTATTTTTATTAGAATAAATGGCTGCTAAACGTAAAGGTGAAGCCACAGTTCCTGCAGAGGAAAGCGATCAGCTCTTGATTCGACCTTTGTGAGTGTTTAGTTGCTGTTTGAAGTAGACACATTTAACTGGTTATTTTACCATTTTAGAAAAGGGTTACAATCGTATTTCACAAAACACCGAAGCATCCATCTGTACAAAGGGATGGCTGTGTTGTATTGTGTTTGAAAGTGTTGTTAAACGTTTCAGAGGAGCCGGGCAGGAGGTGGGACGATCGTGTATCATCCTGGAGTTCAAGGGACGAAAAATAATGGTAAGAGATTTGATGATGAGGAGTCCGAACAGCAGCCTGAGCCAGTCTTTTGTGGGATGTAGCTGGACTGCGGGATCCACCCTGGTCTGGAAGGGATGGATGCTCTACCTTACATCGACCTGATCGATCCGGCGGAGATCGACCTGCTGCTCATCAGCCAGTGAGACTCTTTGAGTTCCTCTCCAGTGGCGTAAAACAGGACGGAGAAGCTGCTCTCGGCCTCCTTCATCACTATTGTTTGGTCCTCCCAGCTTCCACCTGGATCACTGTGGAGCTCTTCCCTGGTTCCTGCAGAAGACCAGCTTCAAAGGACGCACCTTCATGACTCACGCGACCAAGGCCATCTACCGCTGGCTGCTGTCAGACTACGTCAAAGTCAGGTAGGAACGCTGCGTCTTCATCAAGCATGCTGACATCCATGATGGCCCAAGACCTGGTGTGGTTTTCTGGGGAGGTAGAGGATCAAACCTAACACAGACCTTTGTAACAATCTGAGGCCGTCTGCTCACAGGAGGCCTGGAACCTTCAGGTCAGGTGTTGTGGTGAAGCAGACGCCTGGACATGTGTCTGATCACTGATGGTCACCTTCTGTCACCAGTAGTAGCTCCAGCACTTTGAGAAGGTGAGGGTCAGGGTTGACCCTCTCCACTTCGTCATATCCTTCAGTCTCATCATGGCTCGTGGTCACTGGGACTCACCCTCGGGGTGTGCTGCAGCACCTGAAGTCTGTCAGGGTGGGGTCAGGCCAGGTCACGTAGCGAGCACTTATCTGAGTAGGAATCTCGCTGGTGGAGGGGTGCGTTCTCATCCCTCGACTGAACAACCTCCCGCCACAGCCAGCTGCTGATTGTCCACGTGAGCCAGCGTGACGAGCCGTGGTCGTCCGCTGAACCTGGCCTCCTTAACTGAACTGCATCCGTTACTCTGGAGTCCTCCGGTCAGGAGGGGAGGAGCCAAACCTCTCACAGATGTTATTAAACAGAGATAGTTAGTGTCTCCTACAGTTACAACAGGCAGAAAGACAAAGAGACCACACACACACACACACACACACACACGCTCGACTGTACTGATGACAGAACGTGGATGGACTTCAAAGGACCTTAGAATCGTTCATCTCACGAGGAGCTTCAGTCAGTCTGAAGGTTTGACTTGTGACTGTTGTTCTTGCAGCAACATCTCAGCAGACGACATGCTGTACACCGAGACGGACCTGGAGGAGAGCATGGAAAAGATCGAGACCATCAACTTCCACGAGGTCAAAGAGGTTGCTGGTATTAAATTCTGGTGTTACCACGCTGGTCATGTCCTCGGCGCCGCCATGTTCATGATCGAGATCGCTGGAGTCAAGGTGTGGCCACTGCTCCTCTTCCTCCTCTTCACCTCCCTGACTGCTCATGTGGGAATCATTACCTCACTCATATTAAGTGTGTGTGTGTGTATGTGTATATGTATGTGTGTGTGCGTGTGTGTGTGTGTGTAGTTGTTGTACACAGGAGATTTTTCCCGTCAGGAGGACCGACACCTGATGGCTGCTGAGATTCCCAGTGTGAAACCGGATATTCTGATCACTGTGAGATGAACCCCGAGTGAACCAGACCAGCAGAACCTGTCCTTCTGATCTCATCTGTCCGTTGTCCATCTGTCTGTGTCCCAGGAGTCCACCTACGGGACTCACATTCATGAGAAGAGGGAGGAGCGCGAGGCCCGCTTCTGTAACACGGTCCATGACATCGTGAACAGGGAGGGTCGATGTCTGATCCCGGTCTTTGCTCTTGGTCGAGCCCAGGAGCTTCTACTCATTCTTGGTGAGACCCTTTCAGTCCTGTCCCTCGTCCCAGTCCTGTCCCTCGTCCCAGGCCCAGGCCCAGTCCTGTCCCTCGTCCCAGTCCTGTCCCTCGTCCCAGGCCCAGGCCCAGTCCTGGTCCCAGTCCTGTCCCTCGTCCCAGTCCCAGTCCTGTCCCTCGTCCCAGGCCCAGGCCCAGTCCTGGTCCCAGTCCTGTCCCTCGTCCCAGTCCCAGTCCTATCCCTCGTCCCAGGCCCAGTCCTGTCCCTCGTCCCAGGCCCAGTCCTGTCCCTCGTCCCAGTGCCGGGCCCAGGCCCAGGCCCAGTCCTGTCCCTCGTCCCAGGCCCAGGCCCAGTCCTGTCCCTCGTCCCAGGCCCAGTCCTGTCCCTCGTCCCAGGCCCAGGCCCAGTCCTGTCCCTCGTCCCAGTCCCAGTCCTGTCCCTCGTCCCAGGCCCAGGCCCAGGCCCCCTCCTAATGGAGGCTATGATGTAACAACCTCATTCACATGAAGTGTCTTTGATAATATGCAGGGTTCGTTAAAGGGGACATATTAAACGTCCTTTTCCAGGGCTTTATTCCGTATATTTGTGGATCCAGTAGCATCTGGAGGTCAAGGCAGTCAACAAGTGTCCGTTCTGAGCTGGGCTGTAAACTAGTGTGTTTAGAGACTGAACTCAGACCTTCAGTTTTCAAACAACATTACGAACATTTCATTTAGACATCAAAGAAGCAGGTTGTCCAGTCCACCTTTAGAGGTTTCTGCTATCAATGGTGTTTATTGACTACTGCTGGCATGAAGGAATGTGCTGGACCTCACCTGCAGTTTCCATCTGACTGGTCAGTGTGATCTTATCTTCTGATAGACGAATACTGGCAGAACCATCCAGAGCTCCACGACATCCCCATATACTACGCTTCCTCTCTGGCCAGGAAGTGCATGGCTGTTTACCAGACCTACATCAACGCCATGAACGACAAGATCCGCAAGGCCATCAACATCAACAACCCCTTTGTGTTCAAACACATCAGCAACCTGAAGGTGAGCCAAGATGGTTTCAGAGCAGCTTCAGCATCAGAGTGAGGAAACACCTGAGCTGTGACTCAGTTTGATGAGGGTCAGGGTCATGGTGAGGGTCAGTTTGATGAGGGTAGCAGGTCAGAGGACTCTGGACCTTCTGGAGAACCTGTTGCTTTTGCTTTTAGAGCATGGACCACTTTGATGACATTGGGCCCAGCGTGGTGATGGCGTCTCCAGGCATGATGCAGAGTGGTCTGTCCAGAGAACTCTTTGAGAGCTGGTGCACCGACAAGAGAAACGGCGTCATCATCGCCGGCTACTGCGTGGAGGGAACGCTCGCCAAGGTGAGTCAGGCAATATGGACACCAACCAGCAGATGTGTCCTTCACACTCCTCACATATGCTCCAGGCATTTGTCTCACCTGTGTGTGTGTGTGTGTGTGTGTGTGTGTGTGTAGCACATCATGTCAGAGCCTGATGAGATCACGACCATGTCCGGTCAGAAGCTGGCGCTGAAGATGTCGGTGGACTACATCTCCTTCTCTGCTCACACAGATTATCAGCAGACCAGCGAGTTCATCAGAGCTCTCAAACCTCCTCACGTGGTAATCATGTGTTCATGTTTTCACCTCGCCACTCTGAATGCCGTGCTGGTGTCTGACTTCGCTTTTCTTCCTGATGGACGGTGGTCAGATCCTCGTTCACGGGGAACAGAACGAGATGGCCCGTCTGAAAGCCGCTTTGATCCGAGAATACGAAGATAACGATGAGGTTCACATTGAGGTCCACAACCCAAGAAACACGGAGGCCGTCACCCTCAACTTTAGAGGAGAGAAGCTCGCCAAGGTCTGTAGCCTCGGCCCCACTCCCAGAATGCTCTGCTGAACTTCTCCTAACTCCCAGAATGCTCTGCTGCAGGTGATGGGTTCCCTGACTGACAGGAAGTGTGTGCAGGGTCAGAGGGTTTCTGGGATCCTGGTCAAGAGAAACTTCAACTACCACATCATGACACCGTCCGACCTGCCCAGTCAGTCACAGTGTGTGTGTGTGTGTGTGTGTGTGTGTGTGTAGAGAGTGTGAGAGAGTGTGTGTGTGTGTGTTCAGTTCTGATGGAGGCTTCCTGTCTTTTTGTGCCAGACTACACAGATCTGTCTGTAGGGACGGTGACTCAAATCCAGGCCATCCCCTACACAGGTCCCATCTCTCTGCTGGTCAGTCAGCTCCGCAGCCTCACTGGTGAGTGAACAACTTCCCGTAATGCATCACACCCTAAAATCAGCTGGTGTTAAGCAGATTTTCATTTGTGCTGCTTCTGTCAGCTTGTCCATTGAGACCATGTTAATGTCACCTTAATTGTGTGTGTGTGTGTGTGTGTGTGTGTGTGTGTGTGTGTAGGGAGATGTGGAGCAGGTGGAGGGAGCGTCAAAGATCACCATCAGGATCTTCAAGAGTGTCACTCTGGTTCACGAGGGTGGGATGGTGCTTCTGGAGGTCAGTTGGAACATCGTGGGCGTCTGACTGAACATTCACACTTGTACAGTCGATCACTCATGAAAGAGGCGGAGCTTTCAGCATCTGTCCAATCAGAAACAAGCAGCAGGTAGAACAGAAGAGCCCAGATTTAAGGTCTGAGAGGTTTAATAGTCTGCCCACATAGTTGGTTTCACATCCTGTGTTTCATGGATCACAAATCAATTGATGTGATTGTCTGCAGGCGCAGTGTTCAATCATCAGTCCTGATGAACCCAAAGCTCTGCTCTAAAGTCACTCATGTTGTTTTTAGTGGATCGCCAACCCACTCACTGATATGTATGCTGATGTCGTTACCACGGTGATTCTGGAGGTCCAGTCCAACCCCAACGCCCAAAAATGTGAGGGGAACGAGGTGACGTGGTCAGATGCTTGGTTATACGTTCACTGATCCAGACAAATGTGTCCCTTTGTTTCAGTTCTTGAAGGAAGCAGAGAAACATTTGACTCAGGCGTGTTTGTTGAAAGGCTGGAGCTGATGCTGCAGTAAGTTTGATCAGAAGAGCTCTGGGCCACGGAGGGTTAGGGCGTTTCTAAGAGGGGCTCGTTGTGCACAGTGACATGTTTGGAGACGACTGCGTGAACTCGAAGGACGGACATGTGACGGTGATGGTGGACGGGGTGGCCGTGTCCATCGACACACACACACGAGTGAGTAACACTGGTCCTGAATCTGCGGGGAGCGGGACATGGTTGAGAAGGTGAGCTGACCTCTGACCTCTACAGGCCGTGTGCTCAGAAGATGAGTCTCTGAGGGAGATGGTGGAGGTCGCCGTCCACCGGCTCTATGACGCCCTCAGCCCCTCCAGTGACGTGACGAGCGGTGGGCGGAGTGATCAGTGACGTTTTGGAAGAGAACAGGAACAAATAAAGCTTTTTGTGTGTTTCCACTTGTTCTGGAGTCTTTGCCTGGTTCCTCATGACCATGTTTATCCTGCTGATGTGGACTGAAGGGGAAACGTTGTTTCTCCGAAGTCCTCCAGGATGTGCCGTTTGGCGTAAGGACACTTGAACTTGGAGCAAGTGGGACAGGACTTGAACATAAGCCTTTGCTCCGCCTCCTGACGGGTCCCAACCGCTGTGACTCCTGATCGACACCAGAGCTGATCTGAGATGAGACGTGCTAATCTGTCAGCTTGTGGTGACCCGGTGGAGCTGCGGCTGCCTTCAGCACTGCGTCTCCTTGCTGTCCATGTCCTGCCGTCTCTGCTTCCTGCATCGATTTGCCTTCATTCTTGTCACATTTTTATCGGTCAGATCCTCAAAGGAATGCTGAGCGCATCCTGTGGGCCTCCCAAAGTCCTCCTCCAAGGACTCCTGCATCAGGTGGGAGTCACAGCTGGGGTCCTCCAGGATGGTGGCCATGCAGAAGGTGTCCAGAGGAGGGTGGTGAGCAGCTCCAGGGTCTGTCTCAGGAACTGGAGGAGTGCTGGTCTGGAGGGGGAAGGGTGGGGGGAACCTCGGGGCCGTGCTGCTGCTGCTGGGGGCGGCTGGAGGCTTGAACAGCCGAAGGGACGCAGACTCCAGGCTGCTCAGCAGCTCGCCATTCTGGGAAAATGAAAAGTTGGGTTCAACGTTCAGCTGAAGCTGAGCTGATTGTCCCAGACAAAAACCGAAATTCTGACCCGCAATTATTTGTTGTTTTTTTTGTAGTTTTAACGAGGATCAGTTAAAGAGATGAGCCGAATCTATACGAGCTCTAATGTCAACATTCCTGCTCCAGAGGCCTGGACCTAAAGCCTGGGGGGACAGGCCGGGACCCCACGTTCCCAGGAGGACGGGGACACTCACACTCGGGAAGAAGAGAGACTTTGTGTTCTGTTTAAACTGTCGATCCAGCTTCTGGTCCTGAAAAGGACAAAAGAAGAGCGATGATGAAGCAGCGCAGCGGTGACAGTGGACCTTCAGAAGAGACAGACCCACCACACAGTGGACTAGGATGCTCAGAGGGACCCAGAAGAGCAGAGAGAAGGCCACCACCGACCCCACGATGTTGTCCGTCAGGAACTTCCCAAAGGTGTTGATGTCCAGTTTGTCGATAAAGTCCCACAGACGCTCCACCACGTCCTGCACCTGCTTCATGCACTTTCCCTGCACACGCACACACGCATACACACAAACACACACACACACAGACTCAGTGGGGGCAGCACCCACGCCTGTGGGACCAGAGGGACGGGGGACTCACGGCTCCATCACAGAAGCCGACGGTGCAGGGTTTCCCTTTCCGCAGGAACAGGAAGTGACCCGATTGGTCCTGATAGGGGGCGCAGACGCCCCCGCTGCCACGGCAACACACTTTACATGAAGAGTAGGTTTCTGCACACACACACACACGGTGTCTTCATCAAACCTGACTGTGTGTGTGTGTGTGTGTGCGCTACCATTGCAGGCGCAGGGCTGCAGCAGGAGGACGGCCTGGCAGAAGGGCACACACTCTCCGTCCAGACACTTGCCGCTGTCCAGACAGGGTGTGTTGTTGGGAGCATTGTCGGGAGGGGGACACTCGCTGCTGTTTCCTGGAACACAAGCATCCCTGAGTATCACTCAGAGGTCAGGGTGGGGTCACTAAGAGGGTCAGGCTGCCACTCACCTGTGCAGTAGGAGTGACCTTTACAGGTGGCCTCCATGGGTTCCTGACACACTTCACCTTCAGGCTGGAAGTGGCAGTTGTGACAGCACACGCTGTTCCTGTCACTGGACACACACACACACAGCGGCATCATGGGACGTGGAGTCCCACCGTCCTCACCTGGAGCCCCGCCTCTCACCTGCACTGGGCGCCGACCCTCAGTTTGCAGTCGGGGCCGCAGCAGCGGTCCGAGTTGATGTGCAGTAGACCTGGGTCGCAATCTTCTCCGGGCTCCACCCGGGAGTTTCCGCACACGTTGATGTTCCGCTTCCGGAAGCAGGACGGAGCCTTCGACCTCAGACGCTTCACGATGGAGCGTTTGCTGCAGTTTGAGAAGAACTGGGGACGACAGGCATCGATCAGGACGCCACCCTGACCCTGACTTCCACCATGACCTCGTCCTCCACCCCGACATCCTGACCTCCACCCTGACCCTGACCCCGACCCTGAGTTGTGTCACACCACCTTGTTGTTTGCGTGATCTCCGCTCACGGCTATCGGGTACATGACGTACTTCCCGCCGTGGTCCTCTCCAGGGGCGCAGTCCGGCATGTCGTCGGGGTCGTGTTCTGCCCCGAAGTTGTGGCCGAGCTCGTGCGTGGTCACCAGGTCGGCTTCCTGTTGGGACACACTCACACCAATTCTTCCCGCCAAATCCTCCTTCAATCGGCTCGGAGAAGTCGGAATTCCTCCCGGTGACACGGCGCCGCTCACCTTGGTCAGGATGGTTTTCCCGTAGTTTTTAGTGCTGGTTAGTCCCGTGTTTAAGTACATCGCCCTCTGCTGGTTCGAAGACGAAGCAGACGCTGAGAAATAAACGGCAAAGTCAGACAGTCAGCGACGAGGCAGGGACGAGTCGGCGGAACGTCAGGAGCGCATGAGACCTTTGGAGCACAGCCCCCCAGCGATGTCGGGTTTGGACGGGGCGACGTAGGCCAGGCCCAGAGTCCCTTCGTCGAAGTCTTGATAGGTGAACAAGTGAGCCAGACACACGTTGGCGGCTTTGTCGGCGATGTCGGCGCTGAACTGCTGCTCGGACACGTTGACATGAAGACATGAGAAGTTGAGACAGCCTCAGTTCTCCAACCCTAACCCTTACCTCCAGGAGCTTCTTCACGTCCCACACATCTCGGTTCTCTGTAGGACTTCCTCTCATGTTGAAATGGCGTTTCCCTGGAGCCACGCTGGTGGGGCTCTTCTCGATGATGATCTGACAGGACAGAAACGTTATTGTTGGCGCGAGCCTCGATGGTGAGAACATCGACCTGTGACACACCTGCTGGATCTGAACCCCGTAACCTGAGAACTCCTGGTCCCACGTGGTGTTCCTGTAAATGTCATCTACGCGGTCAATGAGTTCAATCTGGAACGAGTGAGTAGATTAGAAGGGCGGAGACCGCATCGCCATGGTGACAGAGGCTGGGCTCACCAGGTAGTTGAGGGTTGTGCTCTCCTCACTGTGGCCCATGTGTCTGAAGAAGCGATGGTCAGCCACCAGCAGTAGAGGACACGTGTTCTTCACGTGATCGTGAACCTCACGCTTCGCTCTCACCTCCAACTCTGACAGCAAAGTGGACAAAGCCCGACCCTCACCGTTATTTAACAGCTGGAACAGATCCAACCACCGTGTGACCTTCTGGAAGGGTTAACCTACTGGGGCTGTCGGGAGCCGGGGGGTCGGAGTTCACGCCCTCAGGGAGAAGATAGGACGTGTTGGACCTCACATAACCGCAGACTGGAGGTCGCCGCAGTCTCCTCAGGTTACGGATGTCTTCAGAGCGGTAGACCAGCAGACGACCATCAGGGGGCGCTGACGTGAACCTCCACAGAGGCTGGCGTAAAGAGACAGAGGTCATGCATGGTGAGGTCACTCAAGGTCAAGGTCAACACCTGATCTGAGCATCTGATCTGACAGAAAGACCACGCAGGTGGACCAGGTGGTTCTGCACCGTGCACGTATGGAGTCATTCTGTGGTGTGCACGTTTGAGCTGTGCATGTGTGAGGTCAGTCTGAGGCGTGCACGTGTGGGGTCTGACCTCGACGTTGTACTCGCCTCCGTCCGTCAGGATGCGAGCAGAGAACTCGTTTTCATCCATGTGCGCCTGAACGCGCGAGTTCTCCTCTCCTGTAACACAACAGCCCTCAGTCTGGAGTGTGCACGTGTCTCGTGCACGCGTGTCAACGCTCCGTACCAACAACGTGTCCGCTGAAGTAGTTGTGTCTGTTGACGGCGTAGGGCCGCTCCCGCCCGTCCCCGCCCACCACCACGGCCCTGAAGTCGTGGGTGAAGAGCTGGTCGTTGGTCCTCAGGTACAGCGTGAAGTGTCTGTAAACACAAAAAGGACCTGTTGCATTCTGGGACTTTCTGGGCTTCCGATCTGCATCAATTGTGACCTATGACCTCAGCAAAGCATCAAAGCTGATCAGCTTCTCCACGTGAGTCTCTGTCTGGACGTCACGGCGGCGAACAGAGTGGGTCCGCAGGTCGGACAGAGGAAGCACCTCGAAGTCATCCAACATGGATCTGAGATGTCCTGCAGAGGAGAGATCAGGAGAAAGGACCCATGTTTGATGTGTGTGTGTGTGAGGGTGTGTAGAAGTAGAACGTCCTCATGTATATTCGGCCCTATGTCTCATTGGTGAGTTAGGCTGGTAACCGTAACTCCACTACTTTCGTTGGTGTTTGGGTTACCCAATCCCTCTAACCCTAATTCTCTGGCCCTAACCCTCAAGCCCTAACTCTCTGACCCTAACCCTAAAACCCTAACTCTCTAACCCTACCCCATGACCCTAACCCTAACTATCTAACCCCCTAAACCTATCTAACCCTAACTCACTAATCCTATCTAACCCTAATCCTGTAACCCTGAGTATCTAACCCTAACCCTATCTAACCATAACCCTATCTAACCCTAACCCGAACTCCTAACCCTATTTAAGCCTAACCCACTAACCCTAACCCTATCTAACCCTAACCCTGTAACCCCAAGTATCTAACCCTAATCCTATCTAACCCTAATCTGAACTCGTAACCCTGTCTAACCCTAACCCTCAAACCCTAACTCTCTGACCCTAACCCTAACCCTACCCCTATGACGCTAACCCTAACTATCTAACCCCCTAACCCTATCTAACCCTAACTCCCTAATCCTATCTGACCCTAATCCTGTAACTCTAAGTATCTAACCCTATGCCGAACTCCGAACCCTATTTAACCCTAACCCACTAACCCTAACCCTATCTAACCCTAACCCCATCTAACCCTACCCCTATCTAACCCTAACCCTCTATCCCTATCTAACCCTAACTCTCTAACCCTAACCCTATCTAACCCTAACCCTCAAACCCTGACCCTCTAACCCTAACTCTCTAACCCTAACCCTAGTTCCAGATGTTTGGAGGCCGTTGTTCTGATCTTTGGAGGCTCCTGGATTTAACGCGACATGACATTTCGAACCGGAATTTGTTGCCATGAACTTGAATTAAAAGATTTTACCTTCATGTTCCTCTTCCGTTTCTGCTGCAGCACAAATGACGAACTCGGTCAAAACAATCACTGAGAAAAAATACAGATGTTCTCTCATTTTAGTCCTTTAATGAAGGTTTAATCCTCCAAAGAGAAAAAACGGCAGTTGCGAGATTTTCTCGACCGTTTAAAAAAAAAAAATAGAACATTAAACAGAATCCAGAAACTCCATCTACCCAACAAGGAAAAATACAAACGTCCTCTGACTCAAATGATTCAGACTTTCGTGTTTTTAGCAGCTTATGAAACAAATAATTTGAACAAGGAAGAGACAGCGGCTGCTGGACCGGAAATACAGCTGGCCTTTCACAATAAAAGCCACTGAAGGAGACAAAAGTGTGTTAAAAGCAAGATTATCTTCATCAGATTATCTTCATCATATTAAATCAGAGGGAGACGATTCAAGTCGAAAAAAAACATTAATTCAGCCTGCAACAACACTCCAGCAGCAAAATATTTGTTTCTTTGTTGTTGCTCTTCTGCTCATCAGCATCTTAAAAATACAACCCTAATGAAGAACGAAAATCACGAAAGTCCAGTACAGGATCAAAGAAGTCCAATACATCATCATCATCATCATCATCATCATCATCACCATCATCATCATCATCATCATCATCATCACCACCATCATCATCATCATCATCATCACCATCATCATCATCACCACTATCATCGTCATCATCACCATCATCATCATCATTACCATCATCATCATCATCATCATCATCATCATCACCATCACCGTCATCATCATCATCATCATCATCATCATCACCATCACCACCATCATCGTCATCATCATCATCATCATCACCATCATCATCACCACCATCACCATCACCACCATCATCGTCATCATCATCATCATCATCACCATCATCAT
The DNA here is from genome assembly GCA_911728415.1 of Lagocephalus sceleratus. Lineage (NCBI taxonomy): Eukaryota > Metazoa > Chordata > Actinopteri > Tetraodontiformes > Tetraodontidae > Lagocephalus > Lagocephalus sceleratus. Next base: position 111,782 of record CAJVRN010000238.1, on the reverse strand, counting down.
CAACATCATCTTCATCATCATCATCACCATCATCACCACCATCATCATCACCATCATCACCATCATCACCATCATCATCTTCATCATCATCATCATCACCACCATCACCATCATCATCACCATCACCATCATCATCAACATCATCATCATCATCACCATCATCATCATCATCTCCCTCCTCCTCCTCCTCCTCCTCTTCCTCCCCCTCCTCCTTCTCCTCCTTCTCCTCCTCTCCCTGCTCTTCTTCCTCCTCCTCTTCCTCCTCCTCCTCCTCTTCTTCTTCCTCCTCTCCTCCTCTTCTTCCTCCTCCTCCTCCTCTTCTTCTTCCTCCTCTCCTCCTCTTCCTCCTCCTCTTCCTCCTCCTCTTCCTCCTCCTCCTCCTCCTCTTCTTCTTCCTCCTCTCCTCCTCTTCTTCCTCCTCCTCCTTAGATAAAAACCTAACCATTTCATCACTGTTGTTTTTTTTGTGGTACTGGTTCGTCCCCCCCGTTGGAGGAGGTTCTTTCCATTCCGGCCTGTGGGGGGCAGCAGAGCTCCGGCAGCGTCTGGGGGGACAGCAGAAGAAGACGCGGCTGTGCTGGTGGACTGGTGTGTCCCAGTTCTCCCAGTTTGTGCTGTTGTTTTTGAGACATGGACGCAGAAGACACGGTGAGTACATTCAGGTGTTCTCGTGACGGCTGATGAAGCAGCTGAGCCGCGTGTGCGCGTGCGCAGGCGGGGTACCGAGAGGCGTGTGTCCAGTGCGGCTCTGTGGACTGGGGGCTGTGGGAGGAGGCCTTCTACTGCAGGACCTGCCACACCGGCACTCAGGTGAGCACACGGGTGAGCACTCAGGTGAGCACGCACCTGCCGCCGGACCCCCACCTGACGCTCAGCCTCCTCCACAGAGAAGCAGAGACGTGGAGGACACCAGCTTCAGCCGAGGCTCCAGCAGGGTCTCCACCCTGGGGTCAGGGGTCAGAGGCCGGAGGACAGGTGAGGGGTTAGGGGTCAGTCAGGGTCAGGAGTCATTAGGGTTAGGGGTCAGTCAGGGTTAGGGATCAGGGGTTAGGGGTCAGTCAGGGTCAGGGCGCTGGAGCCCCCTGTCGTCATGTTCTCTGGCTGGCAGAAGGTGGGCGAGAGTGGAGCGTCTGTGAAGGCTTCCAGTTCATCCTGACGACGCAGGCGGACGCACTCCTCGCTCTGGGAGTTGGCCCCGCCTTCAAGGTCAGTGGGGGCGGCGGCGGGGGACAGGGGGGCAGAGGGGAGGGCGCTGACTCCAGTCTGGTTGCAGGAGCAGGTCTTGTGGGAGCTGTGGAGACGCTACCTACAGAAGAGTGGACAGGCCTACACACACAAACCAGCCAGAGGACCCCACTTCAAACTGGTGAGTCCTGGTGGGGACAGGTCAAAGGTCAAAAACACCTTATCTGATGGTGGCCCCCCCAGGACTCGGACACGTCTTCAAGATCTTCTGTCCTTGGATCAGACAGAGGAACATCTGCATCTGGTCTGTCTGTCTGTGTGTGTGTGTGTGTGTGTGTGACAGAGAGTATGTGTGTGTCTGTGTGTATTAAATGTGTACACGTGTCTTCCAGACTTCTCCACTTATATGTCGGCGAGCTCCGCCTCCGTTGATGACATCACTGCGCGGTCGTCTGGGAGGCGGAGCCACCGTGCGATGAGCATGAGGAAGACTCTGGCTCTGCTCCACCTGGCTCTGCTGTGGAGCCGTGAAGCTCTGACCCTCAGCGACCTGCTCAGGTGAGACCACGCCCCTCCGATGATGTCACATCTCTGGGCGGTCCCGAGGACTCTCTGTCTCCCAGGTTGGTCCACGAAGGTCACGTCCCGTATGCCGACGCCTTCCAGCAACTTCCAGACGAGATGATGGAGGGCAAACAGGCTGTGGTCTTCAGGGTGGAGGTCAGCTGGTGGTCTGAGCAGGACCAGAGATGTGACTGACTGTCTGTCTGTCTGTCTGACTGACTGTTTGTCTGTCTGACTGACTGTCTGTTTGTCTGACTGACTGTCTGTCTGACTGACTTACTGCCTGTCTGTCTGACTCCCTCCCTGTCTGACTGACTACCTGTCTGTCTGACTGACTGACTGTCTGTTTGTCTGACTGTCTGTCTGACTGCCTGTCTGTCTGACTCCTTCCCTGTCTGACCGACTGCCTGTCTGTCTGACTGACTGACTGCCTGTTTGTCTGACTGACTGACTGTCTGTCTGTTGTCTGACTGTCTGTCTGTCTCCCTGACTCCCTCCCTGTCTGCCTGTCTGTCTCCCTGACTCCCTCCCTGTCTGCCTGTCTGTCTCCCTGACTCCCTCCCTGTCTGCCTGTCCTCCAGAGCGTGCCGTCTCACTCTGCTGTCCATCGGGAGGCTGAGGTTCTTCTTGGGTTCCTGCAGCTTCCTTCTTTTCCTCCCATCAGCAGCCACAGTCTGCTGCACCCGTGCAGGCTCAGCCTGCGCTACCTGCTGGACGCCAACCTGCCAGGTCAGAGGGCACACGCCCACCTTCATGCTCCTCATGCTCAGCTGGGGGTTGACTGTCCTCTGGTTCTGCTCCAGTGGACCTCCACCCTGTGCTCTGCAGACTGATGGAGGTCAGTGGGTCCATGTCCCCACAAGTTCACACCTGTGGCGGCTCTTCTCGTCCAGCTGTGCCGCTCTACGATGCGAAGGCCGCCGCCCTCATCATCGTCACCATGAAGCTGCTGTTTGGGCTCGATGACCAAACTGAGTGGTGAGCACATTCTTCTGACTCCTGACATACGGTCCAGGTATTTGTCTCACCTGTGTGTGTGTGTGTGTGTGTGTGTGTTTCAGGGATTTGTCCAGTCAAGCAACTGAAGACCAGGACGCTGGTGAGCTCTGATTGGATGTTGTGGTCCTGAGGGAACTGAGCAGGTTTGAGACTGTGCTGCTGGACTGTAACAGGAGACCAGTTCAGTGTGAGGAGGTGGTACCGGCTGCTACAGGCGGTTCTGATCCGAGCTCAAACCAGGAAAAAGGTGGAAGTTTCCAGGTGAGACATAAACAGGTTCTCCTTCTGAGACCTTCACTTTGGTTAGGGCTCATCAGGGCTCTGAAGGAGTGTGTGTGTGTGTGTGTGAGTGTTTATGTGTGTGGGTGTGAGAGTGTGTGAGAGTTTCTGTGTGTGAGTGTGTGTGTGTTTCTGTGTGTGTGTGTGAGTGTGTGCGCACTCATTAATTGTCTGCTCTGATGTTCCTGAATGCTCTCCAGGAAACAGTGGAAGGCCAACAAGTGTGTGTCTGTGGACAGGAAGGACAGACGTGTTGTGATGAAGAGGAAGAGTGAGAATCCAGCACATAACAGATCAAATTTAAATGAGCACTTGTTGTGTTTCATTTATTTTATATTTATTTATGCCTCCTTTAGTTTTGTGATCAATCACTAGGTTACTTGTTGACCAGCAGGGTTTTCTTCACACCAGAACAAAAAACACTTTATTTATTTGTCTTTGTTATTTTTTTCTTCATCTTGTGAGATTATGGTGAAACAGAAGACAACAAAGACACATTAAAATTCCTCCATTGGCAGGCTTGTCCGTCGTGTCCAGGGCCCTTAGTTGTCCTGTGTAGTTAAGGTGTCCCCCATCCCTCAGACCACTGTTCCCAGTTCCTGAGAGGTGGCTCCACTGGGCCAGAGACAGGAAGTTTGAGTCCCTCCATCCACCAGAGATAATGATGAAGAGAGAAAAGAACTCTTCAAGACATCAGGTTTGATTAAAAAGTCCTCACGGACGTATCTGCAATGTTCTTCAGGAACAGCAGAGCAGCTGCGGGCGTGTTACGAGAAGCTGTCTTCTCGGTCAGCAGCAGGCCAGCAGCTCAAACCCTCCAGCTTCAGGTTCTGCTGGGGAGAGCAGCGAGGAGCAGACGGCCCCAGCTTCCACCAGAAGAAGCTGGCTGGAGGCACGCTGAGGAACTCTTGGTACTGGCACCCAGCACTGAAACGCTGTAAACCCAGGTGAGTCTTCTCCACGTCAGACCTGACAGGTACCGGTGTCGTGACGTGTTTGTTAGAGCTTGTCGGTCTTCTGTGCAGGACGTGTCGGGGTCACTACAGAGAGGTGAACGCCACGCTGCCGCAGACCTTCAGATGGTTCCTGCAGCTCTTCAGCTTCCTGCTGGACATCACACCGGCGTGTCTTTATGAGGAGGTGCTGAACGTTGAGCGAGACCTGTTCTCCAGCCACACGTGGACCTCGGAGCCTCTGAGATCATCGACGTTGAGACAAAGCAGAGACAATGTGGACGCTGACCACGAAGGGTGAAGCCTGAATCTGTTTCAAGAAGATCCACGTTGGTTACAGTTCATTAGTTGACCTTGTCTGAGGGACAGAAAATGTCTCCTCCCACCCAAAGAAAGGCCGTTTGATCCTCCAGCTTAAGGCTTCACCGCAGCGAAGTCATCCGAGGACAGTCGGTGTCTAGACGCTGGAATCAACAAGCTGTGTGTGAATGCATCATTTCTGAGGTCAGTCCAGGTAACGCTGCTCTCTGTAGTATCACCATGGTAACAAGGCCAACACTAAGAAGTTACCTAGCAACACGCAGACTGTCACACAGGGATAAAATGGTTGCTCAGGAGGTCATCTGCATCAGTCTCCCTCAGCTGGGAATGCTGATGGTCTGTGGTTGTACAACCTTCTTCAAATTGAAATGATTACAGCCTGTTGAACATCTAAAGCCAAACGTCTGAACACACAACCAAGCTCGCCCCTTTTTTGCGTTATTGAAAAGAACTGACTTCACTCCTTTTTTTTTTTATTTCTATTTATAGGAAGTAGAAAAAACTAGTAGTTGAGGCCAATTTGATCAAAGTGTTCCCTTTTGTTAACTACATGAAACCCCACTGAAAAATGTGCTGTAACACTCTGCTGCTCCAACAGGAAAAGCGGATGTGTGTTATTGTCTGCTCGGCTCCTTTACGTGTTCCAGTTGGTGTTAGTAGTAATGCTGGGATTAGTGCTAGTATTAAGGTTAGTCTTAGTGTTAGTATTGGTTAGTATTAAGGTCAGGGTTGGTCTCAGGTGCTCTCTTCTTCATCATCCTGCCCACACACTTTTGTCCTCAGGATCCTGAATGTGAACCCTGAGGTTTGCTGAGATTTTTAATTCTAAACTTAAAGGAGATTTGCAAACGGTTGTTCCAGGAACAGCGATGATGCGCACATGACATGTGGTGGCGGTTGTTGGAGGGAGTCGATTAACTGTTGGAGATGAACGGAACAAGACGGTTGACTGCAGACAGGCTGCAGAAAAAAGTTCACCTTCCCGTCTAGCATCCCTGTAGCCATGGCAACATGAGGATGTTTCCGAGAGATCGAGCCCTCCAGCCCAGATCACTGAATAAAATCATCCTGTTTTACTTAAACGAAAATAAAAGAAAAAGCTGTAACATCTCTTTACATTCTTTTTCAAACGCCCTGATTCTCCCGTCGTCAGTTTTGGAAGTGTGTTACTATAAACGGTCCAAACGGTCCTCACATCGTTGGTGCACTAAAGAGTTTGTTCGTTTCTTGGTTGCTGACCTTTGACCCTGACGGTGGAGAAGGCTGAAGGAGTCTGGACAGCTGATTTTATTGAATTAAAGGCTTTTTTCTGGATCTAATCCTGATGGTTGTCGGAGGATAGTAGCAAGGTCATTGATTGGCTTTGATCGGTAACAGCTGAAGATCGATCCCGGCCTTCCTATCGATCACTCTGTTCTTTTTGTGTCCCTCGCGCGCGTCCCCGTGCCTGCGCGCTCCCGTCGAGCGCCTGCCAACCTTTCCCCCAGTGGAAGCGCGCGTCCGGGTTCACCGGGTTTACTGTGACACCACTGACTCCGGACACGCCCCCCGCACTCCCGCAGCCTGCGCTCGGCCAATGGCGTGACGAGCACGTTCCGACCACGCACCGCCCCGCCTGTGATTGGCCGCTGCGCGCTACACCTTTGACGCTGATTGGCTGGGTGTTACCAGCCGCCAGACTGATCTGAGGTTTGTTTCTCGGCTCCTTGTGTTTGTGTCGCTCTGGATCTCTCCTCTTCCTCCTCTCCTCCTCCTCCTCCGCGGAGCTCCGCCAGGTGAAGCCTCGACCAGCGGCGCCGTGACGGCTCTTCGTCGCTCCAGGTCAGCCTCCTGCTGCGGTTAATCTGGGTGTCTGTGTGTGTGAAGTTTTGATGCTGCTGCAGCTTTTGTTGGTTCTTCGCTTCTGCCGATTATTCTGGTGATTTGTTTCTTAAGTTTGATCAATGATTTGATGCCATTGAGGTCGTCAAGCGCCTGTGACGTCATAACCATCCGTCCTAGTACCTGAATCAAAGGTACAGTCTTTGTTTACATTAGACTGTAAAAGTAAAAGTTTGAGATATTTATTTAACAATGCAGGAAGCGTTTTTGACATTAAAAGCCACAAGTGAATTCCATGTCTGTTGCTGCAGCAGAGAGAAAACAGAAAACACTCAACAGTTTGTCGCTGTTGTGGTCGCATGTGATGCGTTCATGTGACTGTTGTATGTGGGAAATCGCGTCCTCTCGGCAGCCTCCGCTCTTGGTCCGTCTGTCTGGGCAGGTTTCTGCATGCCGACGTGAATGGGAGGAGGCGGGGCTTCGTCCTCGGCGCGCGCGCGTGTGCGAGAGCGCGCGTGTGCGTGGTAATATGTGGCTCCCCACCTTCGGTCACCCCCCCCATCATGGTGCAGGTCTGCTGCCCCTCCCTCCTGTCCTCATGACTGAAGTCTTTGTCTTCAGCTGCTCAGTTGTTCTTCAGACGTGTTTCCTGCTGGTCCCTCAAGCAGCTTCAGGCGCCGTCACGGCAGGCCTGAACGTTCCACCTCGTGGTTCTGGTGAGGAAGGTCTGAGGACGGAAAGTCATCTGGACGGACTGGGGGGACCAGTCTGGTGTTGGACCAGTGACCAGTCTGGTGTAGGACCAGTGACCAGTCTGGTGTTGGACCAGTGTGGTGTTGGACCAGTCTGGTGTTGGACCAGTCTGGTGTAGGACCAGTGACCAGTCTGGTGTAGGACCAGTGACCAGTCTGGTGTTGGACCAGTCGGGTGTTGGACCAGTGACCAGTCTGGTGTTGGACCAGTGACCAGTCTGGTGTAGGACCAGTGACCAGTCTGGTGTTGGACCAGTGTGGTGTTGGACCAGTGACCAGTCTGGTGTTGGACCAGTGACCAGTCTGGTGTAGGACCAGTCTGGTGTTGGACCAGTGACCAGTCTGGTGTTGGATCAGTGACCAGTCTGGTGTTGGACCAGTGACCAGTCTGGTGTTGGACCAGTGACCAGTCTGATGTAGGACCAGTCTGGTGTTGGACCAGTGGCCAGTCTGGTGTTGGACCAGTGACCAGTCTGGTGTTGGACCAGTGTGGACCAATGGTAGGGCAGGCTGGTTCTTCCAGGATCCTGGTGGCCCCGGTCTGCAGCCTTTGTTATAAATGTCCTGTAGGTGTCCTCCTGATGGTCAAGATGTCCTCATCTTCCAGCTGATGACACTCCCCGTGAGGATGCCCACACCAGGTGAGGACGTTTGAGTCTCGTCTCAGGTGGTAGAGTTGCTGATGGCCTTCTTCACCATGGTGTTGATCCTCTGAGATCTTCACCCAGGGCTGCAGCTCTTCTGCTGCCTCCCACTAAAGTCCTCAACCAGATGTTTGGTTCAGCTGGAGGACACTAGGCATCTGGAGCTCCTCTGGTGTAGGTTGTGTTGTGGTTGGAGATGAGACCAGTGATGATGGGGTTGTCCTCCAACAGTGGTAGGTGTGGAGGCAAGGGGCTGAGCCCATGTCCTTCAGGAGCTCCGTGGTCTGCCTGTGGTCCTCCTGGGAGGACCCTTGAGGACCCACGATAGCAGGTCCAGGTGGTGGGGGAGGAGATCCAGGCAGGTCCAGGTAGTGGTGGTGGAGATCCAGGCAGGTTCTCAGCCCTGGTCTGACTGCACTGTGGTTGACTCCACCGTTGTTGGTGATGGTTGGTCTTCTAACCCTAACCCATAAACTCAAGCCCCGACCCTACAGAGAAGATGAAGCCTTCACATCGTGGTAGCATGAACTTCTGTCCAACAGTGTCACCGCCTGTGATCAACGAACCGTGTTGTTTCTGTCCGTGTGGTTGTTGATGTCATCTTGGTTTATCGGTGACCTCCTCCTCACCCTCAGGTTGATCCACAGCTGGCAGAACAACACCATGGAGCTGAAGCTGAGTATCGAGCATCATGACCTTGAAGCTGCAGAAGCACTCGTTAGCATGAGCTTCTGGGGTCAGAGGTTACATGGGCCACGCCCACTAACACCCACCTCAGACTCTTGTGACTCCATCCATCTTCAACCAGAGGGGGGGGAAGCTGCTAAAGACCTGATCGCTCTGTCCTCCTTGGTAAGAGACACCTTTTAAAATCAGGTCAATCTTGATGATTCAATATTGATGACTGGATATTGAATCATCAATATCCAATCATCAATATTGAATCATCAATATTGAATCATCAATATCCAATCATCAATATTGAATCATCAATATTGAATCATCAATATCCAATCATCAATATTGAATCATCAATATTGAATCATCAATATTCAATAGCACTGCATTATGTTGTGTTAGATCATAGACAGAGGTGGCTCATTCATATGTTGCTTAGGCGATGAAAGCGTATGGATCAATCAGTTGATTGAACCTTCTGGTCCTTCCAGTGCATGACTCCCCCACACAGCCCACACTTCAGTGAGCCCACCAGCACAGCTGTCCACAGCAGGACCCCCCCCAGCTCCAAGCTACCTGCTGACCTCGGGCCCCTGGCGGGGAACCTCCCCTCTTCCTCCTCGACCTCCACAGCTCCATCTCAGGAGTCCTCCTGCAGCCCTCCAGCCAGCAGAGCCATGGCCACCAGCGTCATCCGCCACACGGCAGACCGCCTCCACCTCCCCCCGCCCGCCCCCCTCCCTTCTGCGCCCTCCACCTCCTGGTCCTCGGACGCCTCCGTGGCTCCTCTACTGGAACCTTCTCACTCAGCTGCAGACGAGCAGGACAGACCTCCTGCTTCTCCTCCCCCCAGCTCGGGGTCACCTCCACACTCTTCCTCCCCCGCCCCCCCTCTCCTCTGCCAGGTTTTCCCCGTCAACAGTCGGACAGGGATGATCTCTGCTTTTGTCCAGGCTCCAGCTCAGGTCCACTCCGCGGGGGGGCCCAAGCCCATCCTGCCCCAGGCGGCTTCTGGCTTCGCTCCGCCCCTGCTGGTGGCTCCGGCGGTGCCTCAGGGCACCGTGATGTTTGTGGTTCCTCAGCGAGCGCCGTCGCAGCCACCTCAGTCCTCGCAGACCGTGGTGACCCTGGGCAGCACCAAGCTCCTCCCCCTGGCCCCCGCCCCGGTCTTTATGCCCACGGGGAGCGGAGCGCCGCAGAGCGACTTCTCACGCAGACGGAATTATGTGTGCAACTTCCCCGGCTGCAAGAAGACCTACTTCAAGAGTTCTCACCTGAAGGCACACCTCCGCACTCACACAGGTGAGCTGACGCCACACCTTCCCCACAGTCGGCTCGGCTCCGCCCTCCGCCATCAAGGGGGCGGGGCTCCGTCAAAACGAAGCGCGCGATGTTAGCCGTTTTGTACTGCGACAAGAGCGATCCACAGAAGAACGTGTTTGTTCCCGTTGGCTCTTCCTCCTTCTGGGTTTTGGGGATAATTGGTGGTCCTTGCAGCCCTCTAGAGGTGGTGATGATGATGATCTTTGGTGGCAATGAAGACTCTCAGACTGGCTCTGTAATTCATCTTGTTAGGTTCTGGTTCCTGCCGTTACCACAGATCCGTGGACCCGTACATTCACGGATGACCCTTTAACCCTTTATCTTCTGTCCCCTCTAGGTGAGAAGCCTTTCAGTTGCCACTGGGACGGCTGTGATAAAAAGTTCGCCCGTTCTGATGAGCTTTCCCGCCACCGCCGGACACACACTGGAGAAAAGAAGTTTGTGTGCAGTGTGTGTGAGCGGCGCTTCATGCGCAGCGATCACCTGACCAAACACACGCGCCGTCACATGAACACCAAAAGAGCGACGGGGTGGCCCCCCGAATCCCGAGACTTTCACAAAGTGGCCCCGCCCAAAGGCCAGAAGGAAGACTCGGCAGTTCCTGTCAACACGCTGGTCCCAACTAGCCTGAACCAGTTGGGGCCCCCTGGGACCAACTAGCCCTGAAGGGCCAGAAGAGGACTTGGAGCGGGACTCGGTGAACCTGGGTCAGAACAGGCTTGGTTTTCATGAGAACACGGAGCTGCTGATGGAGGACAGCATCGCCCTGCTCAGGACCAGAACCCCCCCCATAAGAGGACCAGGAGGACAGAAACCAACATTGCACTGGATTTTTATGTTTGTCTGTCTTTTTTCTTTTAGTTCCATGTACTCTGAGTTATTGCCAAAGCCTGATGCTTCTCTTTAGCTCCTTTTTCTTCATTCGTGTACATACTGTATATACATATATGTAAATGAATATATATGAATGTTGGTGTTTGCTAATCTGCATTTATTGAACACTTGTTGCTCTTTTTAAATGTCAGTATTCCTCACTGTGATACTACCTACATTCTTTGTTTTTTACATGACTCCTCATTATTTAAATGACATTTTGTTGGAAGTGTGTTTTTGATATCTGGATTTGGAATATAGTGTAACCAGTAAGAAGATACCTCATCATATTAAATGTTCTTAATGAAGAAAATATCTCTTTCTGAAGGTTTGCCTGTAAACAGAACAAAACTTCTTTTCTAATTAAACAAACCAGAAACAAATCTGTTCACATCCTTCAGCAGCTTCAGCACCAGAGTTCTGAGTGATGTTCTCCAAAAGGGGAGGAGCATGTTTGTTCTCGTAATAGTGTTTTTGCTATATTTGGATGTCTCTTGGTTAGCCAGAGAGGGGATCCCATTAACCTCGGTGAGGTCAACTGGTTTAACCCTTTCATACTGGTCACCATTGACCACCATCTAACCCGAACCCGGTAACAGCCGCCAGCCAATCCCAGGCCTCGGGGGGCGGGGCAGTGACGTCACGTCAGCTCATGTACCCGCCCACGTGGTTTACTGACCGACTTCCCAGAGGACAGCGGGACGACAGCGACCCCGCAGGCGGAGCTGGGTACTGCAGCCACATGCGGGACGACAGCGACCCCGCAGGCGGAGCTGGGTACTGCAGCCACATGCGGGGCGACAGCGACCCCGCAGGCGGAGCTGGGTACTGCAGCCACATGCGGGACACGTCCGCTGTGACAAAGTCGCCCCTCTTTCTTCACTTCACTTCAGAACATCGTAAGTCAGAGAGCTTGAAAGCGTTAGCACAAGCCCAACATGTACAAAGATCCAAAGTTCACTCTGTTGTGCAGCCTCGGGGGGGCCCGTCAGCAGGGTGTTGAGTGCGCATGCTCAGACGCAGGACGACGATCGTCGGATCCACATGGACCACCTGGAGGACAACGCCGTCCTGTCGGACGTGCATTTGCTCAGGCCCAGTGCTCGTCACGTCATGACGCGGCTCGACAGTGTGGGACAGCCGCTGTTCAGGTCCCGGTTCCGGTTCCTAACGGGCCCGGCCGGCACGTCTGGGAGCCGTCGGGACGATGGGGGGGACGATGGGGGCGATGGGGGGGACGATGGGGGGGGGACGATGGGGGACGAGCAGCCGACGGGCCCGACCCCGACTGTGGATGAAGACGGGGACTTGGAGATCTCACGCCGACCCGGACAGAAACCGGAGCATGACGTCATCTGCCCCGTCATTCTGCACCAGTCCGAGCCGGGGGACGACCAGGACCAGGACCAGGACCAGGACGGAGACGCCTCCTCCCTGGACGTCCTCACGATCGAACACGCCATGGCCACGCCCCTGGAGGGCGTAGGTAAACAGGTGTGGCGCGCAGCCTTCCTCCTGGCCGACTTCATCCTGGCCGACCCGGCCCGGTTCGAGGGCGCCACCGTCCTGGAGCTGGGCGCAGGGACTGGTGTGACCAGCATCGTCATGGCAACGGCGGCGAAGACGGTGTACAGCACCGACGTCGGAGCAGACCTGCTGAGCACGTGCAGCAGGAACGTGGCCTTGAACCGCCACCTGACGGCGGGGGAGGTCCGGGTGAGACACCTGGACTGGCTGCAGACCGACCTGCAGACGGACGCGGCGCTGGACTTCAGCTGGACGCAGGAGGACGTGGAGGACATGCACGCGCACACCTCGGTCATCCTGGCCGCCGACGTGTGCTACGACCACGACAGCACGGACGCCTTGTTCCGGACCGTGTCCCGCCTCTGCAGCAGGTTCGGGCGACTCTGCCACGTGTTCGTGTCCATCGAGAAGAGGATGAACTTCAGCCTGCGCCGCCTGCGCGTGGCCTGCGAGGCCTACGACCACTTCCGCTGCTGCGTGTCCAGGCTGCAGGCGGAGCGGGCCTTCAGCGTGCAGAGGCTGCAGACCGACTTCCCCCAGGCTCTGCGGTACGAGCGGGTGCAGCAGCTGGAGCTGTGGAAGATCACTGCAGACCCGAGCCAGGCTGGGCCTTGAGCCTCCAGGGTGGTCCTTGAGCCTCCAGGCCGGTCCTTGAGCCTCCAGCCCAGGCCTTGAACATCCAGCCTGGGCCTTGAGCCTCCAGGCTGGTCCATGAACCTCCAGAGTGGGCCTTGAGCCTCCAGGGTGGGCCTTCAGCCTCCAGGTTGGGCCTTGTACCACCAGCCCAGGCCTTGAGCCTCCAGGGTGGGCCTTCAGCCTCCAGGGTGGTCCTTAAACCTCCAACCTGGGCCTTGAACCTAGCCCAGGCTTTGAGCCTCCAGGCTGGTCCATGAACCTCCAGAGTGGGCCTTCAGCCTCCAGGTTGGGCCTTGAACCTCCAGCCGAAGCCTTGAGCCTCCAGGGTGGCCCTTGAGCCTCCAGGACGGTCCTGGAGCCTCCAGGCCAGGCCTGGATTCTCCAGGGTGGTCCTTGAACCTTCAGCCCGGGCCTTGAACCTCCAGGCTGGTCCTTGAGCCTCCAGGGTTAGAGTTATTCTGTTCTATAATTCTTCTCCATTTCAGTGGTTCTGTCTTGTCTGGTCTGCACTCACCTGACTGTGATGAACCTTGTGCAGTTTCAATAATCAATACATGTGAATATTGGAATAAATGCTGACTTGACTGCATTTAAAGAATATTAGTTTAAAAGAACCGGAAGTGACGTCAGCCGTTACATTAACGATCCCTGATACTGTCGATCTTTTCAGCTTTCAAATCACGTTAAAGTGATCAAAATGATTGTTCCTGAGCTAAACTTTGTAACAATCTCGGTGAATCTTTGTTGTCGTTGTTGTTTTGTTGTTGTTGACGTTCAGGAGACGAAGCTGACTTGACTTTCCTTTTCCGGTCTGGTTCTCACGTGATCTTCATTCGAAATCTGACGTAAGAAGTGTTAGCCCCGCCCCCAGCTGATCGGGAGCCACGTGACGACGCCTGGCGCTGCCATTGGCTGCCGCTCCGCGGCCCCGGACAGGCCGCGCTGCTATTGGCTGCTCTCGTTTTAGCGCCAAAGTTCCAGCGGCGGTGGCGCAGAGCCGCGAGAGCGCGTCAGTGTGCGGACTTTGGAGCTCCTCTCTGCGCTCGTCCTGCTCCGTCTGCGCCCCTCGCTCCACTTCCCGCTGCGCTCGCTGCTCGTGTCCGGCTGAAGATGCTGTCGGGCCGCGCTCCTCTGTCGCTGAAGAGCGAGCAGACGCTGGTCGGGGCCGTCCAGCAGCTGTGTGTGGACAAGGAGAACACGGTGAGGGTCCGGGGGGTCCGGGGGGCTGGGGGGCCTGGGGGGCTGGGGGGTCCGGGGGGGTCCGGGGGGCTGGGGGGACCCGGGGGGGTCTGGGGGGCTGGGGGACCCGGGGGACCTGGGGGGTCCGGGGGGCTGGGGGACCTGGGGGTCTGGGGGGCTGGGGGGCCCGGGGGCCCCGGGGTCTGCGGCCCCCGGGCCCCCGGCGGCTCTGTGACGCCGTGTCTCTCCCGTCTTCCAGCCTCCGAGTCTCAGCTCCAGCCGCGTCTTGGCGTCCAAAACCGCGCGGAGGATCTTGTCTGAGCCGGCGGTGAGTGAGCAGCCACCTGGGGCCGGTCCGGTCCGGCTCGGCCCGGGCTGCCAGGACCCGGCTCGGCCCGGCCCGGGTTCTGGCGCCTAAAGTGTGGCGCCAACATGGCCGATGACGCCCTTTGTCGCCCCAGAACAAAGCGGGGAGGAGGAGGGCCGCTGAGGAGGAGCCGCTGCTGAAGGACAACCCTCGGCGCTTCGTCATCTTCCCCATCCAGTACCAGGACATCTGGCAGATGTACAAGAAGGCGGAGGCCTCTTTCTGGACCGCCGAGGAGGTAGGTGGCCCCGGGCCCGGCCCTCGTTCAGGGTGGGACGGCGCCTGTTGACGTGCTGCTCCCGGTGCAGGTGGACCTGTCCAAGGACCTGCAGCACTGGGAGTCCCTGAAGGACGAGGAGAGGTACTTCATCTCCCACGTGTTGGCCTTCTTTGCCGCCAGCGACGGCATCGTCAACGAGAACTTGGTGAGGAAGCGTGGCTGTCCCCGGGTCGGGGGCTCCGGTGGGAGGCCTAGCGTCCTGAAGCCGGCGTGTGTCGCCCCCAGGTGGAGCGCTTCACCCAGGAGGTGCAGGTGACGGAGGCCAGGTGTTTCTACGGCTTCCAGATCGCCATGGAGAACATCCACTCCGAGATGTACAGCCTGCTGATCGACACGTACATCAAGGAGCCTTCGGAGAGGTGAGGCCTCGCCGCCGGCGGCGGAGGCGTCACGGCCGCGTGACCCTGTCCTTTCTGCGCTCCCTCAGAGAGTACCTGTTCAACGCCATCGAGACCCTGCCCTGCGTGAAGAAGAAGGCCGACTGGGCGCTCAACTGGATCGGCAACAAGAACGCCTCCTACGGTGACGTCCCGGCTGAGCTCGCTCCGGCGCCTCGGGCCTCGGCGGCTGCCGTCTTAACTCTCTCCTTCTTCTCTGGTCCAGGAGAGCGCGTGGTCGCCTTCGCTGCCGTGGAGGGTATCTTCTTCTCGGGGTCTTTTGCCGCCATCTTCTGGCTGAAGAAGAGAGGCCTGATGCCCGGCCTGACCTTCTCCAACGAGCTCATCAGCAGGGACGAGGTAACGGCCGTCGCGCCGCCGTCCTACGGCTCCGCGGACGCCGTGGGTGACGCGTGTCGCTCCTGTGCTGCGTTCAGGGCCTGCACTGTGACTTCGCCTGCCTGATGTTCAAACACCTGGTCAACAAACCGTCCGCTCAAACGGTCAGCGACATCATCAAGAACGCCGTGGAGATCGAGCAGGTGACGCCCGACGGTCTCGCCTTTGCCCTCGCCGGTCTGAGGCGCCAGCGGTCGTCTGGCGGCTCCGCCGGCTGCGGCCCCGCCGGCTGCGGCCCCGCCCCCAGACCCCCGTGACTGACCCCCCCCGTGTCCTCAGGAGTTCCTGACCGAGGCTCTGCCGGTGAAGCTGATCGGGATGAACTGCGACCTGATGAAGCGCTACATTGAGTTTGTGGCGGACAGACTCCTGCTGGAGCTGGGCTTGACCAAGGTGAGCTGCTCTCCTCGACCCCCCCCTCCCCCGCTGCCGCCGGGCGGGGGCCGCCGACCCGCGGCTCTGTGATGATGACACGCGCAGGGGTACGGACCTCGGCCAGCCGTGGGGGCCGAGTGCTGCCGCCGAGCCCGCTGGAGGGCGAGTGGTCCTCCGGAGGGGCGGCAGCACAGAAACTCGCCGGTCTGAACAGACGCCGCCGTGGGGGGCGCTGCCTCGGGCCGCGGCCGTCAGTAAGAGCGAGCTGTGGTGGTGTTGTGTGCAGATCTACCGGGCGGAGAACCCCTTCGACTTCATGGAGAACATCTCTCTGGAGGGGAAGACCAACTTCTTTGAGAAGAGAGTGGGCGAGTACCAGCGGATGGGCGTCATGTCGGGCGCCACAGACAACACCTTCAGGCTGGACGCAGACTTTTGAGCACCTTGAGCCCGTCTACGCCCTCGAAGGGGCCGACACCGGCCCCGCGCCCCAGACGGCTCTTGGCCAATCACAGTGCACCAACCCCACTCTGGTCTCTGTGGACTTCTGCACCAACACTTCACCACTTGAGCGCTGATGTACATTTTTAGCCCCTTTTACCTTCTCTCATTTTAACTTTCTCTGTACAGTTGTTGTTGTTCTTTTGGAATAAAGGTCTTAAGGTAACGTCGGGCCTCGTCCAGCGCACGAAGCTGTTCTAACAGCCGTGCGTGACTGTTGTCAACAGGGAAACACAAACCTACATTTCAGGCGTACCTAACAGAAACGGGCAGCCTGGAGTGGGTCGGCCGCGGTTGTAGAGCCAAGGTTTGTGGCGCTCGGAGCCTCGGGAAGTGAAGCGGCGCCTTCTGCTGAAGCTCAACGGTCTGGAACAAGGGCCTCTGCGGCTGAAGGACAGGGACGCTACAAGGTCCTTCTTTCCTGACGCCATCCCCTTACGGGGCTCTGGGTCGGGCATGCTCCCGCAGAGCCGGGGCCCGCTGCTTCGGGAGGCCCCTGGCCTCTAGTGCAGCCTTTCTTCAGGTTTAGTCATCAAATAAAGGAGAGGAAACCTCTGTGACTGCACAACTGTGAGGCTTCAGGCGGCAAATGGTTCCTGTCATTTCTACATCCGAAGCTACAGCAGAGCTTCTAGA
Source organism: Lagocephalus sceleratus (assembly GCA_911728415.1). Lineage (NCBI taxonomy): Eukaryota > Metazoa > Chordata > Actinopteri > Tetraodontiformes > Tetraodontidae > Lagocephalus > Lagocephalus sceleratus. The sequence continues at coordinate 95,113 of CAJVRN010000238.1, read as the reverse complement.
TCGGTAATCGATACTGATCAGCGAGAGGAAGAGTCCCGAAATCGGGGACAATGAAGCCCGATCCACCAGGATCTTAATCCAACCGGGTTTTCTAACCTACCCGCTCGATGCCGGGAGGACGGAAAACCCGGCTAGGATCAAGTCGATGTGACGTCACACCAGGAAGTAAAGGCAGCAAGAATGTCGATAACGAACCCGAGGCAGACTTTCACAAACCCAGTAAGATACTGGTTTAAGGATGTGTAGATACTGGTTTAAGAATGTGTAGATACTGGTTTAAGAATGTGTAGATACTGGTATAGGAGCATGTGTAGATACTGGTATAGGAGCATGTATAGATACTGGTATAGATCCTGCCTGTCATAAACTAACCATCACCCTTTCATCGATGTGGTTAACGTATAGATCCTGCCTGTCATGGTGACAGGAGCCAGTTGCCACCCTATTTCACCTAACCCTAACTATAACATGGCCGAGGGAAGACACACATTCAATCAGAACTCAAATTACAATATTCCGGCCTAGAAGTTAAAATAGTTTGACTGATAATGTTTTAAAATGAAATAATTGAAGTTGCTAATAAATCAAAGTAAAATGAAAGAAATGATGTAGATTTTCTTTTAAAAGTTGTGATTCTCAGACTCTAGATGATAGTTTGAAGTTAAATAAGAAGGTAGAACATCAGACTGCCATCGTTCTGCTTCTCATGGAGGTTCTCCCAACAGACAGTCCCTTTTGCTGGGACCATCCTGGGTGGACTCCATCCTGGAGAAATGGTTGTGATCCAAGGACGTGTTCCGTCTGACGCAGACAGGTAATCTGATGATGCCCGATATGCCCATCATCTGTTCAATGTCACTGTTGGTCTTCTGTGTTGTCCCACAGGTTCCAGGTGGACTTTACCTGTGGCAGCAGCGTAAAGCCGAGGGCCGATGTAGCCTTTCACTTCAACCCGAGGTTCGGCAGGTCACCGAACGTCGTGTGCAACACGCTGCAGAACCAGCGTTGGGGCCGAGAGGAGGTCTCATACCAGAATCCTTTTTCTGTTGGCTCGGCATTTGAGATCATCATCCTCGTCCTGAGAGACCAGTTCAAGGTGATCACACCACACAACAACCCACTGGTCGCTCTGGTCGCACAAATGTGACCGTCAGCAGAATTTGTCTTTTTTGAAAGGAATTAGAAAAGATTTTATCACTTCTTTAATGTCAATAGTTTGAAAATCTATCATGTAAAATAAGTGACTTCAGCTGGGGCTGGTGTGTTTTATCAAGTCTGATTTTAGTTTATCATCTAGAATTTCAACAAAAGCGGAGGGATATTTTAATGTCTATTAATCCCAGTGAGAGGTCCTTATTTCAGCAGCTGCTGTTGACGATGAGCAGGTTCTTCAGTAATCTTGGTGTCTGTCAGGTGGCGGTGGACGGAAATCACGTGTTACATTATAACCATCGGGTGGCGCTGCAGCGAGTTAACACTCTGTGCATCTCTGGAAAAGTTCACGTGTCAGCTGTTGGCATCCTGTCCAGTTCGGTGAGTTGACATAAAATTTGGCTTTGTGACTCAAAGATAACCCTAATATGATAATCATCTGTAGAGTTCTCCTGAAAAGAGTCTGACCAATCAGGAGCCAGAGATGAAGGTAAGAAGGAATCCATAAGTTGATCACCTTTTCCGTCTGATCATTGCTGTTGCTCTTCTTCCAGGAACCACTTGGTTGTTGCTCAGCTCAGCTGGTGAGTCCAAAATCGACATCTGTGTTACGGTCACGTCTGATCACATGATATTCCAAGCAGAGCGTTCCATTCCGAGCTCAGCTGAGGGGAGGTCTGAGCGTAGGATCCAGCATCACTGTCACGGGACAGACCAATCACAATGCAGAGAGGTATCAGGACCCGGCTCACCTGTGTCAGTGCAGGTGTGGGCGGGGCCTCAGACTCATTAGTTCCATTTCCAGTTTCAGCGTGAACCTACGTGATTCCAACAGCAGCGACATCGCTCTTCACCTGAACCCTCGGGTGAAGAAGAACGTGTTTGTCAGGAACTCCTTCCTCTGCCAGAGTTGGGGTCGTGAGGAGACCGCCGCTGCCACTTTTCCTTTCATGGCAGGGCGCTACTTTGAGGTTGGCCAGTTAAGTCCATGTTTACCATGAGACATATTTGAAGTCCATTTCTTGGGTTTTGAAGGATGAGGCTTCGTTTTAATGATATCTTGACGCAGACATTTTCTTGCAGATGATCATCCTGTGTGACCTTCATCAGTTCCGGGTGGCTGTTGATGGTGTCCATCAGCTGGACTACAAACACAGAGTTCCAGATCTGAAGCAGATCACAGAGATCGAAGTTCTGGGAGACGTCCAGCTGAAGAGCATAAGATCCTCCGAAGCAACCAGTAACCAATAACCATCTTCTCAGAAAATAAAGCTGACCTTTGAAGAGTCTCAGATCCTGGATGAGACAGCAGAGGTGTCATAAATAGAATTGATGGAACTTCAGCTAGATCTAAACCAATACCAAGTTAAATCACCATGGCAACAACGATCTGGTCCAGGCAGGCTTATTAAAAAAAACCACAAAATTGCTTTTATGGAAAGAAAGAACAGTTTGTTTTACTAAATTTCTTAGTTTTACCAGAAGAGGTGGAGAACACCTGTGAGGCTTATACTTCTTTGACAACTAATAAAACATCCTGGTGGATCGGGCTTCATCGTCCCCACTTTCGAGACTCTTCCTCTCGCTGATCAGTATCGATTACCGATGACAGGAACCATTTGCAGCCTGAAGCCTCAAAGTTGTGCAGTCACAGAGGTTTCCTCTCCTTTATTAGGTACGCCTGAAATGTAGGTTTGTGTTTCCCTGTTGACAACAGTCACGCACGGCTGTTAGAACAGCTTCGTGCGCTGGACGAGGCCCGACGTTACCTTAAGACCTTTATTCCAAAAGAACAACAACAACTGTACAGAGAAAGTTAAAATGAGAGAAGGTAAAAGGGGCTAAAAATGTACATCAGCGCTCAAGTGGTGAAGTGTTGGTGCAGAAGTCCACAGAGACCAGAGTGGGGTTGGTGCACTGTGATTGGCCAAGAGCCGTCTGGGGCGCGGGGCCGGTGTCGGTGTCGGCCCCTTCGAGGGCGTAGACGGGCTCAAGGCGCTCAAAAGTCTGCGTCCAGCCTGAAGGTGTTGTCTGTGGCGCCCGACATGACGCCCATCCGCTGGTACTCGCCCACTCTCTTCTCAAAGAAGTTGGTCTTCCCCTCCAGAGAGATGTTCTCCATGAAGTCGAAGGGGTTCTCCGCCCGGTAGATCTGCACACAACACCACCACAGCTCGCTCTTACTGACGGCCGCGGCCCGAGGCAGCGCCCCCCCCCCCCACGGCGGCGTCTGTTCAGACCGGCGAGTTTCTGTGCTGCCGCCCCCTCCGGAGGACCACTCGCCCTCCAGCGGGCTCGGCGGCAGCACTCGGCCCCCACGGCTGGCCGAGGTCCGTACCCCTGCGCGTGTCATCATCACAGAGCCGCGGGTCGGCGGCCCCCGCCCGGCGGCAGCGGGGAAGGGGGGGGTCGAGGAGAGCAGCTCACCTTGGTCAAGCCCAGCTCCAGCAGGAGTCTGTCCGCCACAAACTCAATGTAGCGCTTCATCAGGTCGCAGTTCATCCCGATCAGCTTCACCGGCAGAGCCTCGGTCAGGAACTCCTGAGGACACGGGGGGGGTCAGTCACGGGGGTCTGGGGGCGGGGCCGCAGCCGGCGGGGCCGCAGCCGGCGGAGCCGCCAGACGACCGCTGGCGCCTCAGACCGGCGAGGGCAAAGGCGAGACCGTCGGGGCGTCACCTGCTCGATCTCCACGGCGTTCTTGATGATGTCGCTGACCGTTTGAGCGGACGGTTTGTTGACCAGGTGTTTGAACATCAGGCAGGCGAAGTCACAGTGCAGGCCCTGAACGCAGCACAGGAGCGACACGCGTCACCCACGGCGTCCGCGGAGCCGTAGGACGGCGGCGCGACGGCCGTTACCTCGTCCCTGCTGATGAGCTCGTTGGAGAAGGTCAGGCCGGGCATCAGGCCTCTCTTCTTCAGCCAGAAGATGGCGGCAAAAGACCCCGAGAAGAAGATACCCTCCACGGCAGCGAAGGCGACCACGCGCTCTCCTGGACCAGAGAAGAAGGAGAGAGTTAAGACGGCAGCCGCCGAGGCCCGAGGCGCCGGAGCGAGCTCAGCCGGGGACGTCACCGTAGGAGGCGTTCTTGTTGCCGATCCAGTTGAGCGCCCAGTCGGCCTTCTTCTTCACGCAGGGCAGGGTCTCGATGGCGTTGAACAGGTACTCTCTGAGGGAGCGCAGAAAGGACAGGGTCACGCGGCCGTGACGCCTCCGCCGCCGGCGGCGAGGCCTCACCTCTCCGAAGGCTCCTTGATGTACGTGTCGATCAGCAGGCTGTACATCTCGGAGTGGATGTTCTCCATGGCGATCTGGAAGCCGTAGAAACACCTGGCCTCCGTCACCTGCACCTCCTGGGTGAAGCGCTCCACCTGGGGGCGACACACGCCGGCTTCAGGACGCTAGGCCTCCCACCGGAGCCCCCGACCCGGGGACAGCCACGCTTCCTCACCAAGTTCTCGTTGACGATGCCGTCGCTGGCGGCAAAGAAGGCCAACACGTGGGAGATGAAGTACCTCTCCTCGTCCTTCAGGGACTCCCAGTGCTGCAGGTCCTTGGACAGGTCCACCTGCACCGGGAGCAGCACGTCAACAGGCGCCGTCCCACCCTGAACGAGGGCCGGGCCCGGGGCCACCTACCTCCTCGGCGGTCCAGAAAGAGGCCTCCGCCTTCTTGTACATCTGCCAGATGTCCTGGTACTGGATGGGGAAGATGACGAAGCGCCGAGGGTTGTCCTTCAGCAGCGGCTCCTCCTCAGCGGCCCTCCTCCTCCCCGCTTTGTTCTGGGGCGACAAAGGGCGTCATCGGCCATGTTGGCGCCACACTTTAGGCGCCAGAACCCGGGCCGGGCCGAGCCGGGTCCTGGCAGCCCGGGCCGAGCCGGACCGGACCGGCCCCAGGTGGCTGCTCACTCACCGCCGGCTCAGACAAGATCCTCCGCGCGGTTTTGGACGCCAAGACGCGGCTGGAGCTGAGACTCGGAGGCTGGAAGACGGGAGAGACACGGCGTCACAGAGCCGCCGGGGGCCCGGGGGCCCGGAGCCGCAGACCCCCGGGTCCCCCCAGCCCCCCAGACCCCCCGGGTCCCCCAGCCCCCGGACCCCCCAGGTCCCCCAGCCCCCGGACCCCCAGACCCCCGGGTCCCCCAGCCCCCAGACCCCCGGGTCCCCCAGCCCCCCCCGGACCCCCCAGGTCCCCCCAGCCCCCCCAGACCCCCCGGACCCCCCAGCCCCCCCAGGTCCCCCCAGCCCCCCCGGACCCCCCCGGACCCTCACCGTGTTCTCCTTGTCCACACACAGCTGCTGGACGGCCCCGACCAGCGTCTGCTCGCTCTTCAGCGACAGAGGAGCGCGGCCCGACAGCATCTTCAGCCGGACACGAGCAGCGAGCGCAGCGGGAAGTGGAGCGAGGGGCGCAGACGGAGCAGGACGAGCGCAGAGAGGAGCTCCAAAGTCCGCACACTGACGCGCTCTCGCGGCTCTGCGCCACCGCCGCTGGAACTTTGGCGCTAAAACGAGAGCAGCCAATAGCAGCGCGGCCTGTCCGGGGCCGCGGAGCGGCAGCCAATGGCAGCGCCAGGCGTCGTCACGTGGCTCCCGATCAGCTGAAAGTGATTTAAACTGAAAGATCTTATTTAACATGCGGATAATATTAAAATGGAACAAAAACTATGCGAAACACACAAATGTGAAACACTTGAAACCTAATGTTGGCAACATAAAGAGACTCAAATCACTCATCAAAATGAGAGTTGAGGCTTTCCATATTCATGTTTTTATCCTGTGATGTTGCTCTTGCAACATGTAGAAGGAGGAAATACATGTTTTTTTCGTGTAAAATGCCAGTACCCCCTCTTCATCAACACTCTGAGAGCATGTACTTATCGTCCTGAACTTCAGGAGGCACTCTCTCCCCACACCTTCAGATTTCTGTCTCATCATCTCTGCAGGAGAGGTACATTTACAGCTAGTCTCCAAAAGGCCCGACAGAGACGAGGGTTTGTGATGGTCCTCAGGAAGAAGAACCTGCTGACCTTCTACTGCTCATCCAGCGAGAGCCTGTGTACTTACTGCGCTGTGGTTTGGGACTGCGCTGAGGCAGACGGGGAGACTTGAGAGGCTATTAAAGCAGCCGGGACACTGATAAAAATGACAACGCAGAGGCGATCCACTATCTCCCCGCTCTCACCCTTGCTTCTGGACCTTACCCCCACAACTCAAAATCTAATGTTACAGAAATGCAATGGAGATGTTGATTTAGAGCACATTGCACTATGCTGCATACAAGAGGTTGATATTCTTCAAGTAGCTTCTAACAAAGCCACACAGATATTTTAATATTTATAGGCCTCAATGTGAATTAAATGTTTGATTCTAGAGCACTTTTCAAGGAATGCAGCATTGCTGTTCACACCATTCATACCTTAATCTTGCTGATGTTAGTTTGATCACTTGATTAATTTCTCAATCACATCCTGATCCGACTAACATTTTCATATTCACTTTGTTTAATTAATCTTTATTTACAGAAATGTACAGATTTTACACAATCTTCTGGCAATAATGGTCACTTTGACTTGATCAGAGAGTCCCAGTCCACATGTCCAGATCCAGCAGCGCTCTCTGCTTTCTTTGGGACCGATGGGAAGAAGGAGGCCATCTTCAATCTGAACTCGGTCAGCTAAAACAGAAAACCACGGGAATCTGTCAGGACACGAGTGTGTTGAGAAGTGTGCAAGTTCATATCCAAACAAGTAACTTAGGCTACATTATGAACGCCAAGAATTTTCCACAAGGTGAAACTAAGCAGGCCGACACCACAGCAGGACAGCAGAGAGCCCCAACCCAGAGCTCGGAGGGCGAGAGCGGCGCCGGACTCTCGCACCACTGGTGTTGCCATGACGCCCTGCAGAGGAAGCGCAAAGGGATTTTAGTTGTGATGTGTCGCAGAACATTCTAGAATCTGTAATTATTGTGGCAAAGAAATAATTAACAATGGTCACAACAGCAAGGTCTAACTTGTTTTGCTATTGAAAAGGGTGCAAACAAAACATGAACTACAAAAAGAGTCTTGAAGGAAACAACCTTATTGAACCATTCTGGGTTTCGCTTCTTAGCCAGAGCCAACGTAGACCCGAACCCTGCCATGAGCCCCGCAGAGGCCACGGCGGTGAGGAAAGCTGCGCCTGCACACAGGGCGTCAGGTGAGGGGGGACGGAAGAACACACACACACACACACACACACACACACACACACACACACACACACACACACACACACACACACTTTGTGAGAATCTGCAGAGAAGCCACTTCCAGGCGGAAGTGCACGAGGTGCTCCCACAAATGTCTTCCCCCATGCCCCGCAGCTTCGGGACGCACGAAGACAAATCTAATCAGTCTGTGTTTTTTCCACATTCCTGCATTCAGGTTTCAGCATTTTCACGTTTCAATATCAGCCAAGAAAATTGTGTAATTAAAAGAACGCCAAGACAACGGAGACTGTGTCAAAACAAAGCGTAAGACGCGAAAATAACACCGGTTTTCAGCCCCCTTTCTACGTTAGGCTTAGATGTGTCCCAAGGCTGCCAGCAACGCTTTTAAATCATTTCACCCAAAACACAACATTTTGGCAGAAAATTTAAATGTTGCCTATTTTGTTTTTTAGGGGGGAAATATTTGTAACCTGTAAAAGCCAGGGGTAATGGTTGGCCGGTTATAATAAGCTGCATCGGAACAACCCTAATCACGACCCTAAACCCACCTTTTAAACAGTTTTGGGGTTGATTTTGTTCCATTTCGGTCGCGTTTCCACTTGCTGTTGTCATGTTGACCCAGTCCGTCTGCATTCATTCACCGGTAGAAACAAGCTACCAGGAACTTTAAACCTCCACGACTTTCGGTTTCTAATTTCATTAAATAAGAACGTTAACACGATTTTAACGTTATCATCCATTGAGTTAGAATTTTTTGCTTTCATTTGATAAATTTTTAATTAACGGGGGGATATTTATCATCCTCATTTGAACATCTGGCACTTACACTCCCTGGACCCACTCCCACCGTCATTGCCACCATCTACCGCCCCCCCCAAGCCCCACAACGACTTCCTAAATGACTTTGCCATCTTGCTCACCCATCTATATACACTATCTCCTAACATAATAATACTAGGGGACTTCAATATCCACATGGACAACACATCTGCCCCTCACCAGAGACTTTTTATCATGCCTGGAGAGCTTTGGACTGCATAATTTCATCAACTTCCCAACGCACACTCTGAGAGACACACTCTGGACCTTCTCTTCTGCTCTGGTCTCACCCCCCTCTACTGCACTGCTGATGATCCCCATGTCAGCGACCATTTCCTCATTTCTTTTAGCACTGCACTCCGCCACTCCAGAGTTATGTCACCATGCCTTATCTCATTCCGCAACTTGAAAAACATCAACATTGACAGATTTAGCTCCCACATTACCGATATTATCATCCCTGACTCTTTCACTTCCACCGACAAAATCATATCTCACTACAATACCAGTTTAAAGAACATCAACTCCCTCGCCCCAGCCAAAACACGCTCTGTTTCGTTCTCTGGTTTACCCCTCATCTCTGCTCTATGAAAACCAAAGGCCGTCAAATGGAAAGACTTTACAAGAAAACTGGACTCCTGATCCACAAGGAAATGTACATTGCCCACATCCACCAATACAAGGACACAATTCACCAAGCCAAGACAAAACACTACTCTGCCCTGATCCCCTCCAACAAAGGAAACACCAGATCTCTTTTCACACTTCTCAACAAAACTATCCAGCCACCTGACCCCCTACCTCCACACCTGTATTCAGCTGACACCTGTAACTCCCTATTGCAGTTTTTCAAGGACAAAATCCTAAACATTCACCATCACCTAGACACAGGCTCACTTCCCGCTCTCCAACCCGGAGCTCCTCCCAGCCCACCAACTAATCTGCCTCACCGTCATCAATTCTCTAGTTTTCTTCTCCCAAAAATTTCTGACATCAATGCTCTTATCCAGAATTCCAAACCCTCAACATGCCAGCTGGATCCCCTACCCACCAATCTGGTCAAATCTTGCCTCCCTGCTGTGCTCCTCCTCATTTCTGCTGTCATTCAATCATCACTTTCTACTGGAACTGTTCCCTCATTCCTCAAAACAGCAGCCATCATCCCAATCCTGAAAAAAACAGGCTCAGACTCCAATAATTACAACAATCTCTGTCCCATTTCTAATCTACCCTTCATTTCCAAAATCCTTGAAAAAGTAGTCGCCTCTCAACTACACACCCACCTAGCACATAACTCCCCTTCCAATCTGGTTTTCGCCCCCGCCACAGTACTGAAACTGCTCTCATAAAAATAACCAACGACCTTCTCACTGCAGCGGACTCTGGTTCACTTTCCATCCTTATCCTCCTCGACCTTACTGCTGCATTTGACACCATCTCCCACCCCATCCTACTCCATAGACTCTCCTCCATCGGCCTTGCCAAGACCCCCCTTCAGTGGTTCCATTCGTACCTCTCAGGTCGCACACAGTACATCCAGCTCAAATCATTCAAGTCCAACCTCTCCCCAGTCACTTCAGGCGTGCCACAGGGCTCAGTCCTGGGACCCTTGCTATTCATCATCTATCTTCTTCCCCTTGGCGCCATGTTCCGCAAATTCAACATCCAATATCACTGTTACGCAGACGACACTCAACTGTACCTTTCAAGCTCGCCTAACTCCTTACTCAAACCCTCCTCCCTCCCCACCTGCTTAGCTGAAATCAAAGCCTGGTTCTCGTCCAATTTCCTTAAATTAAACAGTGATAAAACTGCAGGGCTCCTCGTAGGGACGAAATCATCACTCTCAAAAGTTGCCAGTTTCTCCATTCCCATTGACACCTCCTCGGTCTTCCCCTCCCCTCAAGTTAAGAGTCTGGGTGTCATCCTTGACAGCACTCTCTCATTTAAATCCCACATCAGCCATACCACTCGGGCCGCCTACTTCCATCTCCGTCAAATAAATGGACTCCGCCCCTCCCTCTCCCCCAACACCACCTCTATCCTGGTCCAAAGTCTCGTCACCTCACGTTTAGATTACTGTAACTCCCTCCTCTTTGGTCTCCCTCAAAAATCTCTACACAAGCTACAACTGGTCCAAACTTCAGCTGCCCGCATCATCACCAGAACCCCATCTTCCCACCACATCACCCTCATACTACAACAACTCCACTGGCTTCCCATCACTTTCCGGATCCAGTACAAAATCCTTCTACTCACCTCAGAGCCATCCACAAACTCGCCCCTCCTTACCTGTCTGACCTCCTCCACATCTCCATGTCAACACACCCCCTCAGATCCTCCTCCTCCCCCAGCCTCACTGTGCCCCCTGCCCGCCTCAGGACCATGGGGGGCAGAGCTTTCAGTCGCTCCGCTCCTCACCGCTGGAACTCCTTACCACCAGACATTCGAAACACTGACACTCTCCCTGTATTTAAATCAAAACTCAAAACACACCTTTGTCATCTGGCTTACTCACTGCACCACCCTTAATAGTTTTCTTTGTTTATGTTTATGATTAAATGCTGCTTGTTGATTTTATGTATGTATGTATGTATGTATGTATGTATGTATGTATGTATGTATGTATGTATGTATGTATGTATGTGTGTGTGTGTGTGTTTGTGTGTGTGTATGTATGTATGTATGTATGTATGTATGTATGTATGTATGTATGTATGTATGTATGTATGTATGTATGTATGTGTGTGTGTGTGTGTTTGTGTGTGTGTATGTATGTATGTATGTATGTAGGTATGTTTCTATCTAATAGACTGCACTATTTTCTCTCTCTCTATTGCTTTCATTTTCTCTCCTGTTTCCTTCTTTTTCTACTCCTTTACCCGGCCGACTACCAGCAGGATGGTTCCTCCTTGTAAGCCGGGTCCTGCTCAAGGTTTCTTCCTGTTAAAAGGGAGTTTTTCCTTGCCACTGTGCTTATCTGGAGGCTCAGGCTCTGGGTCTCTATCTCTGTAAAGCACCTACTGACTATTTTCTGTTGTAAATGGTGCTATTGTAATTGTTACTGAAGTCTTAACTATGTACCTGACCTTTGATTTTAAATTGTATATTGTTCAACTGTTGCATAGACGTACTGTAAAGTGTCCTTGGGTGTCTTGAAAGGCGCTTTGAAATAAAATGTATTATTATTATTATTATTATTTGCGAGGATTGTAAATCGTGTGATCCTAGGTCAGGGGTCTCCAGCTCCTCCCCACAGGGCTGTGTGGCTGCAGGTTCTTGTTCCACCAGTCCAGCTCACCCAGTTTGACCAGTCAGCTGTTGAAGACTCAGATGAGTTGATTAAGTGAGTCCAGTCTGGTACTGCTGCTGCTGGGTTGAACAAGAACACGGCCCTTTGAGGTACAGTTTGGACATCTCTGTCCTAGATGGTTGAATCCCTTTTGACTGAAGGGTTTTAGAGACCTGAACCAAGACCAACCACTGTTTTAGAGGTTTTTGGTATGTGGTACACCTGCGTCGTCACTGCGTGTGTGTCTGTTTCTGTGTTTGCAGCTGCTGGTGGAGGAGGTGAAGATGGAGGTGGTTGGTAGGAGAAGGAGAGGAGGTTTCCCCCAGTCCTCCCTCTGCTCTGGTCTTCCCCAGCCTGGCAGGGATGTGAGCCTGTGCCTGCTCCAGGGTCTCCCTCTGGAGCGCCTGCCCAGGCCTCTTTTAGCCCAGATGGAGGTCACCTGAAACGGACCCTCTCACTCCTGCACAGGTAGCTGGGCGAGTGGCTCCAGCTGACTCTCCAGACAGTGGGGAACCCTTAGGGGCTTCTACTCCTTCAGAGAAGGCCCAGAACAGTTCTGGACCAAAAACTTGGAGAATTAAATAAAACTCGATTCTTGTTTAAAATGTTTAATTTAATATAATACATGTTCCCTCATTGACATTGTAAAGTTAAGCCTCCAGTCTTGTGTGCCTCGGTAATGAAAGTTACTGTCCTGACAACATGTCATCCAATCAGAATCGTCTGGATCCATCCAGACCGGTGAGCTGGTCGTTGATTGGTTAGTCCGGGACTCCTGGAGCTTGTGGCTCTGGTTTCAGAGTGACGGGGACATTGACCAATCACGGCTTGAGTTGAGGTGGGCGGGACCAAACAGAGACGGTCGGCCTCTTTGAAGTGTTAATTATCCAATGAGAGAGCAGCAGAGTGTAGAGCCCATTAAACAGACACCTGAGGGCGACAGAGGAAGGACTCGTGTTGGAGCTGCAGTCGAAGGACGAACTTTATGATGGCGCCATCGCCCACTTCACGAAGAAAGATCGACGGATGGACTTAATAAGGTAGGCCTGCGTCATACACCAGCTCGGTTATTATCCACAGATTAATATTACACCGGGACATTAGGTATTTTTATGTGTTTTTATGTTCCATGTGTGCCTCAAGAGACATTTATTCATTGTAACTTTAAAAGATAATCTTATCACCAGCCGTGTGTAACTTTTGGACAATTTGAAATGGGATTTTACTTCGACGATACTCGTGAATTTATTTGACTCGGTGAAATAAATAAAAATGCGTGTGTGGTTTGTGTTATTTTGCCATAATTGCCATCGTTATTTCGAGGATTGTGATAGTTAAACTTCAATTCGTCGCGCTTTTTTCCGTGATGTCGCAGATAGCTGAGGTGAAGGCCCAGATCCGTCTGCGTTTTACGAACCTCCCAAGTTTTAACAAGTTTTAATTTTAATATTAGTTGGGTACTTGGTATGTAATTTTAATATTAGTTGGGTACTTGATGTGTGTAATTTTAATATTAGTTGGGTACTTGGTGTGTGTAATTTTAATATTAGTTGGGTACTTGGTATGTGTAATTTTAATATTAGTTGGGTACTTGGTAGGCGGGAAGCGGTCCCTTTGAAGTCGCCGCACAGTCGTCACGCGCCCGGCGGCGACTTCAAAGGCTGAGGCAGGAAGCGTCGCTGTTCCAGCGGCGTCGGGGAGAGTCTCCCCCCGCCTGGGTTCGGGTCCGGGTCGAACCCTCCACCGGGTCCGGGTCGAACCCTCCACCTGGTCCGGGTCAGGGTCTAACCCTCCACCGGGTCAGGGTCTAACCCTCCACCGGGTCAGGGTCTAACCCTCCACCGGGTCGCGGTATTCATTCGCTCGGTGCGGCGGTATTCATCCGCCCGGTGAAACGGCTGCTGCGGTCCTGCTGGATCCGTCCCGACGCCAGAATCCTTCCGCCGTCTGCGTCTCCCACCATCGCGGGTTAGGTCCACCTGTTGGTTCATGGTTCCGGTCCAATAGAAGCTTCTTCAGCTCGACAGGTAAGTTCTTCTGGAGGAACATGTTGATGTTAAAGGTGAAAGGAACCAAAAAGAGCCCCGTTTGTCTGTAATTACGAGCCTCCAACGACTCAAAATTGTCCTTAATACGGGCCAATTCTTGTATACTTTATTAATGATCAGAAATAATCCAATTATTGTGTTGTTGCCAATCAGGTGATGTAATTTGACCAGCAATGGCTTGTTTTAAGATTCACTAGGATTTAACTGAAGTGAAAACACGTATTTATTTTAATTGTATTTGTTGTGTTTATTAAAACTTTCATGATTGTGCCTTTTGTAAGACTTTATGTTTAAGTATTGACAATAAATTCCTTATAACACAAAGTTAAGTTTAAAAATTCCTGTCAACCTTTCATATTCTTACAAAAATACGGTGGGCTACATGTGGACTTCTCTACCACCAGTTTTAGTAAGTTTTCTGGAGGAACTCCTCTTGCATAATTAACAGATCATAATGCAATTATGAAAAATGTTAATTTGTTTTCTGTTTGCCTGTTCTTTGGTCACAATTATAGTGCTAATTGTTTTTTGTACAATCCAAACTTTGTTTAGTCTGCCCATCTTAAAGCTTTTTCTGTCTGCCTACAGTGTCTCATTAGTTAGGGTTGGGGCCCTGATCACCCTGGTTAGGGCAGGGGTGTTAAACTCATTTGGGTTAGGGTGAGGTGAGAGAAAGTTAGGGTTAGGGGGTTAGGGAGAAAGGTTAATATTGGCATTAGGGTGAGAGAAAGTTAATCCTGGCGTCACAGACGCCAACATTGAAGGCTGTACTCTGTGCCTCTCTCCTCTCCCCTCTGCTCTCCTCCCCTCTGCTCTCCTCCTCTCCCCTCTTCTACCTATTCTATCCTCTACCTGTCCTCCCTCTCCTCCTCTCTACCCATCTGTCCATCAGCAGGAGGGTCCCCCTACATGAGCCTGGTCCTGCTCAAGGTTTCTTCCTGTTAAAGAGGAGTTTTTCCTTGCCACATTGGCTTGTCTGGGGTTAGGCCCTGGGATTCTGTAAAGCACCTTGAAACAATTTTTGATTGTAAAAGACGCAATATAAATAAAAATTGATTAATTGATAGGGTCAGGGGTTAGGGTGAGAGAAGGTTAATCCTAGCATCACAGACACCAAGATTGAAGGCACTGTCCATCACCCCTCTGATCCCGGGATCACCTCACCACCAGTCTGTATCTGAGGGCTGAAATATGGGGTTAAAGCCAAAATTAGGGTTAAATGATGGGCCCAGGGTTAGGATTAGAAGGGGTTAAAGAGAGCCCAGGTGAGGGTTAGACTGGGTTAGGGTTAAAAAGAGCCAGGGTTAGGATTAGGTTAGGGTTTGCTTTCTTCTGCTCTCCTCCACTTCATCAGTAGACTAGTGATGCTATTTGTGTATTTTTTCTGCCCCCCCCCCCTTCTGTGTTTGTTTACAGGTATCGCCGCCTTCAGAGCTGCATAATGACCTCCGACCCCACTGACCCACTCAACCGGCTGCTTATTCAATATAATGTATTTGTGTATTTCTATACTCTGCGCCTCTCTTCTCCTTTCCCCTCCTCTCTTGTCTTCTTTCTTCTCCTCCCTCTCCCCTCTACTCTCCACTTCTCTCCACTCCCCTCATGGATCGGGCGAAGTGGGTTTTTGACTCATGAGCCGCCATTTCCACTTCCTCAAAGATGTTGGGATGTGCTCCTCCAACTGTCTTTCCGAGTGGACTTTCCCACAGGACGAGGTCTCCAACCACTCTTTCTCTGAGGAGCCAGCCTTCCCTCTCTATGGCTGATGAGGAGCTCCACCTCTCTTGGCCTCCTTAGTTCCTCCAGCTCCACTTATGGGAAGAACTCTTTTCAGTCTCTCTGCTTTTATCACCATGTGCACCTTGGCGATGTCATCCAGTTCGTAGCAGACCATTCATGGGCCCTCTCCTTGCCTGTAGGTGACTTTACCCTGACTTTGAGCAGGTATCTTCTTGTGTTCACTCATAGTCATCCTGCCAACACCATGCAAAACTAAGGTCACACCTTCACTCCGTACCCTCAGCCTGTCAGCAACCTTATGGGTGATGTAATTTGTATCAGATGCAAGGTCCACTAAGGTTCCCACCTTCTGTCCAGCATTGGCGGTGACTTCCATCAGCATCAGGATGACAGGAAGTTCCCGGGGTCCATCTGTCACCAGAAACTCAGACTTCTTTCTGTTTGCACTAGCTGTCCGTGCAACACTGTTGGTAATTGCATTTCTGCATCTCTGCCATCTCAGGTGATAGCTCAGCCAGAAAGTTCTCCTGCTCCTCAGTAAGCTTGCTTTTCCCTCCGCTGTCTTTCCTGTTGTCCTCACTGGACTTCTTGCTGGCGCCGGCTGCTGGACAGAGGAAGTAATGGTGATCAGCAGTACCATCTTTGCTGCAAGCTCTATTTCTGCACAGGTAGGTGTCCTTGCAGAGACAGTCTTCATCGCTGTGCAGTCCAAGGCATTTTTTACATGCCCCCTGCTTCTTCACAGCAGCTTTCTTTTCATTGTATTTCAGTCCTCTAAACTTTTTACAGAAGATCTTGTCATGATGCCTCCAGTTCCCACAAACACCACATACATCTTCCATACTTTTCTTTGCTGTCAGCTTGGTGGAAGTGTCTTTTCTCCGATTTCTTGAAGCTGCCCTCTGCTTTTTCTGCTTTCTCCATAGTTTTGAGCTGCTCAAGTCTTTCAAGGACCCCTTCTTGCTTCTTCAGGAACGTCAGGAGCATTTCAAAGTGGTTTGCTGCGTTGACACCATTACTTGGCTCTAACATGAAAATTAACCAGTCTCTTTTTACCAGATCAGGCATCATCTTCTCTCTATTGTCTTGATGACCAATGGGTTCTTCAGTGCACCTGAGCAGCCCAGCTCCGTCAAATCAGTTAGGGCTTTCTCCAGTTTGTATGATATCAATAACTTTCCTTGGCAGATTTCCCTTCACTGGAGCCATTTTCTCCAATTCCTCCAGGATCTCAATGACAATTGTGGACTTATTTCCATACCTGTTCTCCGTGACTCTGAAGACCTCATCAGCCGTGCTGTAGGTTAACAGTCTGAGTTGTATCTTTATCCCGTCATCAACGCTGTCGAAGAGTCGAATTTTCTTGACCTCTGCTGATCCACATGGTTCTCCTTGTCTTTGCAAGTTCTCCCACTCCTTTCACCATCTGTGATAACCCCTCTTGTCTCCACTGAGGGTAGGAAGAGCTGCTGGTGTGATCCTGACTGTAGGAGTCGTCATGACTACAGATGGTGCAGACTTTCCTTCCTCTGCGACTCCGCGCGGTGGCAAAGGCAGCGGCCCTGAGCTCAAGTCCGCTGCTGGCTCCTTGAGTTGTCTGACCCAGCCATCCAGATCCTTCTTCTCCACTCCAGGGATCCATCGCTCCCACACCAACATGACCCTGATGACCTCTCGCATCCTCTTCCCCAGGAGATTTGGATGCACTTCATCCCTCAAAGTGAGTAATAATACATTTTATTCAACAGTGCCTTTCAGAACACTCAAGGTCACTTTACAACAAGGAATAAATAACAAGCTAAAAATAAATAAAAACAGCAATTAAACGATAAAATCAAAGGGAGAATGCAGATTTGAACAGGTGAGTTGAGACTGGATTTGAACTGGGGTAGAGAGGCGATGTTAGGTATGTCTGGTGGGAGAGAGTTCCAAAGTCTAGGGGCAGAGTGGCTGAAAGCTCTGCCCCCCATGGTGCTGAGACGTGAGGATGGCACGGAGAGGTGAAGGGAGGAAGAAGACCTGAGGGACCGAGAGGGGATGGAGACGAGAAGGTCAGTCAGATAGAGGGGGGGCAAGGATGTGGATGGCTTTGACGTGTATATAGAAGAATCTCGAAGGTAACTTGGAGATGAACCGGGAGCCAGTGGAGCTGCTGGAGAACAGGGGTAATGTGATGAGTGGAGGGGGTTCTGGTGATGATGCGGGCAGCAGAGTTTTGGACCAATTGGAGTTTCCGAAGGGATTTGTGGGGGACACCGTAAAGGAGTGCATTGCAATAGTCAATACGGGAGGTGACGAGGCTGTGAACTAGGATGGCAGTACCGTGGGGGGGGAGAGAGAGGAGCGGAGACGATTGATATTGCATAAGTGAAATTATGCGGACCGGGTAATGTTGTTGATGTGGGATTGGAAGGAGAGTGAGTTGTCCAGGATGACACCCAGACTCTTGACCTGAGGGGAGCGGGACACTGTAGAGCCGTCAATGGTGAGGGAGAAACTGTAAGCTTTGGAAAGGGAGGATTTGGTGCCAACAACCAGAAGTTCGGTTTTGTCAGTGTTTAATTTGAGGAAGTTGATAGTGAACGAGGATTTGACTTCAGAGAGGCAGTTGGTGATGGAAGAGGGTGGGATGGGGGAGTTGGGCTTACAGGAGAAGTAGAGCTGGGTGTCATCCGCAAAGCAGTGGAAGTGGATACCAAATTTACGGAAGATATTGCCAAGGGGGAGGAAATAGATGAAGAGGAGGGGCCCAAGGACAGAGCCCTGCGGCACACCAGAAGTGACGGGGGAAGGATCCGAGGTGAAGGACTTGAGCTGAATGAAGTGAGTACGGCTGGTGAGATGAGTGAAACCACTGAAGGGGTGTGTGAGAGATGCCAATAGAGGAAAGACAGTTGAGGAGGATGGGGTTAGAAACAGTGTCAAACGCCATAGTCAGATCAAGGAGGATGAGAATAGCGAGCAAACGAGAGTCAGATGCCATGAGGAGGTCGTCTGTAATTTTTAGTAGGGCTGTCTCAGTGCTATGGCGGGGACGAAAACCGGACTGGAAAGGTTCATAAAGACTGTTTTGGGAGAGATGAGTATGGAGCTGTGATGCAACAGTTTTTTCAAGGATTTTGGAGATGAAAGGGAGGTGCCAGATGGGTCGGAGGTTATTGAAGTTGTTGGGGTCAAGGCCAGGCTTCTTCAGGATAGGGCTGATGGCTGCAGATTTGAAGGAAGTGAGAACAGTTCCAGATGAAAGTGATGAGTGGATAATGGCTGAAATAAGGGGGAGCAGGGCTTGGACTTGGTGACGAGCTCGAGGATGGCTGAGGGCGGGGGGAGATCAAAGGTGGAGAATTGCAGGTCAGGGGAGGGGAGATCAGAATAGGGAAGGGGGGCAGCTGAGGAACAGAGTTGTTGATGGATGTTTGAGACCTTAAGGGTGAAAAACTGGAGGAGAGAGTTACAGTCCGGGGAGTAGAGGTGGGCAGGGAGGGAGTCCGGTGGCTGGATGATGCTATTAAAGACAGAAAAGAGGGTCTTTGTGTCCGTTGAGTTGGAGCAGATCAACCTGGAGTAATATTGCGATTTTGCATGAGAGATGGAGTCCTTATAGAGAGACAGTTGGGCCATGAATATGTCCTTGTGGATAGTGAAATGGGATTTCCTGTAGAGTTTTTCCAGCTTGCGGTTCCTTGATTTCGTGGCACGGAGGTTGGGAGTAAACCATGGAGCAGAGCGAGAGAAGAGGACAGAGCGAGATTTGACCGGAGCAAGAGAGCCGAGGATTCTGGAGAGACTGGTATTGTAGAGGGAGACAAGATCATCAGGGGAGGAGGAGGAGTCTGGAGTCAGGTTGGCGACGGAGGAGAAAAGGGAGTCCATGTTGATGATCTTAATATTGCGGAAGAAGATGACACAAGGAGTCTTGGAGGTGGAGAGACAGAGGGAAACATTAAATGAGAGGAGGAAGTGGTCCGTGATGTGTAGGTTGTCGGCAAAGAAGTTGGAGGGGGAGAGACCTGCGCAGCAGATTAAGTCCTGAGTGGCCTTTGATGTGGAAGGGGAAGTCCGAAAACTGATGGAAGCCGAAGCTGTCGAGTAGCGAGGAGAAGTCTTTGGTGAGAGGCAGAGCAGCATTGTCCATATGTATGTTGAAATCTCCCAGTAGAATGATGTTCGGAGAGAGTGTGGAGAGGTGGGAGAGAAGAGTGGAGAGTTCATTCAGGAAATCGGTGTGGGGTTTAGGAGGACGGTAGACGGAGGCAATAACTGTGGGAGTGGGGCCAGAAATCAGACAGGCGAGGCATTCCAGAGACGACCACGGAGACACGGAGACTTGGACGACCTTCCACTTCTCGCGGTAGAGAATCGGGAGACCACCTCTGCGACCGGAGCCGCGAGGTTTGCAGAGGTAAACAAACCCCGGAGGAGTGCTGTCGTTCAGATGGGAGAAGTCGCCGGGTAGCTGCCAAGTCTCAGTCAGGCACATAAAAACCAGCTTACGGTCCGTAAGGAGATCCGGGACGAGATGCCCTTTGCCCGTGAGGGAACGGATGTTCAGAAGACCGAAGCAGATGTCGGCGGTGTCGCTGGTGAGAGAAGCATTAGCCGACCTAGCCAGGTGGGCTAACGCACTGTGGTTGACAGTTCTGCCGGAGTGTCTGGGAGGGCGCCGAGCGGAGGACCAGGAGGAAATCCCCTTGGAGCCGGAGAAGAGGAAACCTCGCTGGGAACCACGGTGGATGTACCTCGGGCGACGATGGAAGGTGATGTCCGGATGGCGGGCGAGAGCCGACGGTGGAGAGCTGGGTTGCCGAGAGCGGAGCCTGAGAAGCTCAGCTGCCGAGTGTTGGAGTAATCCGTCCACAGGCAAGAGGAGGAGAAACAAGGCAGTCCAGACCAGGAGGGCCCATACGTAGACCTTACAGGCCCACATAAGGCGTGAAGGTCGGGAGTGACTCGAAGCCGAGCGGTGAGCCGACCAGAAGAGCTAAATTAGCCGAGTTACCCTGGCGCCACAGAGGGATGACGGCCGCTTTGATGGTGGTGACAGAGAAAAAATGGAAAAATGGAGTCCAAAAACCAGGAGCTGCCGTTGAGATGACTGGAAAATGTAACATTAAGATTATGCCGGTGGGTAGCGGCAGCAAAACGCGCCAGCGTTCACTCAACCGGAACCGGAAGCTCAATGACACCAATACTGTTATCCATGAAAAGCACCGTCGTGAGTACTCTCCACAGGTAGGTTTCCTGCTGCCTCGACACTCTTCTCTGCTGCCTCGACACAGATGGGAACAGAAAACACAATTAACTTTTCAAATTAATTATTACATTAAATCATCCTTACATCATCTTTATAAGTCAATAGTCTGAAAGAGTGTATCCATAATAAGTGATAAATCATAGTTAATGTGAATGTGAAAAGGACACAGAACATACCAATGGCGTCTCTGGTCTACCTGAGCACAAGTGTGGTGTGGAGCACTAATGCCGCCCAGGTGCTCCCCACTATTTAATCAGGCACTGGTTATGTTTGGAGAACATGGAGGGCAGTGTGGGCACCATTTTATTTTCTCGGGCTGAACAGCCAGGATTAGGTTAGGGTTTGGTTTCCTCTGCTCTCCTCCACTTCATCAGTAGACTAGTGATGCTATTTCTTGTGTATTTTTTCTGCCCCCCCCCCTTCTGTGTTTGTTTACAGGTATCTCCGTCTTCAGAGCTGCATAATGACCTCCGACCCCGCTGACCCACTCAACCTGCTGCTTATTCAATATAATGTATTTCTATACTCTGTGCCTCCTCTCCCCTCTTCTCACAACATTTTGCACTTCTGAGATATTCACCTGAATGTAGAATCTCATCTCTAATGTGTATTCCATACATACATTTACTATATTTTATTATCGATGTGCCATCACATTTTGTCATATATGAAAATTTCATTTCTTAAGGAAAGTTTTGCACAAGTAATGTTGGATGATTGATGTTTTTGATTGTGTGTCGTGGAGTTAAATTCTAATCCATTTATGTATACGTGTTTGTTGAATATACATTTATACTTTTTAAATATTGTTTTCCTCGCACGTGTTAGTTCCCCATTTAACAGAAAATAGTGTTTTCTCTCTTCTCTGCTTCATCAGTAGACTAGTGATGCTATTTGTTTGTTTTCTGCCCCCCCTTCTGTGTTTGTTTACAGGTATCTCCATCTTCAGAGCTGCATAATGACCTCCGACCCCGCTGACCCACTCAACTGGCTGCTCATTCAATATAAGGCATTTCTATGTGTATTTCTATACTCTCTGCCTCCCCTCTCTCTCCCCTCTGTTCCCCTCCTCTCTTCTCCTCTCCCCTCTTCTCCACTCCCCTCATCTCCTCTCTCCTCTCCTACCTGTTCTATCTTCTACCTTTTCTATCCTCTACCTGTCCTCACTCCTCTCTACCCATCTGTCCATCAGCAGGGGGGTCCCCCTACATGAGCCTGGTCTTGCTCAAGGTTTCTTGCTGTTAAAGGGGAGTTTTTCCTTGCCACATTGGCTTGTCTGGGGTTAGGCCCTAGGATTCTGTAAAGCACCTTGAAACATTTTTTGATTGTAAAAGATGCTTTATACAAACAAAGATTGATTAATTGATAGGGGTTGGAGTGAAAGTTAATCCTAGCATCACAGATGCCAAGATTGAAGGCACTGTCCATCATCCCAGGATCACCTCACCACCAGTCTGTATCTGAGGGCTGAAATATGGGGTTAAAGCCAAAGTTAGGGTTAAATGATGGGCCCAGGGTTAGGATTAGAATGGGCTAAAGAGAGCCCAGGTGAGGGTTAGAATGGGTTAGGGTTATAAAGAGCCAGAGTTAGGGTTTGGTTTCCTCTGCTCTCCTCCGCTTCATCAGTAGACTAGTGATGCTATTTGTGTATTTTTTCTGCCCCCCCCCCCTTCTGTGTTTGTTTACAGGTATCGCTGCCATCAGAGCTGCAGAATGACCTCTGACCCCACTGACCCACTGAACCCGCTGCTTATTCAATATAATGTATTTCTGTACTCTGTGCCTCCTCTCCCCTCCTCTTGCAACATTTTGCACTTCTGAGATATTCACCTGAATGTAGAATCTCATCACTATGTGTATTCCATACATATATTTACTATATTTTATTATCGATATGCCATCACACCTCGGGGTCTTGTTCACGAGTGAGAGAAGGATGGAGCGGGAGATCGACAGGCGGATCGGTGCACCGTCTGCAGTAATGCGGACTCTGCACCGGTCCGTTGTGGTGAAGAGAGAGCTGAGCCGAAAGGGGAAACTCTCGATTTACTAGTCAAGCTTCGTTCCTGCCCTCACCGATGGTCATGAGCTTTGGGTCATGACCGAAAGAACAAGATCGCGGGTACAAGCGGCGGAAATGAGCTTCCTTCGCAGGGTGGCTGGGCTCTCCCTTAGAGATAGGGTGAGAAGCTCTGCCATCCGGGGAGCTCGGAGTAGAGCCGCTACTCCTCCACGTCGAATGGAGCCAGATGAGGTGGCTCGGGCATCTAGTTAGGATGCTTCCCTGGCGCCTCCCTGGTGAGGTGTTCAGGGCACGTCCCATCGGTAGGAGACCCCCGGGAAGACCCAGGACACGCTGGAGAGACTATTGTCTCTCGGCTGGCCTGGGAACGCCTGGGGATCCCCCCGGAGGAGCTGGACGAAGTAGCTGGGGAGGGGGAAGTCTGGGCTTCCCTGCTGAGGCTGCTGCCCCCGCGACCCGACCTCGGATAAGCGGGAGAAGACGGATGGATGGATGGATATGCCATCACATTTTGTCATATCTGAAAATTTCATTCCATAAGGAAAGTTTTGCACAAGTAATGTTGGATGATTGTTTTTGATTGTGTGTCGTGGAGTTAAATTCTAATCCATTTATGTATGTGTTTGAATAGACATTTATACTTTTTAAATCATTTTTCCTCGCACATGTTATTGCCCCATTTCTTTCATAATAGTATTTCCTCTGCTCTGCTTCATCAGTAGACTAGTGATGCTATTTCTTGTGTATTTTTTCTGCCCCCTTTCTGTATTTGTTTACAGGTATGGCCGCCTTTAGAGCTGCATAATGACCTCCGACCCCGCTGACCCACTCAACCCGCTGCTTATTCAATATAATGTATTTCTATACTCTGTGCCTCTCCTCTCCTCCCCTCTTCTCCTCTCCCCTCCTCTCCCCTCTGCTGCTCTCCTTTCTTCTCCTCTCCCCTCTTCTCCTCTCTTTTACCTATTTTATCCTCTACCTATTCTATCCTCTACCTCTCCTCCCTCCTCTCTCTACCCATCTGTCCATCAGCAGGGGGGTCCCCCTACATGAGCCTGGTCTTGCTCAAGGTTTCTTGCTGTTAAAGGGGAGTTTTTCCTTGCCACATTGGCTTTTCTGGGGTTAGGCCCTAGGATTCTGTAAAGCACCTTGAAACAATTTTTGATTGTAAAAGATGCTATATAAACAAAGATTGATTGATTGATAGGGTCAGGGGTTAGGGTGAGAGAAAGTTAATC
Organism: Lagocephalus sceleratus; assembly: GCA_911728415.1. NCBI lineage: Eukaryota > Metazoa > Chordata > Actinopteri > Tetraodontiformes > Tetraodontidae > Lagocephalus > Lagocephalus sceleratus. The sequence goes on along the minus strand of CAJVRN010000238.1, from coordinate 71,330 downwards.
CTAGTTTGGGAGCTAGACCGGAAGTGGACTTTATTTTGGCCATATGTCGGGCTAGGAAGGTCGTAGAAGGTCGGGGATTGGACAGGCGTGTTCCCCGTGGTCGACTTATGTTAGACGGAGGCGGTCTGCAAGGCTCTCCGAGGTCCAGATCCGGAGTTAAACGGGTTTGAACTTTCCCCATTGAAATGAATGGGCCAGCCAGCCAGCGGTTTTTGGTGAAATTTTCCAAAGTGTTTAGGGTTATGGTTTGGGAAATTCACCTACCTACAGAAATGTGTTTTAAGCACGTTTCAGGCCATTTGGAGTGGATTGGTAGTGCGTCTCAGGGACATTTTTGGGAAATCTGAGGAAATGATAGGTGGCGCTATCGAGCTAAAACTCTGGGATGGCGTTCTAGGGGCTGTTCTGAGCATCCTAGGCTTGTTTTTGTCTCGAAATTGCGCCATTTAAAAATGGTTAGGGTTAGGCTTAGGGTTAGGGCTAGGGTTAGGTATATAGTGAGTTAGGGTTAGGGTTGGTTAGGTTAGGGTTGGGGTTAGGAACTCCGGCGCCGCGAGCGGCGTTGGGGTTAGGAACTCCGGCGCCGCGAAGCGGCGTTGGAGTTCCGTGCACGGGCCATCTCTTGTGCCAGGTCGGGATTGGTTTATTTTGAATTCAGGCCCCTTGGAAACTGTGTGCCCAATCTGAGGATCCAGCGTCGCTCAGCCCTGACACGCTGGATGGTGGACCACCTGTGGCCGTGTTCGATGACCGTCGCCTGGAGGGACGGGTTAGGGTTAGGGTAGGGTTAGGGTTAGGTATATAGTGGGTTAGGGTTAGGGTTAGGGGAATGACATAATCACTCCAGGACTCTCACTATACTGATTAGCGTCAGCATAGCTTGTATGAGAGACCCAGGCAAGGCACTGGCCGACGCGTGTTAGTCCCCAGTTCACTTCCCACTTGCCAAATGGGTCCGCAAAAAGAAGAGAGGAGGGAGGAGAAGAGAGCAGAGAAGGGTGGGTAGGGGTGTGTGCGTATGTACCTGTTTGGTAGTGGTGTCGTTGGTGGTGGTGATGGTGGGTTGGGGGGCGTGAGGGTGGGATTGTGCATGTGTGTGGGGGGGGGAAAGGGGAGAATTAGGGGGAGAGGAGAGAGGAGAAAAGACCAGAGAAGGGTGGGTAGGGGTGTGTGAGGGGGGGGTTTTGTTTAGGGTTGGGGTTGGGGGGGGTTTGGGGTTAGGGTTAGTGTCCGGAGTTAGGGCTAGGGCTGGGGGGTCAGGGTTAGGGTAGGTTTAGGGCTTGGGGTTAAGGCTGGGGGGTCTAAGGTTAGGGCTGGGGGGTTAATGTTTGGGTTAGGGTTAGGGTTAGGGTTAGGAGAAGGGAAAATGGGTCTCCTCCCGTAAGAAGAGACCGGAGCTCTCTCCGTCCACCCAGTAGGCCTCCCACCCCACTGGTCCCTTGGCAAGGGACGGGCCCGCTGACGGCGCTTGCCGTAGCGGACCTCTGTCCACTCCATGGTAAGTATTATATTTTTTTATTTATATATTTGTCAAGAAATAAACAACTAAAGAAGGTGTGCCAAAATGAAACAAAACAAAAAAACACAACGTTTCGGCCAAAACTAGGCCTTCATCAGGTGAATGGCACACGAAGAAGGAGTGTACTCCTCAGGAGCTGGAGTAGAAATGAGCAGGGGGCGGCGTTTCAGCCCTATTTATACTCCCCTGCCCAAAAAAACGAAAAAACAAAAAACCGATTAGAAGAAATTGAAACCGAACGGTTATTTTAAAAACATGTTTTTAACCCCTAAAAATCAATTAAAACCATTTTTAATGGTAATTTAACCATTTTTTAACTATTTTTAACTAATTTTAACTGTTTTTAAAGACTTTTTTAACTTTTTTAACTTTTTTTTATATTTTTGTTTATAAACTTTTTTTATTGTTTTTAACCAACTTTTGATATTTTTTTGTTATTTTTTTTTTTTTTGTTATTTTTTAAGGGATTAGGGTTAAAATAAAATTGTATTTACGGTTACGTTAGTGGTTAGGGTTAGGGGTTAGGGTTAGTGGTTAGGGTTTGTGGTTAGGGGTTGTGGTTGGGGTTAGGGTTAGGTTAGGGTTAGTAGCTAGGGTCAGGGTTAGAGGTTGTGGTTAGGGTTAGGGGTTAAGGTTAGGGGTTGTGGTTAGGGTTAGGGTTAGTGGCTAGGGTCAGGGTTAGAGGTTAGGGTTAGAGGTTAGGGTTAGGGTTAGGTATATAGGGAGTTTACCACGATGGGGAATTCCCCAAAGGGTTAGGGTTAGGGTTAGGGTATATAGTGAGTTTACCACGATGGGGAATTCCCCAAACTCGAGGTTTCTGGAGAAGGGTAAGTGCTAGAGGTCTGAAATTTGGTACACAGGTAAGTCGGGCGATAGGATGAAGATGCTGTAAGTTTGGTCCGGATCCGACTTCCGGTTTGGGAGCTAGACCGGAAATGGACTTTATTTTGGCCATATCTCGGGCTAGGAAGGTCGTAGAAGGTCGGGGATTGGACAGGCGTGTTCCCCGTGGTCGAATTATGTCAGACGGAGGCGGTTTGCAAGGCTCTCCGAGGTCCAGATCCGGAGTTAAACGGGTTTGAACTTTCCCCATTGAAATGAATGGGCCAGCCAGCCAGCCAGCGGTTTTTGGTGAAATTTTCCAAAGTGTTTAGGGTTATGGTTTGGGAAATTCACCTACCTACAGAAATGTGTTTTAAGCACGTTTCAGGCCATTTGGAGTGGATTGGTAGTGCGTCTCAGGGACATTTTTGGGAAATCTGAGGAAATGATAGGTGGCGCTATCGAGCTAAAACTCTGGGATGGCGTTCTAGGGGCTGTTCTGAGCATCCTAGGCTTGTTTTTGTCTCGAAATTGCGCCATTTAAAAATGGTTAGGGTTAGGGGCTAGGGTTAGGGCTAGGGTTAGGGTTAGGTATATAGTTAGGGTTAGGGTTAGGGTTAGGTATATAGTGAGTTTACCACGATGGGGAATTCCCCAAACTCGAGGTTTCTGGAGAAGGGTAAGTGCTAGAGGTCTGAAATTTGGTACACAGGTAAGTCGGGCGATAGGATGAAGATGCTGTAAGTTTGGTCCGGATCCGACTTCCGGTTTGGGAGCTAGACCGGAAATGGACTTTATTTTGGCCATATCTCGGGCCAGGAAGGTCGTAGAAGGTCGGGGATTGGACAGGCGTGTTCCCCGTGGTCGAATTATGTCAGACGGAGGCGGTTTGCAAGGCTCTCCGAGGTCCAGATCCGGAGTTAAACGGGTTTGAACTTTCCCCATTGAAATGAATGGGCCAGCCAGCCAGCCAGCGGTTTTTGGTGAAATTTTCCAAAGTGTTTAGGGTTATGGTTTGGGAAATTCACCTACCTACAGAAATGTGTTTTAAGCACGTTTCAGGCCATTTGGAGTGGATTGGTAGTGCGTCTCAGGGACATTTTTGGGAAATCTGAGGAAATGATAGGTGGCGCTATCGAGCTAAAACTCTGGGATGGCGTTCTAGGGGCTGTTCTGAGCATCCTAGGCTTGTTTTTGTCTCGAAATTGCGCCATTTAAAAATGGTTAGGGTTAGGCTTAGGGCTAGGGTTAGGGTTAGGGTTAGGTTAGGTATAGGGAAACATGGGGAATCTCCCCCAACCGTTAGGTAGGGGTGGGGGGGGAGAAGAAGGAAAAAGAGGTCCTCCCGTAAAAGAGACCGGAGCTCTCTCCGTCCACCCAGTAGGCCTCCCACCCCACTGGTCCCTTGGCAAGGGACGGGCCCGCTGACGGCGCTTGCCATAACGGACCTCTGTCCACTCCATGGTAAGTAGTTTATATATATTTTTTTATATTTATATATTTATCAAAAAATGAAATAAACAACTAAGGAAGGTGTGCCAAAATTAAACAAAAAACACGACGTTTCGGCCAAAACTAGGCCTTCATCAGGTGAATGGCACACGAAGAAGGAGTGTACTCCTCAAGAGCCGGAGTAGAAATGAGCAGGGGGCGGCGTTTCAGCCCTATTTATACTCCCCTGCCCAAAAAAACGAAAAAACAAAAAACCGATTAGAAGAAATTGAAACCGAACGGTTATTTTAAAAACATGTTTTTAACCCCTAAAAATCAATTAAAACCATTTTTAATGGTAATTTAACCATTTTTTAACTATTTTTAACTAATTTTAACTGTTTTTAAAGACTTTTTTAACTTTTTTAACTTTTTTTATATTTTTGTTTATAAACTTTTTTTATTGTTTTTAACCAACTTTTGATATTTTTTTGTTATTTTTTTATTTTTTTGTTATTTTTTAAGGGATTAGGGTTAAAATAAAATTGTATTTACGGTTACGTTAGTGGTTAGGGTTAGGGGTTAGGGGTTAGGGTTAGTGGTTAGGGTTTGTGGTTAGGGGTTGTGGTTGGGGTTAGGGTTAGGGTTAGTAGCTAGGGTCAGGGTTAGAGGTTGTGGTTAGGGTTAGGGGTTAAGGTTAGGGGTTGTGGTTAGGGTTAGGGTTAGTGGCTAGGGTCAGGGTTAGAGGTTGTGGTTAGGGTTAGTGGCTAGGGTCAGGGTTAGGGTTAGGGGTTGTGGTTAGGGTTAGGGTTAGTGGTCAGGGTTAGGGTTTGTGGTTAGGGGTCAGGGGTTAGGGTTAGGCATGTAGAAAACTGAGATTAGGTGTAGGACTAGGGGTAGGGCTAAGGTCAAAAGAACGGATAGCAAATGCAAAAGGTAAGTAGCCCAAGGTAAGTAGAACTTTTTTCTTTTTTTTAGGTGGTGTTCCAGGTGAAAGGTAAGTCCTATGGCAAGTATAATTTTTTCATTGTATCCCTTTCTAAAGGTAAGTAATTTTTTTAATTCCTTTTTAAATTTAGACCCAATGGTTCCCTTGTTCCCAAAATAAAAATCCAAAACCTTTCCCTCTTCTTCCTTTCCCAATTTGTCCAATTTGAGTTTCTTTCCAGACCCGCTAATCTTAAATTTGATACCCCATGTTCCATAAAATGTCGAATTAAAGGTATGCTTTCATCTTTTTTATTTTTAATTTTTCCAATATGTTGTGCTAATCGATAAGATAATTGGTTTTTAGTTTCCCCCACGTATTTTTTATCACAGATAAAACATGAAATTAAATAAACACAATTGCATGAATTCAAGTCAAATTCCCCATGAATCTTAAATAATTGTTTGTTGTTGCTCCGAACGAACTTAAAGTTTGTGAAATAAATTTGTTGTCCAGGTGTTTTTTTCTTCTGTAATGAGGGTAATTTAGCAGAAACCAACAAATCTTGTAAATTGGTATTTCGTCTATATGCCGAAATTGTCCCCAAATTTGGAATTAAATTTTCTGGTTCCAATATTTTTTCAAAATTCGTTTTCCACTTAAAGTTTAGTTTTCTGCTTGTTGATGAAAAGGTCGTAATTAGTGGAATTTTACTGTTGGAAATGTTTTCTCTTCTATTTTGAAAGTTTTTGAAACAAAATCTAAGAAACGTGCGGGTGTAACCCCTTTTCGATAGGGCTTTAAATAGAATTTTAACTGCCTCCAAAAAATCTTCTCTCCTTGTACAGATTCTGTGGAACCTTAGAAGTTGCGCCTTAACGATCCCCTTGAAGGTATGTGTTGGATGAAAGCTGTTTTTGTGCAAGAGTGCGTGAGTATCTGTTGTCTTAAAAAATACTTTTATGTCCAATTTGCCTGTTTTTGAAAATTGTGGACCCTTGAAAATCGTGGTGTCTAAAAATTCAATTGATTCGCTATTCCTTTCTAATTTTAATTTAATTGATGGATCGTGTGAATTCAGGATGCCGAAGAATTCCTCAAATTCCTCACGAGAACCCGTCCAAATTCCCCAGATGTCGTCCAAATATCGAAGGTAAGTAAATGGTTTAATTTTGCATTTTTTAAATACTTCTTGTTCCCAATTGGCCATGTATATATTTGCATAGGCAGGAGCAAACCTTTTCCCCATCGCTGTACCCTTAATTTGTAGATAAAATTTTTCATTAAAAACAAAATCATTGCGTGTTAAATTAATTGTGAGTAATTCTATTAATTCTTTGTCTGGTCTGCTTGGATCTGGGTACATTTTAAAGGCTTTTTCTACACATGAAATACCCCCTCGATAGGTATGTTTGTGTATAAATTATCTACGTCCATAGAAAAAAAGAATGAATTTACAGGAATTTTTAAATTTTTAACCAAATCAATGAAATAATAAGTGTCTTTTACAAAAGAGGGGTGTTTCATCAAAATCGGGTTCAAATAAAAATCCAAATACTCTGCTGTACGATAGGTTTCACTCTCGCAGTCTGATACAATGGGCCTCCCCGGAGGTATTTTGAATGGAACCGTCCACGTTTTGGGATCCTTGTGGATCTTTGGAAGCAGGTAAAATCTTCTTTCTCTAGGTTGCCCCACCCCCCTAAATATTGTCTCTGTTTTGCATTGATAAATCTCCTTTTCTTTAGGGTATCGAGGATTCTACTGATCATTGGCACCGTTTCAAGGTAAATAGGTTTTTCCAATTTTTTGTAATAAATTATATCATTTAATTGTCGTTCCGCTTCAATTATGTATTGTTCTCGACTTAAAATAACAATGGCTGAACCTTTGTCCGCCGGCTTTATCACGATGCTTTTTAAACTTTTTAAATTTTTTAGAATTTTAATCTCCTCAAATGAAATGTTTGGTGTTTCTTTTATGAATTTGTAACCTTTTTTAAACATTTTTAAATCTTCATGAATTAAATTTTTGACAGGGGCCGGGAGAAGTTCCAACGGGGGAGTCCAAATTGACGCATCAACAAACGGTGTAAGTTTTTTAGCAGGGGCATTTTGAAAATAAGAAGCTAGTTTAATTTTCCTATGATAATTTTGCAGGTCAAATTCCAACTGTAATTTCTGATCTTTGTCTAACGAATTGGTAGGTATGAAGGACAAACCCTTGCTCAGGAGATTTCGTTCCAGCACTGAAAGCTTAAAATTGGGTGCAAGGACCACCACATCCTGCCCCACAAGGGGCCGTTGATTGGCAGCCCCCCATTTCTGGGCTTACAGGGCAGAGGAGTTTAAAATGTTCAAAAAGTCCATCCAATGGTGGAACATAGCGTCTGCTGTCTCCGAGGTCCAGTGAACATCATCGTCCTCAGTATGGAACTGGGCCTCAGGCAAAGGAGGAATGTAGGAAGTATTCCTCTGGAGGTAAGCATTCAGATCCCCCAAGTTTTCCTTCTCTTCCGCAGGGAGATTGGCCGAGAAGTTGACCTGTGGGATCCAGATCTCGGCCAGGGGAACTTCCTTTTGGCGGATCTAACTGCACCCTGAACCGTCTTCATGGTGGTCTCTTTCAGTTTGTTAGATCGCGTATTAATCCCAAAGGCAAGTACCACTTTTTCCACCATCAGGTCCTCTGGTGGGTCACATTTGTCAATTAAAGCGTGTGCGTGACGAAAGTGACTGCCTGGGTAACTTTCCATTTGCAGGTCTCGATTGAGGAAACCCGGGAATTTGGAGAGGTTGGAGTCCCCCATAATGAGCCACTTCCTTTCCACAGGTAAGTTCCAATCCGTAAGTTTCCTTTGTGTATACCTGTGACGACGGACTCTGAAGCGAGGCGATTGCGGCGAAGAGGTGCCGAAGGACTGCCGAAAAGCCTCTTCTAGGACCTGCATCTCCTCACCCTCTGAGGACGTGTCAGGTGAGAAGAGTGGCAGGGAGGTCGTCAGGGCCTGGCTTGCTTGCGCCTCCACCTGTCGAGTAGTTTGAGGGGAAGGGGTAATGACCCTTTCCTCCTCTGTTGGTTCTTCCCGCAGGGTTCCGGTTGCCGTTCGATGGACCTGGACAGTCACCAGCCTGGGGAGCTGTGGCGATGGAGTCGGCGAGGAATCTTGTGCCTCCAGGTAAGTTGGGTGATTGATGACCCTTGGAATTACTCTGGCCTCCTCCTCTGAGTCTGAGTCTGAGGAGAATTGCCAAGAGAAGGGGGTTTGTTGATAATGGACCCCACTGTCCTCCGCCCACCCCTTCTTCTTTGTTCCAAGGGGCCGCCTTCTTGGACCAAAGTGGACTCTTCAGAAGTCCGAGGAGGCCCGTCAGGTTCCCGGAACGGAGACCAGTCCGTGATCTGGGCCTCCTCCGTCATGGTTGCCACTGACGGGTTCTGCCTCCGGACAGGGACCGCCTGGGTCTGAAAAGACACGGACCTCACCTGGGGCAGATCCTGTGCCTGGACAGAGCAGTCCACCATGGCCGGTCCCGGCGCTGGTCGTTGCCCAACCGGGTCTGTGGGTGCCAACCTGGCTGTGATGACCGCCTCCGCATGGTCAATCACGCCCTGTGGAATTCGAGGTAGGTCCCGTCTAACCCACCGGGCTGCTACCTCGAATGCCTTCCTCCAATCCCGAGTGGGCACTCCAGGCAACTCCTCCAACCTTAATTCAAGGGTGGCCTGGTAATGCCGTTCGAGGATCAGGTAGGTGTTGTACCCCCAGTTTTTGGCGTTCCCCATAATGAGGTCCACCGTCCGCTCCGTAGGGAAGGCCGGCTTGATCATTTCTGTCAAAAGGTCCACCATCCTGGAGATCATCCTCGGTTCCGGCTTCCCAGGTTTGACCGTGACGTTCTGAAGATGATGGACCGTTTTGATGACCGCTTTTATCTTGCGGATTAGGTTGCGGAGTTGGGGGTCAGCCGACTGTCTGAGGACGTCCGGGCTTGCCACCACCGGACGGCGTCTCCACTGACCTGCTTGGGGTAAGCCCCTGCGAACTATGTCCGCGAATGATTGGTTGCGGGGACCAGTGTAGCGGGTCGCCCTGACTGGGGGAGGAACTGGCCGGCTAGGAGAAGGGAAAATGGGTCTCCTCCCGTAAGAAGAGACCGGAGCTCTCTCCGTCCACCCAGTAGGCCTCCCACCCCACTGGTCCCTTGGCAAGGGACGGGCCCGCTGACGGCGCTTGCCATAACGGACCTCTGTCCACTCCATGGTAAGTAGTTTATATATATTTTTTATATTTATATATTTATCAAAAAATGAAATAAACAACTAAGGAAGGTGTGCCAAAATTAAACAAAAAACACGACGTTTCGGCCAAAACTAGGCCTTCATCAGGTGAATGGCACACGAAGAAGGAGTGTACTCCTCAAGAGCCGGAGTAGAAATGAGCAGGGGGCGGCGTTTCAGCCCTATTTATACTCCCCTGCCCAAAAAAACGAAAAAACAAAAAACCGATTAGAAGAAATTGAAACCGAACGGTTATTTTAAAAACATGTTTTTAACCCCTAAAAATCAATTAAAACCATTTTTAATGGTAATTTAACCATTTTTTAACTATTTTTAACTAATTTTAACTGTTTTTAAAGACTTTTTTTAACTTTTTTAACTTTTTTTATATTTTTGTTTATAAACTTTTTTTATTGTTTTTAACCAACTTTTGATATTTTTTTGTTATTTTTTTATTTTTTTTGTTATTTTTTAAGGGATTAGGGTTAAAATAAAATTGTATTTACGGTTACGTTAGTGGTTAGGGTTAGGGGTTAGGGGTTAGGGTTAGTGGTTAGGGTTTGTGGTTAGGGGTTGTGGTTGGGGTTAGGGTTAGGGGTTAGTAGCTAGGGTCAGGGTTAGAGGTTGTGGTTAGGGTTAGGGGTTAAGGTTAGGGGTTGTGGTTAGGGTTAGGGTTAGTGGCTAGGGTCAGGGTTAGAGGTTGTGGTTAGGGTTAGTGGGTTAGGGTTAGGGTTAGGGTTAGGATTTTGGGGAAGTCTCCAACCCCTCTGTGAGGGGGCGGAATTGGCGCGGTCCGTCCACCCGGCCGCTCCCGCCCACTGGCCCCCCCGTCCATCCCGTCGTCGTCCTCGTGCGTACCGCACCGTAGTCCATCCGCCGCCTCCGTCCATTTTTTACAGGTGTCGTCGTCCAGGTAAGTATGTTTTTTTGTGTGAGTATGAGATATCTAATTATATGTATGTTTATTTATTAAAGGGGTAAGTATATGTATTTATTTTTTCAAGGTAAGTATAACTAAGGTAAGTATAAGCGATATGTGTATATAGGTGTACTTATGAAATGTATGTATATTTATTTATAGAGATGTAAATATTAATTATGTATGTAAAAGTCAACGTAGAAACTAAAAGAGTCTTTCCCTAAAGGTTGGAAAGAAAAGGACCAGACGTCCTAATCAAATTATTTTTTATTTACAAACATGACAAAAGTAAAACAATACAAAATCAATAGAAGCCAATTAATAATCAAAAAAGAAAAATGTGTGCCTATTTGCGACGTTTCGGCCCAATAAGGGCCTTCTTCAGGCAAGGCACACAAGACAATGCTAAATTAGCAGTAGCAGGCAAGAGCTGTTGTCCGTCCAAAAACCAAAATGAAAGTGAGCTCCCCTGAGCTGCAGCTCTATTTATACTGCTCACTGAAAAAGAAAAAAACCGATGAACAAAAAGCGATGAAAAAAAAAAAAAAAAAAAAAAAAAAAAAAAGGTTGCCGCTTATTCGGTTTTTTTCTTTTTTTTTACTCCATCACTTTTTTTCACTTTATATGGGATTTCCCTGTATTTTAACATTACATAATGTATATATATATAAAAATGAATTGTTTTTAACATATTTATTACATTTTTAATGTATTTATAATGTATTAATATTAGTCAATTAGGGTTATGTTTAGGGCCAGATTAGGGTTAGGCACAGGTTCCACTGGGGTTAGGGCCAGATTAGGGTTAGGCATAGGTTCATTGGGGTTAGGGTTAGGGCCAGATTAGGGTCAGGCATAGGTTCCACTGGGGTTAGGGTTAGGGCCAGATTAGGGTTAGGCATAGGTCCCACTGGGGTTAGGGTTAGGGCCAGATTAGGGTTAGGCATAGGTTCCACTGGGGTTAGGGTTAGGGCCAGATTAGGGTTAGGCATAGGTTCCACTGGGGTTAGGGTTAGGGCCAGATAAGGGTTAGGCATAGGTTCCACTGGGGTTAGGGTTAGGGCCAGTTTAGGGTTAGACATAGGTTCAATTAAGGTTATGTTTAGGGCCAGATTAGGGTTAAGCATAGGTTCCACTGGGGTTAGGGTTAGGGCCAGATAAGGGTTAGGCATAGGTTCCACTGGGGTTAGGGTTAGGGCCAGATTAGGGTTAGGCATAGGTTCAATTAAGGTTATGTTTAGGGCCAGATTAGGGTTAAGCATAGGTTCCACTGGAGTTAGGGTTAGGGCCAGATTAGGGTTAGGGCTAGAGTAAATTTAGGGCCAGGATCAATTGGGTTAGGGTTAGGGCCAGATTAGGGGTAGGCATAGGTTCTACTGGGGTTATGTTTAGGGCCAGATTAGGGTTAGGGCTAGATTAAGTTTTAGAGCCATTTCTAGGGTCAAAACATATCAAAATTCCATCCAATCAATAAATGTTCATCAAAATCAATACCTTGTATTGAGCCCGTACGGTTCCCTCGTCCCCAGAAAATGGATCCAACGTCTTTCCGCCTTCTTCCTCTCCCAGTCTGTCCATGTTTCACACCTCTGTAAACCTGTTATTCTCAGTGAGTCCAAACCATGTAATAAAAAATGTTGAACAACCAGTGTGTGTGTTTCTTTTTTGTTTCTGATGTTATATTTGTGTTGTGTTAACCGCATTGACAACGAATTCTTTGTTTCACCCACATATTTCAATTTACACTTCAAACAAATCAGCGCATAAACACAATTGGAAGATCCCCCAGAAAAGGTTTGTACAATTTTCAAAATTAAATCATTTTTACAATTCACAATAAATTTCAAATTCAACAATTCTTTTGTCTTCTTTTGTATTTTTTTCTGCAAATCTGGAAGTTTGGCAACCACCAAGTAATCACGGAGATTTCGATTTCTCCTGTATGCTGAAATTACTCTAAATTTCTTAAAGTGTGGCAATTCTTTAGAAAAATTGTAAAAATTGGATTTCCATTTACCATTTAACCCTTTGCTGACCGAATCAAAAGTAGAAATTAAAGGAATTAACTGTCCATCTTGTTTTGGTTTTGAAATGTCAAATTGTTTGAAACAGTGTCTCAAAAATGACCTAGAGTAACCCCTCTTGCGTAATGAATTAAACAAAATTCTAACAGCATTAATAAAATCATCTCGTTGTGTACAAATTCTGTAGAACCTCAAAAGTTGTGACTTAACCAACCCGGCAAAAGTATGCTTTGGGTGAAAGCTGGATTTAAACAACAAGGCATGCAAATCCGTTTTCTTGAAAAAAACTTTTACATCAAGTTGGTGCGTCAAATCAAAATCCCGACCTTTAAAAACTGTTGTGTCTAAGAAATCAATTGAATCAGAACAGATTTCAGATTCTAGCTGAATTGAAGAATCATGTGAATTCAAAATCAACAAAAAGGCATCAAATTCCTCCTTTGATCCTTCCCAAATCCCCCAAATATCATCTAAATACCTTAGATAATACAGTGGTTTCCGTTCACATTTCAAAAACACCTCCTCTTCCCAAATAGACATGAAAATATTAGCATAGGCCGGAGCAAATCTTTTTCCCATTGCCGTCCCTTTGACTTGTAAGTAAAATTCACCATTAAAATTAAAATCATTTCTTTTTAAATTAATTTCTAATAATTGTAAAAGTTCCTCGTCTGGCCTCTTTGGATCAGGATACCTTGAAAAAATCTTTTTAACTGCCGCCAATCCCGCTTCAATATCAATATTTGTGTAAAGGCTTGCGACATCCATAGAAAAAAATAAAATTTTGGAGGAACCTTAATATTTTTAATTAAATTCACGAAATGGTAAGTATCTTTTATGTAAGACGGATGTTTTGTTGACAGAGGGTTGAGAAAAAATCTAAATATTCCGCTGTCTGATAGGTTTCGCTGCCGCAGTCCGAAACTATAGGTCTTCCCTTAGGAATTTGGTGTGGAACTGTCCAAGTATTTGGATTTTTATGTATTTTGGGCAGAATGTAAAACCTCCTTTCCCTAGGTTGGGGTTCACCTTTTAAATATTGTACCTGTTTGGCATTAATGAACTTTTTCTTTTTTAATTTAATTAAAATATCATTAATTATTGGTATAGTTTTTAAGAAAATGGGTTCTTCCAATTTTTTATAATAATTTTTATCATTTAATTGTCTATTAACTTCAAATATATATTGCTCCCTGTCCATTATTACCACCGCTGAGCCTTTATCGGCTGGTTTTATAACTATATGTTTGGCATTTTTTAATTCTTTTAAGGCATGAATTTCCTCTGTTTTTAAATTAGAACTTTCCATATAGGAATTATAATTATTCTTAAACATATTTACATCGCTTTTAATTAAATTTCTTACTTCCCCAGAAATATCGGTGAGCGATGGCGACCAAATGGAAGCACCCAAAAAGGTTTCTTCTCTCTAGGGGGAGAATTTTTGAAGTAATCTACCAATTTAATTCTTCGGTGGTAAGTTTGTAAATCAAATTGCATTTGAAAATAATGATTTGTATTTTTAATTTGGGACGGGACAAAGGTCAACCCTCTGTTTAAAAGGTCAAGTTGTGGTTTAGACAATTCAAATTTTCTGGACAAATTAACAACATTCTGGGTCAGTATTGACCCAGATGTATCAAGCCCTCCATCGTACAGCCTTACAGGGCAGGCCAATTTAACTCTCTCCACCAATGTCGGAGCATTTGCTTACCCGTCTCCTCCGTCCAGTGGACGTCATCCAGCTCGGTTTCGAACAGATGGAGGGGCAGTTGCGGGATGAACCCCATGTTCCTCTGGATGTGGTCGTTGAGAGTCTGAAGATTCAGCTGTTCCTCCACCGGAAGGTTAGTAGAGAAGTTCACGAGGGGAATCCAAACCTTCGCGTATGGGAATTTCTTCTTGGCCGCTCGCACCGCTCCCTGGAGATTCTTGATCGTGGTTTCCTTGGATTTGTTCTCTCTTGAATTAATCCCAAAGGCCAAGACGATCTTCTCGACGACCAAATCCCTCGGTGGACAGGCCTTCTCAAGTAGGGCCTGGGCGTGGCGAAAGTGTCCCCCTGGGAAGGAGTCAATCTGCAGATCGCTGCAGGAGTGGCTCGGAAGCTTGCTGAGGTTGGAGTCTCCCATTATAATCCACTTCTTTTCAGCCACCAGATTCCAATCTGTGAGTTTCCGTTGGGTGTACACATGTCTTCGGGGCTGGAAGCGTCCGCTGGTAAGCCCGGGAGGACCCCAGGTTGGTCTGCTTCTCCATCGTCCTCCTCTTCATGGGTCCGGTGAACCTGGGCTACATGCAGGATCGAAGGAAGGGTCCCCCGGTTCGAGGATCCTGAGGCCTGCTCTGGGCTGTCGAGAAAGGTCGGACTCACCCGGAATGGAAGGTCCTCCTCCTGCACCTCTTCTTCGCCCACCTCGTCTAAGGTGAACAGGTCCGCCACCCTTACTTGTGAAGACTCCGAGGTAGGTGTCTCCGTTTGGGGCTGCCAGTCAATCAGGTCTGACTGGTCTGCAAAGAAGTCCTCATCCTCAGGGACTGGCCTTCTTGTCCTTCTCTGGACCCGTCTTTGTCTTCGAGGGACCTGGTAGGAGGGCAGCTCTGCCTCCTCGTCCTGCTCCTCATCTGAAACCAGTGTAGATGTAGTCATGGTGGCAGTCGTTCTCACCCTGGGCCGTTCTTCATCCGGGTCCTTCGTTGGTCGTGTGGATCGAGGTCCGTCCTGGACCCTCACGGTCCGTCGGGGTTCCGCTGGCTCCGACTGGACTGATGTGGTGGTCCTCTCGGGCCTCCGTAGTCGTGGTTGTACATCTTGGCCATCCGTAGCAACCACTCGTGCTGTGATGAGGGCCTCAGCGTGGTCAATTGCATCCTGGGTCAGGCGTTGGAGCCTTCGTCTGGCCCATCTTGTGGAGACCTCAAACGCTGTCTTCCAATCTGGAACCAGGAGCTCCTCCAGTTCTTCCAAGGCCGTATCTAGTCCTTCTTTGTAGTGATCCATTAGAATGGTGAGGGTATTGTAGCCCCAATTCTCCGCATTCCCTTGGATCATCTGTAAAGTCCGTGACGTGGGACCCGCTGGTCGGATCATCGTTGATAATTCCTCCACCATCCTATTAATCATCCTGGGTCCCTCCTTCCCTGGCTTTGGAGAGACGTTCTGGAGGTGGTGCACCAACTGGATGACGGTGAACATCTTCTTAAACAGCCGGCGAAGTTGTGTATCGGCGGGTTGCCGTAAGATGTCATCTGTTGGCCGCTCCTGTGGAGGCGGTTGGCGAGGGCGAAATCCAAAATTCCCTTGTCGGTTCTGTCCTGGAGGGTAGTAGGGCCTAGTGTAACGAGAGGACCAAGGTGGAGGCGCAGGCCGGCTAGGATTTTGGGGAAGTCTCCAACCCCTCTGTGAGGGGGCGGAATTGGCGCGGTCCGTCCACCCGGCCGCTCCCGCCCACTGGCCCCCCCGTCCATCCCGTCGTCGTCCTCGTGCGTACCGCACCGTAGTCCATCCGCCGCCTCCGTCCATTTTTTACAGGTGTCGTCGTCCAGGTAAGTATGTTTTTTTGTGTGAGTATGAGATATCTAATTATATGTATGTTTATTTATTAAAGGGGTAAGTATATGTATTTATTTTTTCAAGGTAAGTATAACTAAGGTAAGTATAAGCGATATGTGTATATAGGTGTACTTATGAAATGTATGTATATTTATTTATAGAGATGTAAATATTAATTATGTATGTAAAAGTCAACGTAGAAACTAAAAGAGTCTTTCCCTAAAGGTTGGAAAGAAAAGGACCAGACGTCCTAATCAAATTATTTTTTATTTACAAACATGACAAAAGTAAAACAATACAAAATCAATAGAAGCCAATTAATAATCAAAAAAGAAAAATGTGTGCCTATTTGCGACGTTTCGGCCCAATAAGGGCCTTCTTCAGGCAAGGCACACAAAACAATGCTAAATTAGCAGTAGCAGGCAAGAGCTGTTGTCCGTCCGAAAATCAAAATGAAAGTGAGCTCCCCTGAGCTGCAGCTCTATTTATACTGCTCACTGAAAAAGAAAAAAACCGATGAACAAAAAGCGATGAAAAAAAAAAAGCGATGAAAAAAAGGTTGCCGCTTATTCGGTTTTTTTCCAACTCCATCACTTTTTTTCAATTTATATGGGATTTCCCTGTATTTTAACATTACATAATGTATATATATATAAAAATGAATTGTTTTTAACATATTTATTACATTTTTAATGTATTTATAATGTATTAATATTAGTCAATTAGGGTTATGTTTAGGGCCAGATTAGGGTTAGGCACAGGTTCCACTGGGGTTAGGGCCAGATTAGGGTTAGGCATAGGTTCATTGGGGTTAGGGTTAGGGCCAGATTAGGGTCAGGCATAGGTTCCACTGGGGTTAGGGTTAGGGCCAGATTAGGGTTAGGCATAGGTCCCACTGGGGTTAGGGTTAGGGCCAGATTAGGGTTAGGCATAGGTTCCACTGGGGTTAGGGTTAGGGCCAGATTAGGGTTAGGCATAGGTTCCACTGGGGTTAGGGTTAGGGCCAGATAAGGGTTAGGCATAGGTTCCACTGGGGTTAGGGTTAGGGCCAGTTTAGGGTTAGACATAGGTTCAATTAAGGTTATGTTTAGGGCCAGATTAGGGTTAAGCATAGGTTCCACTGGGGTTAGGGTTAGGGCCAGATAAGGGTTAGGCATAGGTTCCACTGGGGTTAGGGTTAGGGCCAGATTAGGGTTAGGCATAGGTTCAATTAAGGTTATGTTTAGGGCCAGATTAGGGTTAAGCATAGGTTCCACTGGAGTTAGGGTTAGGGCCAGATTAGGGTTAGGGCTAGAGTAAATTTAGGGCCAGGATCAATTGGGTTAGGGTTAGGGCCAGATTAGGGGTAGGCATAGGTTCTACTGGGGTTATGTTTAGGGCCAGATTAGGGTTAGGGCTAGATTAAGTTTTAGAGCCATTTCTAGGGTCAAAACATAACAAAATTCCATCCAATCAATAAATGTTCATCAAAATCAATACCTTGTATTGAGCCCGTACGGTTCCCTCGTCCCCAGAAAATGGATCCAACGTCTTTCCGCCTTCTTCCTCTCCCAGTCTGTCCATGTTTCACACCTCTGTAAACCTGTTATTCTCAGTGAGTCCAAACCATGTAATAAAAAATGTTGAACAACCAGTGTGTGTGTTTCTTTTTTGTTTCTGATGTTATATTTGTGTTGTGTTAACCGCATTGACAACGAATTCTTTGTTTCACCCACATATTTCAATTTACACTTCAAACAAATCAGCGCATAAACACAATTGGAAGATCCCCCAGAAAAGGTTTGTACAATTTTCAAAATTAAATCATTTTTACAATTCACAATAAATTTCAAATTCAACAATTCTTTTGTCTTCTTTTGTATTTTTTTCTGCAAATCTGGAAGTTTGGCAACCACCAAGTAATCACGGAGATTTCGATTTCTCCTGTATGCTGAAATTACTCTAAATTTCTTAAAGTGTGGCAATTCTTTAGAAAAATTGTAAAAATTGGATTTCCATTTACCATTTAACCCTTTGCTGACCGAATCAAAAGTAGAAATTAAAGGAATTAACTGTCCATCTTGTTTTGGTTTTGAAATGTCAAATTGTTTGAAACAGTGTCTCAAAAATGACCTAGAGTAACCCCTCTTGCGTAATGAATTAAACAAAATTCTAACAGCATTAATAAAATCATCTCGTTGTGTACAAATTCTGTAGAACCTCAAAAGTTGTGACTTAACCAACCCGGCAAAAGTATGCTTTGGGTGAAAGCTGGATTTAAACAACAAGGCATGCAAATCCGTTTTCTTGAAAAAAACTTTTACATCAAGTTGGTGCGTCAAATCAAAATCCCGACCTTTAAAAACTGTTGTGTCTAAGAAATCAATTGAATCAGAACAGATTTCAGATTCTAGCTGAATTGAAGAATCATGTGAATTCAAAATCAACAAAAAGGCATCAAATTCCTCCTTTGATCCTTCCCAAATCCCCCAAATATCATCTAAATACCTTAGATAATACAGTGGTTTCCGTTCACATTTCAAAAACACCTCCTCTTCCCAAATAGACATGAAAATATTAGCATAGGCCGGAGCAAATCTTTTTCCCATTGCCGTCCCTTTGACTTGTAAGTAAAATTCACCATTAAAATTAAAATCATTTCTTTTTAAATTAATTTCTAATAATTGTAAAAGTTCCTCGTCTGGCCTCTTTGGATCAGGATACCTTGAAAAAATCTTTTTAACTGCCGCCAATCCCGCTTCAATATCAATATTTGTGTAAAGGCTTGCGACATCCATAGAAAAAAATAAAATTTTGGAGGAACCTTAATATTTTTAATTAAATTCACGAAATGGTAAGTATCTTTTATGTAAGACGGATGTTTTGTTGACAGAGGGTTGAGAAAAAAATCTAAATATTCCGCTGTCTGATAGGTTTCGCTGCCGCAGTCCGAAACTATAGGTCTTCCCTTAGGAATTTGGTGTGGAACTGTCCAAGTATTTGGATTTTTATGTATTTTGGGCAGAATGTAAAACCTCCTTTCCCTAGGTTGGGGTTCACCTTTTAAATATTGTACCTGTTTGGCATTAATGAACTTTTTCTTTTTTAATTTAATTAAAATATCATTAATTATTGGTATAGTTTTTTAAGAAAATGGGTTCTTCCAATTTTTTATAATAATTTTTATCATTTAATTGTCTATTAACTTCAAATATATATTGCTCCCTGTCCATTATTACCACCGCTGAGCCTTTATCGGCTGGTTTTATAACTATATGTTTGGCATTTTTTAATTCTTTTAAGGCATGAATTTCCTCTGTTTTTAAATTAGAACTTTCCATATAGGAATTATAATTATTCTTAAACATATTTACATCGCTTTTAATTAAATTTCTTACTTCCCCAGAGATATCGGTGAGCGATGGCGACCAAATGGAAGCACCCAAAAAGGTTTCTTCTCTCTAGGGGGAGAATTTTTGAAGTAATCTACCAATTTAATTCTTCGGTGGTAAGTTTGTAAATCAAATTGCATTTGAAAATAATGATTTGTATTTTTAATTTGGGACGGGACAAAGGTCAACCCTCTGTTTAAAAGGTCAAGTTGTGGTTTAGACAATTCAAATTTTCTGGACAAATTAACAACATTCTGGGTCAGTATTGACCCAGATGTATCAAGCCCTCCATCGTACAGCCTTACAGGGCAGGCCAATTTAACTCTCTCCACCAATGTCGGAGCATTTGCTTACCCGTCTCCTCCGTCCAGTGGACGTCATCCAGCTCGGTTTCGAACAGATGGAGGGGCAGTTGCGGGATGAACCCCATGTTCCTCTGGATGTGGTCGTTGAGAGTCTGAAGATTCAGCTGTTCCTCCACCGGAAGGTTAGTAGAGAAGTTCACGAGGGGAATCCAAACCTTCGCGTATGGGAATTTCTTCTTGGCCGCTCGCACCGCTCCCTGGAGATTCTTGATCGTGGTTTCCTTGGATTTGTTCTCTCTTGAATTAATCCCAAAGGCCAAGACGATCTTCTCGACGACCAAATCCCTCGGTGGACAGGCCTTCTCAAGTAGGGCCTGGGCGTGGCGAAAGTGTCCCCCTGGGAAGGAGTCAATCTGCAGATCGCTGCAGGAGTGGCTCGGAAGCTTGCTGAGGTTGGAGTCTCCCATTATAATCCACTTCTTTTCAGCCACCAGATTCCAATCTGTGAGTTTCCGTTGGGTGTACACATGTCTTCGGGGCTGGAAGCGTCCGCTGGTAAGCCCCGGGAGGACCCCAGGTTGGTCTGCTTCTCCATCGTCCTCCTCTTCATGGGTCCGGTGAACCTGGGCTACATGCAGGATCGAAGGAAGGGTCCCCCGGTTCGAGGATCCTGAGGCCTGCTCTGGGCTGTCGAGAAAGGTCGGACTCACCCGGAATGGAAGGTCCTCCTCCTGCACCTCTTCTTCGCCCACCTCGTCTAAGGTGAACAGGTCCGCCACCCTTACTTGTGAAGACTCCGAGGTAGGTGTCTCCGTTTGGGGCTGCCAGTCAATCAGGTCTGACTGGTCTGCAAAGAAGTCCTCATCCTCAGGGACTGGCCTTCTTGTCCTTCTCTGGACCCGTCTTTGTCTTCGAGGGACCTGGTAGGAGGGCAGCTCTGCCTCCTCGTCCTGCTCCTCATCTGAAACCAGTGTAGATGTAGTCATGGTGGCAGTCGTTCTCACCCTGGGCCGTTCTTCATCCGGGTCCTTCGTTGGTCGTGTGGATCGAGGTCCGTCCTGGACCCTCACGGTCCGTCGGGGTTCCGCTGGCTCCGACTGGACTGATGTGGTGGTCCTCTCGGGCCTCCGTAGTCGTGGTTGTACATCTTGGCCATCCGTAGCAACCACTCGTGCTGTGATGAGGGCCTCAGCGTGGTCAATTGCATCCTGGGTCAGGCGTTGGAGCCTTCGTCTGGCCCATCTTGTGGAGACCTCAAACGCTGTCTTCCAATCTGGAACCAGGAGCTCCTCCAGTTCTTCCAAGGCCGTATCTAGTCCTTCTTTGTAGTGATCCATTAGAATGGTGAGGGTATTGTAGCCCCAATTCTCCGCATTCCCTTGGATCATCTGTAAAGTCCGTGACGTGGGACCCGCTGGTCGGATCATCGTTGATAATTCCTCCACCATCCTATTAATCATCCTGGGTCCCTCCTTCCCTGGCTTTGGAGAGACGTTCTGGAGGTGGTGCACCAACTGGATGACGGTGAACATCTTCTTAAACAGCCGGCGAAGTTGTGTATCGGCGGGTTGCCGTAAGATGTCATCTGTTGGCCGCTCCTGTGGAGGCGGTTGGCGAGGGCGAAATCCAAAATTCCCTTGTCGGTTCTGTCCTGGAGGGTAGTAGGGCCTAGTGTAACGAGAGGACCAAGGTGGAGGCGCAGGCCGGCTAGGATTTTGGGGAAGTCTCCAACCCCTCTGTGAGGGGGGCGGAATTGGCGCGGTCCGTCCACCCGGCCGCTCCCGCCCACTGGCCCCCCGTCCATCCCGTCGTCGTCCTCGTGCGTACCGCACCGTAGTCCATCCGCCGCCTCCGTCCATTTTTTACAGGTGTCGTCGTCCAGGTAAGTATGTTTTTTTGTGTGAGTATGAGATATCTAATTATATGTATGTTTATTTATTAAAGGGGTAAGTATATGTATTTATTTTTTCAAGGTAAGTATAACTAAGGTAAGTATAAGCGATATGTGTATATAGGTGTACTTATGAAATGTATGTATATTTATTTATAGAGATGTAAATATTAATTATGTATGTAAAAGTCAACGTAGAAACTAAAAGAGTCTTTCCCTAAAGGTTGGAAAGAAAAGGACCAGACGTCCTAATCAAATTATTTTTTATTTACAAACATGACAAAAGTAAAACAATACAAAATCAATAGAAGCCAATTAATAATCAAAAAAGAAAAATGTGTGCCTATTTGCGACGTTTCGGCCCAATAAGGGCCTTCTTCAGGCAAGGCACACAAGAACAATGCTAAATTAGCAGTAGCAGGCAAGAGCTGTTGTCCGTCCAAAAATCAAAATGAAAGTGAGCTCCCCTGAGCTGCAGCTCTATTTATACTGCTCACTGAAAAAGAAAAAAACCGATGAACAAAAAGCGATGAAAAAAAAAAAAACAATGAACAAAAAGGTTGCCGCTTATTCGGTTTTTTTCTCAACTCCATCACTTTTTTTCACTTTATATGGGATTTCCCTGTATTTTAACATTACATAATGTATATATATATAAAAATGAATTGTTTTTAACATATTTATTACATTTTTAATGTATTTATAATGTATTAATATTAGTCAATTAGGGTTATGTTTAGGGCCAGATTAGGGTTAGGCAAGCACGGTTCCACTGGGGTTAGGGCCAGATTAGGGTTAGGCATAGGTTCATTGGGGTTAGGGTTAGGGCCAGATTAGGGTCAGGCATAGGTTCCACTGGGGTTAGGGTTAGGGCCAGATTAGGGTTAGGCATAGGTCCCACTGGGGTTAGGGTTAGGGCCAGATTAGGGTTAGGCATAGGTTCCACTGGGGTTAGGGTTAGGGCCAGATTAGGGTTAGGGTTAGGGTTAGGGTTAGGGTTAGGGTTAGGTATATAGTGAGTTTACCACGATGGGGAATTCCCCAAACTCGAGGTTTCTGGAGAAGGGTAAGTGCTAGAGGTCTGAAATTTGGTACACAGGTAAGTCGGGCGATAGGATGAAGATGCTGTAAGTTTGGTCCGGATCCGACTTCCGGTTTGGGAGCTAGACCGGAAATGGACTTTATTTTGGCCATATCTCGGGCTAGGGAGGGCGTAGAAGGTCGGGGATTGGACAGGCGTGTTCCCCGTGGTCGAATTATGTCAGACGGAGGCGGTTTGCAAGGCTCTCCGAGGTCCAGATCCGGAGTTAAACGGGTTTGAACTTTCCCCATTGAAATGAATGGGCCAGCCAGCCAGCCAGCGGTTTTTGGTGAAATTTTCCAAAGTGTTTAGGGTTATGGTTTGGGAAATTCACCTACCTACAGAAATGTGTTTTAAGCACGTTTCAGGCCATTTGGAGTGGATTGGTAGTGCGTCTCAGGGACATTTTTGGGAAATCTGAGGAAATGATAGGTGGCGCTATCGAGCTAAAACTCTGGGATGGCGTTCTAGGGGCTGTTCTGAGCATCCTAGGCTTGTTTTTGTCTCGAAATTGCGCCATTTAAAAATGGTTAGGGTTAGGCTTAGGGCTAGGGTTAGGGGTTAGGGTTAGGGCTAGGGTTAGGTTAGGTTAGGTATAGTGAGTTTACCACGATGGGGAATTCCCCAAACTCGAGGTTTCTGGAGAAGGGTAAGTGCTAGAGGTCTGAAATTTGGTACACAGGTAAGTCGGGCGATAGGATGAAGATGCTGTAAGTTTGGTCCGGATCCGACTTCCGGTTTGGGAGCTAGACCGGAAATGGACTTTATTTTGGCCATATCTCGGGCTAGGAAGGTCGTAGAAGGTCGGGGATTGGACAGGCGTGTTCCCCGTGGTCGAATTATGTCAGACGGAGGCGGTTTGCAAGGCTCTCCGAGGTCCAGATCCGGAGTTAAACGGGTTTGAACTTTCCCCATTGAAATGAATGGGCCAGCCAGCCAGCCAGCGGTTTTTGGTGAAATTTTCCAAAGTGTTTAGGGTTATGGTTTGGGAAATTCACCTACCTACAGAAATGTGTTTTAAGCACGTTTCAGGCCATTTGGAGTGGATTGGTAGTGCGTCTCAGGGACATTTTTGGGAAATCTGAGGAAATGATAGGTGGCGCTATCGAGCTAAAACTCTGGGATGGCGTTCTAGGGGCTGTTCTGAGCATCCTAGGCTTGTTTTTGTCTCGAAATTGCGCCATTTAAAAATGGTTAGGGTTAGGGCTAGGGTTAGGGTTAGGGCTAGGGTTAGGTTAGGTAGGGTTAGGGTTAGGGTTAGGTATATAGTGAGTTTACCACGATGGGGAATTCCCCAAACTCGAGGTTTCTGGAGAAGGGTAAGTGCTAGAGGTCTGAAATTTGGTACACAGGTAAGTCGGGCGATAGGATGAAGATGCTGTAAGTTTGGTCCGGATCCGACTTCCGGTTTGGGAGCTAGACCGGAAATGGACTTTATTTTGGCCATATCTCGGGCCAGGAAGGTCGTAGAAGGTCGGGGATTGGACAGGCGTGTTCCCCGTGGTCGAATTATGTCAGACGGAGGCGGTTTGCAAGGCTCTCCGAGGTCCAGATCCGGAGTTAAACGGGTTTGAACTTTCCCCATTGAAATGAATGGGCCAGCCAGCCAGCCAGCGGTTTTTGGTGAAATTTTCCAAAGTGTTTAGGGTTATGGTTTGGGAAATTCACCTACCTACAGAAATGTGTTTTAAGCACGTTTCAGGCCATTTGGAGTGGATTGGTAGTGCGTCTCAGGGACATTTTTGGGAAATCTGAGGAAATGATAGGTGGCGCTATCGAGCTAAAACTCTGGGATGGCGTTCTAGGGGCTGTTCTGAGCATCCTAGGCTTGTTTTTGTCTCGAAATTGCGCCATTTAAAAATGGTTAGGGTTAGGCTTAGGGCTAGGGTTAGGGTTAGGGTTAGGGTTAGGAGAAGGGAAAATGGGTCTCCTCCCGTAAGAAGAGACCGGAGCTCTCTCCGTCCACCCAGTAGGCCTCCCACCCCACTGGTCCCTTGGCAAGGGACGGGCCCGCTGACGGCGCTTGCCATAACGGACCTCTGTCCACTCCATGGTAAGTAGTTTATATATATTTTTTTATATTTATATATTTATCAAAAAATGAAATAAACAACTAAGGAAGGTGTGCCAAAATTAAACAAAAAACACGACGTTTCGGCCAAAACTAGGCCTTCATCAGGTGAATGGCACACGAAGAAGGAGTGTACTCCTCAAGAGCCGGAGTAGAAATGAGCAGGGGGCGGCGTTTCAGCCCTATTTATACTCCCTGCCCAAAAAAAACGAAAAACAAAAAACTGATTAGAAGAAATTGAAACCGAACGGTTATTTTAAAAACATGTTTTTAACCCCTAAAAAATCAATTAAAACCATTTTTAATGGTAATTTAA
Organism: Lagocephalus sceleratus; assembly: GCA_911728415.1. NCBI lineage: Eukaryota > Metazoa > Chordata > Actinopteri > Tetraodontiformes > Tetraodontidae > Lagocephalus > Lagocephalus sceleratus. Next base: position 46,815 of record CAJVRN010000238.1, on the reverse strand, counting down.
CCATTTTTTAACTATTTTTAACTAATTTTAACTGTTTTTAAAGACTTTTTTTAACTTTTTTAACTTTTTTTATATTTTTGTTTATAAACTTTTTTATTGTTTTTAACCAACTTTTGATATTTTTTTGTTATTTTTTAATTTTTTTGTTATTTTTTAAGGGATTAGGGTTAAAATAAAATTGTATTTACGGTTACGTTAGTGGTTAGGGTTAGGGGTTAGGGGTTAGGGTTAGTGGTTAGGGTTTGTGGTTAGGGGGTTGTGGTTGGGGTTAGGGTTAGGGTTAGTAGCTAGGGTCAGGGTTAGAGGTTGTGGTTAGGGTTAGGGGTTAAGGTTAGGGGTTGTGGTTAGGGTTAGGGTTAGTGGCTAGGGTCAGGGTTAGAGGTTGTGGTTAGGGTTAGTGGCTAGGGTCAGGGTTAGGGTTAGGGGTTGTGGTTAGGGTTAGGGTTAGTGGTCAGGGTTAGGGTTTGTGGTTAGGGGTCAGGGGTTAGGGTTAGGCATGTAGAAAACTGAGATTAGGTGTAGGACTAGGGGTAGGGCTAAGGTCAAAAGAACGGATAGCAAATGCAAAAGGTAAGTAGCCCAAGGTAAGTAGAACTTTTTTCTTTTTTTAGGTGGTGTTCCAGGTGAAAGGTAAGTCCTATGGCAAGTATAATTTTTTCATTGTATCCCTTTCTAAAGGTAAGTAATTTTTTTAATTCCTTTTTAAATTTAGACCCAATGGTTCCCTTGTTCCCAAAATAAAAATCCAAAACCTTTCCCTCTTCTTCCTTTCCCAATTTGTCCAATTTGAGTTTCTTTCCAGACCCGCTAATCTTAAATTTGATACCCCATGTTCCATAAAATGTCGAATTAAAGGTATGCTTTCATCTTTTTTATTTTTAATTTTTCCAATATGTTAGGGTTAGGGTTAGGGTTAGGGTTAGGGTTAGGTATATAGTGAGTTTACCACGATGGGGAATTCCCCAAACTCGAGGTTTCTGGAGAAGGGTAAGTGCTAGAGGTCTGAAATTTGGTACACAGGTAAGTCGGGCGATAGGATGAAGATGCTGTAAGTTTGGTCCGGATCCGACTTCCGGTTTGGGAGCTAGACCGGAAATGGACTTTATTTTGGCCATATCTCGGGCTAGGAAGGTCGTAGAAGGTCGGGGATTGGACAGGCGTGTTCCCCGTGGTCGAATTATGTCAGACGGAGGCGGTTTGCAAGGCTCTCCGAGGTCCAGATCCGGAGTTAAACGGGTTTGAACTTTCCCCATTGAAATGAATGGGCCAGCCAGCCAGCCAGCGGTTTTTGGTGAAATTTTCCAAAGTGTTTAGGGTTATGGTTTGGGAAATTCACCTACCTACAGAAATGTGTTTTAAGCACGTTTCAGGCCATTTGGAGTGGATTGGTAGTGCGTCTCAGGGACATTTTTGGGAAATCTGAGGAAATGATAGGTGGCGCTATCGAGCTAAAACTCTGGGATGGCGTTCTAGGGGCTGTTCTGAGCATCCTAGGCTTGTTTTTGTCTCGAAATTGCGCCATTTAAAAATGGTTAGGGTTAGGGCTAGGGTTAGGGCTAGGGTTAGGTTAGGTATATAGGGTTAGGGTTAGGGTTAGGTATATAGTGAGTTTACCACGATGGGGAATTCCCCAAACTCGAGGTTTCTGGAGAAGGGTAAGTGCTAGAGGTCTGAAATTTGGTACACAGGTAAGTCGGGCGATAGGATGAAGATGCTGTAAGTTTGGTCCGGATCCGACTTCCGGTTTGGGAGCTAGACCGGAAATGGACTTTATTTTGGCCATATCTCGGGCCAGGAAGGTCGTAGAAGGTCGGGGATTGGACAGGCGTGTTCCCCGTGGTCGAATTATGTCAGACGGAGGCGGTTTGCAAGGCTCTCCGAGGTCCAGATCCGGAGTTAAACGGGTTTGAACTTTCCCCATTGAAATGAATGGGCCAGCCAGCCAGCCAGCGGTTTTTGGTGAAATTTTCCAAAGTGTTTAGGGTTATGGTTTGGGAAATTCACCTACCTACAGAAATGTGTTTTAAGCACGTTTCAGGCCATTTGGAGTGGATTGGTAGTGCGTCTCAGGGACATTTTTGGGAAATCTGAGGAAATGATAGGTGGCGCTATCGAGCTAAAACTCTGGGATGGCGTTCTAGGGGCTGTTCTGAGCATCCTAGGCTTGTTTTTGTCTCGAAATTGCGCCATTTAAAAATGGTTAGGGTTAGGCTTAGGGCTAGGGTTAGGGTTAGGGTTAGGGTTAGGAGAAGGGAAAATGGGTCTCCTCCCGTAAGAAGAGACCGGAGCTCTCTCCGTCCACCCAGTAGGCCTCCCACCCCACTGGTCCCTTGGCAAGGGACGGGCCCGCTGACGGCGCTTGCCATAACGGACCTCTGTCCACTCCATGGTAAGTAGTTTATATATATTTTTTTATATTTATATATTTATCAAAAAATGAAATAAACAACTAAGGAAGGTGTGCCAAAATTAAACAAAAAACACGACGTTTCGGCCAAAACTAGGCCTTCATCAGGTGAATGGCACACGAAGAAGGAGTGTACTCCTCAAGAGCCGGAGTAGAAATGAGCAGGGGGCGGCGTTTCAGCCCTATTTATACTCCCCTGCCCAAAAAAACGAAAAAACAAAAAACTGATTAGAAGAAATTGAAACCGAACGGTTATTTTAAAAACATGTTTTTAACCCCTAAAAATCAATTAAAACCATTTTTAATGGTAATTTAACCATTTTTTAACTATTTTTAACTAATTTTAACTGTTTTTAAAGACTTTTTTTAACTTTTTTAACTTTTTTTATATTTTTGTTTATAAACTTTTTTTATTGTTTTTAACCAACTTTTGATATTTTTTTGTTATTTTTTTATTTTTTTGTTATTTTTTAAGGGATTAGGGTTAAAATAAAATTGTATTTACGGTTACGTTAGTGGTTAGGGTTAGGGGTTAGGGGTTAGGGTTAGTGGTTAGGGTTTGTGGTTAGGGGTTGTGGTTGGGGTTAGGGTTAGGGTTAGTAGCTAGGGTCAGGGTTAGAGGTTGTGGTTAGGGTTAGGGGTTAAGGTTAGGGGTTGTGGTTAGGGTTAGGGTTAGTGGCTAGGGTCAGGGTTAGAGGTTGTGGTTAGGGTTAGTGGCTAGGGTCAGGGTTAGGGTTAGGGGTTGTGGTTAGGGTTAGGGTTAGTGGTCAGGGTTAGGGTTTGTGGTTAGGGGTCAGGGGTTAGGGTTAGGCATGTAGAAAACTGAGATTAGGTGTAGGACTAGGGGTAGGGCTAAGGTCAAAAGAACGGATAGCAAATGCAAAAGGTAAGTAGCCCAAGGTAAGTAGAACTTTTTTCTTTTTTTAGGTGGTGTTCCAGGTGAAAGGTAAGTCCTATGGCAAGTATAATTTTTTCATTGTATCCCTTTCTAAAGGTAAGTAATTTTTTTAATTCCTTTTTAAATTTAGACCCAATGGTTCCCTTGTTCCCAAAATAAAAATCCAAAACCTTTCCCTCTTCTTCCTTTCCCAATTTGTCCAATTTGAGTTTCTTTCCAGACCCGCTAATCTTAAATTTGATACCCCATGTTCCATAAAATGTCGAATTAAAGGTATGCTTTCATCTTTTTATTTTTAATTTTTCCAATATGTTAGGGTTAGGGTTAGGGTTAGGGTTAGGGTTAGGTATATAGTGAGTTTACCACGATGGGGAATTCCCCAAACTCGAGGTTTCTGGAGAAGGGTAAGTGCTAGAGGTCTGAAATTTGGTACACAGGTAAGTCGGGCGATAGGATGAAGATGCTGTAAGTTTGGTCCGGATCCGACTTCCGGTTTGGGAGCTAGACCGGAAATGGACTTTATTTGGCCATATCTCGGGCCAGGAAGGTCGTAGAAGGTCGGGGATTGGACAGGCGTGTTCCCCGTGGTCGAATTATGTCAGACGGAGGCGGTTTGCAAGGCTCTCCGAGGTCCAGATCCGGAGTTAAACGGGTTTGAACTTTCCCCATTGAAATGAATGGGCCAGCCAGCCAGCCAGCGGTTTTTGGTGAAATTTTCCAAAGTGTTTAGGGTTATGGTTTGGGAAATTCACCTACCTACAGAAATGTGTTTTAAGCACGTTTCAGGCCATTTGGAGTGGATTGGTAGTGCGTCTCAGGGACATTTTTTGGGAAATCTGAGGAAATGATAGGTGGCGCTATCGAGCTAAAACTCTGGGATGGCGTTCTAGGGGCTGTTCTGAGCATCCTAGGCTTGTTTTTGTCTCGAAATTGCGCCATTTAAAAATGGTTAGGGTTAGGCTTAGGGCTAGGGTTAGGGTTAGGGTTAGGGTTAGGAGAAGGGAAAATGGGTCTCCTCCCGTAAGAAGAGACCGGAGCTCTCTCCGTCCACCCAGTAGGCCTCCCACCCCACTGGTCCCTTGGCAAGGGGACGGGCCCGCTGACGGCGCTTGCCATAACGGACCTCTGTCCACTCCATGGTAAGTAGTTTATATATATTTTTTATATTTATATATTTATCAAAAAATGAAATAAACAACTAAGGAAGGTGTGCCAAAATTAAACAAAAAACACGACGTTTCGGCCAAAACTAGGCCTTCATCAGGTGAATGGCACACGAAGAAGGAGTGTACTCCTCAAGAGCCGGAGTAGAAATGAGCAGGGGCGGCGTTTCAGCCCTATTTATACTCCCCTGCCCAAAAAAAACGAAAAACAAAAAACTGATTAGAAGAAATTGAAACCGAACGGTTATTTTAAAAACATGTTTTTAACCCCTAAAAATCAATTAAAACCATTTTTAATGGTAATTTAACCATTTTTTAACTATTTTTAACTAATTTTAACTGTTTTTAAAGACTTTTTTTAACTTTTTTAACTTTTTTTATATTTTTGTTTATAAACTTTTTTATTGTTTTTAACCAACTTTTGATATTTTTTTGTTATTTTTTTATTTTTTTTGTTATTTTTTAAGGGATTAGGGTTAAAATAAAATTGTATTTACGGTTACGTTAGTGGTTAGGGTTAGGGGTTAGGGGTTAGGGTTAGTGGTTAGGGTTTGTGGTTAGGGGTTGTGGTTGGGGTTAGGGTTAGGGTTAGTAGCTAGGGTCAGGGTTAGAGGTTGTGGTTAGGGTTAGGGGTTAAGGTTAGGGGTTGTGGTTAGGGTTAGGGTTAGTGGCTAGGGTCAGGGTTAGAGGTTGTGGTTAGGGTTAGTGGCTAGGGTCAGGGTTAGGGTTAGGGGTTGTGGTTAGGGTTAGGGTTAGTGGTCAGGGTTAGGGTTTGTGGTTAGGGGTCAGGGGTTAGGGTTAGGCATGTAGAAAACTGAGATTAGGTGTAGGACTAGGGGGTAGGGCTAAGGTCAAAAGAACGGATAGCAAATGCAAAAGGTAAGTAGCCCAAGGTAAGTAGAACTTTTTTCTTTTTTAGGTGGTGTTCCAGGTGAAAGGTAAGTCCTATGGCAAGTATAATTTTTTCATTGTATCCCTTTCTAAAGGTAAGTAATTTTTTTAATTCCTTTTTAAATTTAGACCCAATGGTTCCCTTGTTCCCAAAATAAAAATCCAAAACCTTTCCCTCTTCTTCCTTTCCCAATTTGTCCAATTTGAGTTTCTTTCCAGACCCGCTAATCTTAAATTTGATACCCCATGTTCCATAAAATGTCGAATTAAAGGTATGCTTTCATCTTTTTTATTTTTAATTTTTCCAATATGTTAGGGTTAGGGTTAGGGTTAGGGTTAGGGTTAGGTATATAGTGAGTTTACCACGATGGGGAATTCCCCAAACTCGAGGTTTCTGGAGAAGGGTAAGTGCTAGAGGTCTGAAATTTGGTACACAGGTAAGTCGGGCGATAGGATGAAGATGCTGTAAGTTTGGTCCGGATCCGACTTCCGGTTTGGGAGCTAGACCGGAAATGGACTTTATTTTGGCCATATCTCGGGCTAGGAAGGTCGTAGAAGGTCGGGGATTGGACAGGCGTGTTCCCCGTGGTCGAATTATGTCAGACGGAGGCGGTTTGCAAGGCTCTCCGAGGTCCAGATCCGGAGTTAAACGGGTTTGAACTTTCCCCATTGAAATGAATGGGCCAGCCAGCCAGCCAGCGGTTTTTGGTGAAATTTTCCAAAGTGTTTAGGGTTATGGTTTGGGAAATTCACCTACCTACAGAAATGTGTTTTAAGCACGTTTCAGGCCATTTGGAGTGGATTGGTAGTGCGTCTCAGGGACATTTTTGGGAAATCTGAGGAAATGATAGGTGGCGCTATCGAGCTAAAACTCTGGGATGGCGTTCTAGGGGCTGTTCTGAGCATCCTAGGCTTGTTTTTGTCTCGAAATTGCGCCATTTAAAAATGGTTAGGGTTAGGGCTAGGGTTAGGGCTAGGGTTAGGTTAGGTATATAGGGTTAGGGTTAGGGTTAGGTATATAGTGAGTTTACCACGATGGGGAATTCCCCAAACTCGAGGTTTCTGGAGAAGGGTAAGTGCTAGAGGTCTGAAATTTGGTACACAGGTAAGTCGGGCGATAGGATGAAGATGCTGTAAGTTTGGTCCGGATCCGACTTCCGGTTTGGGAGCTAGACCGGAAATGGACTTTATTTTGGCCATATCTCGGGCCAGGAAGGTCGTAGAAGGTCGGGGATTGGACAGGCGTGTTCCCCGTGGTCGAATTATGTCAGACGGAGGCGGTTTGCAAGGCTCTCCGAGGTCCAGATCCGGAGTTAAACGGGTTTGAACTTTCCCCATTGAAATGAATGGGCCAGCCAGCCAGCCAGCGGTTTTGGTGAAATTTTCCAAAGTGTTTAGGGTTATGGTTTGGGAAATTCACCTACCTACAGAAATGTGTTTTAAGCACGTTTCAGGCCATTTGGAGTGGATTGGTAGTGCGTCTCAGGGACATTTTTGGGAAATCTGAGGAAATGATAGGTGGCGCTATCGAGCTAAAACTCTGGGATGGCGTTCTAGGGGCGTCGAGCACCAGGCGTCCAACCCATAACACACCAAAACACACCCCAACACCCCGGCGAATCAGACGGAGCGGTTTGCAAGGCTCCCGAGGTCCAGATCCGAGTAAACGGGTTTGAACTTTCCCCATTAAATGAATGGGCCAGCCAGCCAGCCAGCGGTTTTTGGTGAAATTTTCCAAAGTGTTTAGGGTTATGGTTTGGGAAATTCACCTACCTACAGAAATGTGTTTTAAGCACGTTTCAGGCCATTTGGAGTGGATTGGTAGTGCGTCTCAGGGACATTTTTGGGAAATCTGAGGAAATGATAGGTGGCGCTATCGAGCTAAAACTCTGGGATGGCGTTCTAGGGCTGTTCTGAGCATCCTAGGCTTGTTTTTGTCTCGAAATTGCGCCATTTAAAAATGGTTAGGGTTAGGCTTAGGGCTAGGGTTAGGGCTAGGGTTAGGGTTAGGGTTAGGGTTAGGGTTAGGGTTAGGGTTAGGGGAATGACATAATCACTCCAGGACTCTCACTATACTGATTAGCGTCAGCATAGCTTGTATGAGAGACCCAGGCAAGGCACTGGCCGACGCATGTTAGTCCCCAGTTCACTTCCCACTTGCCAAATGGGTCCGCAAAAAGAAGAGAGGAGGGAGGAGAGAGAGAGCAGAGAAGGGTGGGTAGGGGTGTGTGCGTATGTACCTGTTTGGTAGTGGTGTCGTTGGTGGTGGTGATGGTGGGTTGGGGGGCGTGAGGGTGGGATTGTGCATGTGTGTGGGGGGGGAAAAAAGGAAAGAATTAGGGGGAGAGGAGGGAGGAGAAAAGACCAGAGAAGGGTGGGTAGGGGTGTGTGAGGGAGGGGGGGTTTGTTTAGGGTTGGGGTTGGGGGGGGTTTGGGGTTAGGGTTAGTGTCCGGAGTTAGGGCTAGGGCTGGGGGTCAGGGTTAGGGTAGGTTTAGGGCTTGGGGTTAAGGCTGGGGGGTCTAAGGTTAGGGCTGGGGGTTAATGTTTGGGTTAGGGTTAGGGCTCGGGGTTAGGGTTAGGGGTCTGGGTTAGGGTTAGGCTTCGGGGTTAGGATTAGGGGTCAGGGTTAGGGGTCTGGGTTAGGGTTAGGCTTCGGGGTTAGGGTTAGGGGTCAGGGTTGGGGTTAGGGCTCGGGGTTAGGGTCAGGGCTAGGGGGGTTGGGGTTAGGGTTGATGTTAGGGCTGGGTTAGGGTTAGGGTTAGGGCTCGGGGTTAGGGTCAGGGCTGGGGGGTTAATGTTAGGGTTAGGGTTGGGTTAGGGTTAGGGCTAGGGTTAGAGGGGTAGGGTTAGGGATGGGGTCAAAATTGCGGAAGGGTATAGCATGGGGTTTGGGTGTAGGAAATAAAATCTGAAGAGAGGGTAGAAGTGGTTTGAAAAACGTCATGTAATTCAGTGTAGATAGGGAGTCCGTTTGCCTGTGAGAGCTGGTCAGAGCAGGGAGTCTGATCCATTCTGAGCTATTGTTGCAGCAATTCCCTTCATGTGGTACGCACCAGTGAAGGCCAATTGCTGCTGTTGGAGGTTCAGTGGGACCATCCAACGCTCATGCTCTCACCTGAGACACATCATCAGTTGTGTGCCTTGAGGTCTCAGAGTGTTTCGACCGCTTATCACAAGACACTCTCACCCAAGGATGGTCCCGCCGGAGGTGCGCCGTCTCCGGGGTGTGTCTCAGTCTGTCCTACACTACTCTGTCACTTCATTTTTGGAGTCTAGGTTCGATCCGCGTACGAGTCTAGGTCCCGGTGCGTCCACGGCTCAGTCCCTAACGGCGGACTGAGGGACGGGTCTCTGATGAAGGGTGGCAATTTGAAGAGCGCCCAATTTGGTTTTGAATGGCGGCTATCACGTATGTGGTGCAGGATGTAGTGGTGTATGTGTGGGGCTAACCCCATAGAAGACCGGGCCACGTTTAAGGTTCTGCCGCCCTGAACCACCACACCCGTCGTGCTGTCCTAGAGTCGGACCACGGGGGGCCGCATACTTACCCCCTGCTTAGCATTAGGCTATTTCGTTAACACCGCTAGGTATCCATAGCCCAGCCGGACAGGGTTGAGGTTGGTTGTTCTTTCCCATGTCGTCAGGTGCTCAAGGAGGGGTGGGATTGGGAGGTGCATTTGCTTGAGGATATAGTTCAGTGGGGATGGTAGAAAAGGGAGAAAGGTAAGGGAGGTTGAGAGTGTGTGAAGGGAGACAAGGAGGTAGAGGGATCGAAAAGACATAGTAGGAAAAAAGCTTAGGTGCGTAGCTCCGAAGAGTAGTTCCAGTCTCTCTACCTGTAATTCAGAGGTCAATATGAACCTTAAGGGGTTCTCGTGATTAGAATAGTAATGAATGTTCGTTTTTATTATCGGGTGGTTGTTCTTCTGGTCTTGTCTTCTTCCGGGCGTTCTTGTCTTCTCGTCTTCTGTTCAGGTCTTCCTGTTCTTCAGTCTTCGGTCTTCAGATGTTGTTTTACTGATTCCTGGGTTGATTTCCCTCGGGTCACTGTTTCTACTGTCAGCCTGCAAGACGGTGCTGGGTTAAGTGGTATTCATGAACTTCTTTTGTCCCCTGTTTGTTGGCCCATGCCAGGTGTGAAAAGGGGCGTTGCCGAGTGTGTGGGGCAAAGGATTGTGGGAAAGTTTACCCAGGGTGCTTGCTGTTCATTCTGTTATTCCTTTTGTATTATTCTTCTTTTTTATATATGGGGTTCATTATATGCTAGTTTTATGTGTTAGAAAGGATGGGGAAAAAAATGTGTTGGTGGGTCCTTTTTGTGTTTGCTTTCCCCTTTTTTTTTGGTTTCAATGTATTCATGTGTTTCCTTCTCCTAAATGTTTCCATTTTCTTAGGTCCATGTATGTGCGTGTTTTTCTTCTTTAAAACCCGCACTTTATTATATTGTGCGGTCGTGTTTTTCTCCTTTTTTATTTCTTACTTTGGTCATTTCCTTCCTCTGTGCTGTTGCTCCTTGGGTGTGTGTGTTTGGGGGGTGTTGTCCTTCTGAGTGCAGGCTGTTCCCACTTACGTCCTCATTTGCCTGGTGGTCCCCAGGCAGGTTTCCTTGTACTTACCTTAATCCTTGTTCCGGGTGCCAGATTCAGTTATTTTTTCCGTTCCGTTGCCCAAGTGTATTTCCTGTTTTAGTCATTGCGTGTTCTTCTTCCTTCCGGTCAGTGGATCCGGGTGTTCGCATAATTTTGATATGTCCTCGTTGTCATTAGGGTATTGTTGTCCGTGATCCTTTTTCCGTGTGTTTTTGTGTTTTCTTTCTTAAGTGATATTTTTTCTTCGTCGTGCATCCTCTCATACTTATGTATATATTTATTAGTGACCATATGTTTTAGGTCGGAGAAGTGGGCAGATTGTTTTCTTACTCCCTCCCGCCTTTCTCCTTCTTTTCCAGGGTGATGGCTCCAAAGGATTCCAGAGCTTCTGAGCTTTGAAAGGATTCCGAGTTCGTGCATTGTGTGCAAGAAATAGAGTTAGGGAATTTGTTAAGTGTATCTCCTTTTATTGTTTGGGGTTGTCCTCCTGTCCTTAAAGGTCATAGGAGTTCTTTGACATAAAGGTTTAGGTCTAAAGAGGAGTGGTAGGGATCAGTTTTCCATCATTTCCTTACCTCAATGCCAGTGGGTCTGGTATTGAAATTTCCCCTTTTATTTTGTTTCCTTTATTATAGTCAGTTACAATCAGGCATTTGTGCATCCTTACAGGTGTATACATATCAGTTTACCCCATAGGAGGTTAAGTGATGCCATAAAATTTAAGAAGCATGCATTAAGTATAAGATAATGGCTAAATAAGGTGCCATTATTACAATAAAAAATCCAACTGTGCAAAAAGATGTCTTAAGAAGGCAGAAGTAACTTGTTCCCAGATCTCTGTGGGGGGGAAAAAAAGGAAAAGAATTATATACATAGAAACTTGAAGAGCTAAAACCATCGGAAGAGCTGTGCATTGTCCGTCACGTCACTTGTAATCCCATTAAAGCCTTCTAATCAAAGTTCCGGGTTTCCGTCTCTTCTTCGCCTGTTCGTTCTTCTTATATTTGTACTTGTCCATCAGGTTAATCCCCTGGTTGAGATGGCATCCCTGGGCGTCGTTCATTTAGTCCATCCGGGTAGTAGCTATTGAGTCTGCGGATCCAGTATCCTTCCCTCTTCTTTCTTTGTATTGGGGTCCATTGTGGGTCATGTTCCAGTGGTTGGCCAGTAAAGTTTTCTAATCCATGGTCCTGGAAGTGATTGATTAGGTGGGACGCTTGCTTCAGGTTTTTTCTAATGGTGTATCTATGCTGGTTGAGTCTAGTGTTCAATCCGTTTCCTGTTTCTCCCACGTAGGTTTTCCCACATCTGGCGCATTTAATAATGTAAATGCAGTTTTTCTGTGTTGCTGGTATATGGGTTGGTAGTCTGAACCCATGTTTGGTAATTGGGTCCTTTACTGATGTATATTTCCGTGTATATGGGGTCCTTTGCCTCGTCTTCTTTGGCAGTTTTGCTCTGACTAGCAGTTGTTTGAGGGTGGGGTTCCTTCTGTAGGCTGGGATAATCCTGAATGATTTCTCCAGTGCTGTGCCCTTTAGGTACCTTTTAAAGTTGTTTTGCAGCATGCGGGTTGACTGTTTAGCAAAGGTGGAGTAAGTGGTTACCAGTGGGATGCCCTGTTTGGTTTGTTGTGTTTGTTTTTCCTCCCTAGGTGGTGGTGAGTCGATGGATTTATTGATTTTCCGAAGGAATCCTCTTGAGTAACCTCTTTTCCTCAGGGCTGTGAAGAGGACTTTCCTCGCATTGTCACAGTCCTGTGTGCGTGTACAAATGCGGGAGAACCTCAGCAGTTGTGATTTTATAATTCCACCAAACACATGTTTTGGATGGAAGCTTTTCCTGTGGAGGAGTGAGTGGGAGTCTGTTGGCTTAAAAAACATTTTAGTGTCTAGTATTCCTGTTGCTGGGAAGTTTGGTCCTTTAAAGATTGTTATGTCCAGGAAATCCGTTTTTGTTTCGTTTATGGTTGCTTCCACCTTGATTGATGCGTGGTGTCCGTTCATGGTTTGTACGAACGCGTCAAATTCCTCTTGGGAGTGTGTCCAGATGCCCCAGATGTCATCCAGGTACCGTAGATATATAAGAGGCAGCTGGGTGCATTTTCTGAAAACCTCTTCTTCCCATTCCGCCATGTATATGTTGGCATAAGCAGGTGCGAAACGTTTTCCCATAGCAGTTCCTTTGACTTGTAAGTAGAATTTATCTTGAAAAACAAAATCATTTCTTGTGAGACTGATTTCTAGGAGTCGTAAGAGGCATTCATCCGGTCGGTTGGGGTCCGGGTGGCGTGTTAGTATTCTCCTGATGGCTTCAATTCCCAGTGGGATTTCAATGTTGGTGTAGAGGCTGCAGACGTCCATGGTAAAGAGAAAGCAGGGTTCCCTCAGTTCCAATGTTCTAATCTTGGACAGGAAATGCTGGGTGTTTTTAATGTAGCTGGCATGTATCGTGGATAAGGGGGTTAAAAAGTGTTCCAAGTATTCTGCTATTCCATAGCTTTCGCTCCCGCAGTCTGAGATTATGGGTCGTCCAGGTGGTATGCGGTCCGGGATTGTCCATTTTGTCCTTGGTTTGTGGATTTTCGGGAGGAGATAGAAATATCTGGGTCGGGGTGGCTGTGGTCCCAAAAGGTATTTTTGTTGCTTTTTTTGTTATTATTTTGGATTTATATAGTGCTTCCAATTCCGTTGAGATTATTTTTGCAGTTTCCACATAAATTGGTGCCGTTAGTTGGACGTAGTATTGTTCATCCTGGAGTTGGCGCAGAGCCTCCCTGACGTAGTCTGGTAGGTCCATCAGCACTATGGCACTTCCTTTGTCCGCGGGCTTGATGATTATATCTCGTTTTTTAATCAACTCCTTAAGTGCTTGTTCCTCTTCTGGTGTTAGATTTGGAATCTCGGGTGTGTGTTTTAGGTTGTTGAGTGCTGTTCCATCTTTGTTTATTAGTTCCAATAGGGGTGTCGGGAGTTGAGAGATGTGCGGTTCCCATGTTGAGGTTTCCGTAAAGGTTTTCAACGTCTGTGGCGGCTGTGGTCCAAAAAATGAGCTTAGTTTGAGGCGTCTGTGGTATTTGTATAGGTCCATTGCTATTTCCTGTCGCGTTCGTCTGGAGGCCGTCTTCGTTGGAACAAAGGAGAGTCCTTTGTTTAGGAGGGATAGTTGTTGTTGGTTCGGTTGAAAATGGGTGGAAAGGTTTACGACTTCCTTGTCTGTGGTTGGTTCCGTGTTTGTCCAGTTTTCCTTTATTCTAAAAAAGTCTTCCAATGTTGCCAAATATGATCAGCTGTCTCCGTCGTCCAGTGTACTTGGTCCGGTGCGGTGTTGAATTTGGATTTTTCCAGGTGTGGGATGAACGAGTTGAACGGTTTGATCATGTCGTTAATTTGTATTATGTTCTGTTGCATTCGGGTGGGTAGATTGTTGTTGTAGTTGATTAGTGGAACTCTTATCGTTGCATTGGGGAAGGTGGTCTGTGCAGCATTATAGAGCGATCCAAGTGTTTTCCTTAGTAGGGATGGGATTGTAGTGCTCATGTCGTTTATTCCAAAGGATAGGATGACCGTAGTTACTTGGGTTGCTATTGGTGTCCTCTCCCTGAGGATGTGTGTCCCATGTGCAATCTTTGCCCCTGGGTAGCTGTCAACTTGTATCCGGGGGTCCGAAATCTTCGGTAGCCTGGAGATGTTGGAGTCTCCTATGATCAGAATTTGTCGTTGTGGGTTCAGGAACCAGTTATGATATTTATCTCCCAAGTGTGGATGGTTCGTGAACAGGGGGTGGCACGGTGGTGTTCCAGTGGGTTTGTTTTTGGTGGGCCTTGGGTTTGGATTTTCAGTGTCGTCTTCCTCTTCTTCTCTGCTGCGTTTATTTGTTAGGTGGTCCGGGCCGGTTGTGTGGTTCCTTGTTGGTTGTCGTGGTCTCAGTTGTGGCCGTTTAGGTGTCGTGTTGTCGACTGTTATTTCTGGTGATAATGGGATGAGGGACACGGCGCAGGGATTCAGGTGGTGGTTCCATCTCATTGTTTCCGCGGTTTCTTCCGTTGGGTTTGGAAAAAGTGATGTTGGTTCTGTTGTAGACATATCTATGTTTTCTGGTGTCTGTCTTTCTGTGGGTGAACGGGCTTCCGTCGTTGTGTTTTCCGTTTCAGGTGGGCCTGTGTTGGAGGGTGTCCCTGTCCGGGGTGTATTCCTTAGTGTGGCTCGGAACTCCTTTTGTGGTTCTGTATTTTTCTCCTTTGGCTCGAGGGTTTCTTTCATTCGGATTGGGAAGGATGGTTCCATGATGTCCGTTAAGGTGATTCGTGCTGCCTCTAGTGCTTCTTCCTTTATGTAGGGTGTGTGCTGTTTTGCCCTCCTTGTGGCGACCAGAAGCGCCCTATCCCAATCCACAACCATTAGTGATTTAATTACTGTTATGGTTTCATCCTGTAGACGGAGGTAGTGTTCCTTTAAGGTTTCCACCGTGGCCTCCGTCCAGCTTTTTGCATTGTGGTGGGCACAGAGGCGTGTTTCTTCTGATGGGTAATATGGTTGGACAATCCGAATTAGGTAGGTTTCTATCTCCTTCAGGAACGTGGGGGAGTGGGTCCTCTGGTTCTTGTGGAAGTACGGCCCTCTTGTGGTATGTTAGGATGAGCCGTGTTAATGCTTGTACCAGTAGTTTAAATTCTTCCACTGTGTCCATCCTGTTCTTGCGTGTGGAGGTGGGTGTTGTGGGGTGTCACCGTGCAGGTTGGAGAAGGAAGAGGAGGGGGAGGAGGGAAAGAAGAAAGAGAGGTAGGTTAATATTCTTATACAGATGTCTACATGTGGGGTTGAGTAGGGGTAGGATCGGGGAAGGAAAAGACGAGAAAAGAAAAAGAAAATACAAGGAAAAAAAGGAAAAGAATAGGGTGGAGGAAGAAGGGGGGGAAAAAAGGGGGAAGGAAGGTTGGCCGTAACTTACAGGGATATGGGGGAGGGAGTGTGGCAGAGAGGGGTAAGGGGAGGGAAAGAGGGGAAAGAGGGGGAATGGATCCTTAGCAATCTGTGGGTTATATGAACGGAGCAGGTCCGAGGCTCGGGCAAGGGTTAGGGGAATGACATAATCACTCCAGGACTCTCACTATACTGATTAGCGTCAGCATAGCTTGTATGAGAGACCCAGGCAAGGCACTGGCCGACGCATGTTAGTCCCCAGTTCACTTCCCACTTGCCAAATGGGTCCGCAAAAAGAAGAGAGGAGGGAGGAGAAGAGAGCAGAGAAGGGTGGGTAGGGGTGTGTGCGTATGTACCTGTTTGGTAGTGGTGTCGTTGGTGGTGGTGATGGTGGGTTGGGGGGCGTGAGGGTGGGATTGTGCATGTGTGTGGGGGGAAAAAGGAAAGAATTAGGGGGAGAGGAGGGAGGAGAAAAGACCAGAGAAGGGTGGGTAGGGGTGTGTGAGGGAGGGGGGGTTTGTTTAGGGTTGGGGTTGGGGGGGGTTTTGGGGTTAGGGTTAGTGTCCGGAGTTAGGGCTAGGGCTGGGGGGTCAGGGTTAGGGTAGGTTTAGGGCTTGGGGTTAAGGCTGGGGGGTCTAAGGTTAGGGCTGGGGGGTTAATGTTTGGGTTAGGGTTAGGGCTCGGGGTTAGGGTTAGGGGGTCTGGGTTAGGGTTAGGCTTCGGGGTTAGGATTAGGGGTCAGGGTTAGGGGTCTGGGTTAGGGTTAGGCTTCGGGGTTAGGGTTAGGGGTCAGGGTTGGGGTTAGGGCTCGGGGTTAGGGTCAGGGCTAGGGGGGGGTTGGGGTTAGGGTTGATGTTAGGGCTGGGTTAGGGTTAGGGTTAGGGCTCGGGGTTAGGGTCAGGGCTGGGGGGTTAATGTTAGGGTTAGGGTTGGGTTAGGGTTAGGGCTAGGGTTAGAGGGGTAGGGTTAGGGATGGGGTCAAAATTGCGGAAGGGTATAGCATGGGGTTTGGGTGTAGGAAATAAAATCTGAAGAGAGGGTAGAAGTGGTTTGAAAAACGTCATGTAATTCAGTGTAGATAGGGAGTCCGTTTGCCTGTGAGAGCTGGTCAGAGCAGGGAGTCTGATCCATTCTGAGCTATTGTTGCAGCAATTCCCTTCATGTGGTACGCACCAGTGAAGGCCAATTGCTGCTGTTGGAGGTTCAGTGGGACCATCCAACGCTCATGCTCTCACCTGAGACACATCATCAGTTGTGTGCCTTGAGGTCTCAGAGTGTTTCGACCGCTTATCACAAGACACTCTCACCCAAGGATGGTCCCGCCGGAGGTGCGCCGTCTCCGGGGTGTGTCTCAGTCTGTCCTACACTACTCTGTCACTTCATTTTTGGAGTCTAGGTTCGATCCGCGTACGAGTCTAGGTCCCGGTGCGTCCCACGGCTCAGTCCCTAACGGCGGACTGAGGGACGGGTCTCTGATGAAGGGTGGCAATTTGAAGAGCGCCCAATTTGGTTTTGAATGGCGGCTATCACGTATGTGGTGCAGGATGTAGTGGTGTATGTGTGGGGCTAACCCCATAGAAGACCGGGCCACGTTTAAGGTTCTGCCGCCCTGAACCACCACACCCGTCGTGCTGTCCTAGAGTCGGACCACGGGGGGGCCGCATACTTACCCCCTGCTTAGCATTAGGCTATTTCGTTAACACCGCTAGGTATCCATAGCCCAGCCGGACAGGGTTGAGGTTGGTTGTTCTTTCCCATGTCGTCAGGTGCTCAAGGAGGGGTGGGATTGGGAGGTGCATTTGCTTGAGGATATAGTTCAGTGGGGATGGTAGAAAAGGGAGAAAGGTAAGGGAGGTTGAGAGTGTGTGAAGGAGACAAGGAGGTAGAGGGATCGAAAAAGACATAGTAGGAAAAAAGCTTAGGTGCGTAGCTCCGAAGAGTAGTTCCAGTCTCTCTACCTGTAATTCAGAGGTCAATATGAACCTTAAGGGGTTCTCGTGATTAGAATAGTAATGAATGTTCGTTTTTATTATCGGGTGGTTGTTCTTCTGGTCTTGTCTTCTTCCGGCGTTCTTGTCTTCTCGTCTTCTGTTCAGGTCTTCCTGTTCTTCAGTCTTCGGTCTTCAGATGTTGTTTTACTGATTCCTGGGTTGATTTCCCTCGGGTCACTGTTTCTACTGTCAGCCTGCAAGACGGTGCTGGGTTAAGTGGTATTCATGAACTTCTTTTGTCCCCTGTTTGTTGGCCCATGCCAGGTGTGAAAAGGGGCGTTGCCGAGTGTGTGGGGCAAAGGATTGTGGGAAAGTTTACCCAGGGTGCTTGCTGTTCATTCTGTTATTCCTTTTGTATTATTCTTCTTTTTTATATATATGGGGTTCATTATATGCTAGTTTTATGTGTTAGAAAGGATGGGGGAAAAAAATGTGTTGGTGGGTCCTTTTTTGTGTTTGCTTTCCCCTTTTTTTTGGTTTCAATGTATTCATGTGTTTCCTTCTCCTAAATGTTTCCATTTTCTTAGGTCCATGTATGTGCGTGTTTTTCTTCTTTAAAACCCGCACTTTATTATATTGTGCGGTCGTGTTTTTCTCCTTTTTATTTCTTACTTTGGTCATTTCCTTCCTCTGTGCTGTTGCTCCTTGGGTGTGTGTGTTTGGGGGTGTTGTCCTTCTGAGTGCAGGCTGTTCCCACTTACGTCCTCATTTGCCTGGTGGTCCCCAGGCAGGTTTCCTTGTACTTACCTTAATCCTTGTTCCGGGTGCCAGATTCAGTTATTTTTTCCGTTCCGTTGCCCAAGTGTATTTCCTGTTTTAGTCATTGCGTGTTCTTCTTCCTTCCGGTCAGTGGATCCGGGTGTTCGCATAATTTTGATATGTCCTCGTTGTCATTAGGGTATTGTTGTCCGTGATCCTTTTTCCGTGTGTTTTTGTGTTTTCTTTCTTAAGTGATATTTTTTCTTCGTCGTGCATCCTCTCATACTTATGTATATATTTATTAGTGACCATATGTTTTAGGTCGGAGAAGTGGGCAGATTGTTTTCTTACTCCCTCCCGCCTTTCTCCTTCTTTTCCAGGGTGATGGCTCCAAAGGATTCCAGAGCTTCTGAGCTTTGAAAGGATTCCGAGTTCGTGCATTGTGTGCAAGAAATAGAGTTAGGGAATTTGTTAAGTGTATCTCCTTTTATTGTTTGGGGTTGTCCTCCTGTCCTTAAAGGTCATAGGAGTTCTTTGACATAAAGGTTTAGGTCTAAAGAGGAGTGGTAGGGATCAGTTTTCCATCATTTCCTTACCTCAATGCCAGTGGGTCTGGTATTGAAATTTCCCCCTTTTATTTTGTTTCCTTTATTATAGTCAGTTACAATCAGGCATTTGTGCATCCTTACAGGTGTATACATATCAGTTTACCCCATAGGAGGTTAAGTGATGCCATAAAATTTAAGAAGCATGCATTAAGTATAAGATAATGGCTAAATAAGGTGCCATTATTACAATAAAAAATCCAACTGTGCAAAAAGATGTCTTAAGAAGGCAGAAGTAACTTGTTCCCAGATCTCTGTGGGGGGGAAAAAAAGGAAAAGAATTATATACATAGAAACTTGAAGAGCTAAAACCATCGGAAGAGCTGTGCATTGTCCGTCACGTCACTTGTAATCCCATTAAAGCCTTCTAATCAAAGTTCCGGGTTTCCGTCTCTTCTTCGCCTGTTCGTTCTTCTTATATTTGTACTTGTCCATCAGGTTAATCCCCTGGTTGAGATGGCATCCCTGGGCGTCGTTCATTTAGTCCATCCGGGTAGTAGCTATTGAGTCTGCGGATCCAGTATCCTTCCCTCTTCTTTCTTTGTATTGGGGTCCATTGTGGGTCATGTTCCAGTGGTTGGCCAGTAAAGTTTTCTAATCCATGGTCCTGGAAGTGATTGATTAGGTGGGACGCTTGCTTCAGGTTTTTTCTAATGGTGTATCTATGCTGGTTGAGTCTAGTGTTCAATCCGTTTCCTGTTTCTCCCACGTAGGTTTCCCACATCTGGCGCATTTAATAATGTAAATGCAGTTTTTCTGTGTTGCTGGTATATGGGTTGGTAGTCTGAACCCATGTTTGGTAATTGGGTCCTTTACTGATGTATATTTCCGTGTATATGGGGTCCTTTGCCTCGTCTTCTTTGGCAGTTTTGCTCTGACTAGCAGTTGTTTGAGGGTGGGGTTCCTTCTGTAGGCTGGGATAATCCTGAATGATTTCTCCAGTGCTGTGCCCTTTAGGTACCTTTTAAAGTTGTTTTGCAGCATGCGGGTTGACTGTTTAGCAAAGGTGGAGTAAGTGGTTACCAGTGGGATGCCCTGTTTGGTTTGTTGTGTTTGTTTTTCCTCCCTAGGTGGTGGTGAGTCGATGGATTTATTGATTTTCCGAAGGAATCCTCTTGAGTAACCTCTTTTCCTCAGGGCTGTGAAGAGGACTTTCCTCGCATTGTCACAGTCCTGTGTGCGTGTACAAATGCGGGAGAACCTCAGCAGTTGTGATTTTATAATTCCACCAAACACATGTTTTGGATGGAAGCTTTTCCTGTGGAGGAGTGAGTGGGAGTCTGTTGGCTTAAAAAACATTTTAGTGTCTAGTATTCCTGTTGCTGGGAAGTTTGGTCCTTTAAAGATTGTTATGTCCAGGAAATCCGTTTTTGTTTCGTTTATGGTTGCTTCCACCTTGATTGATGCGTGGTGTCCGTTCATGGTTTGTACGAACGCGTCAAATTCCTCTTGGGAGTGTGTCCAGATGCCCCAGATGTCATCCAGGTACCGTAGATATATAAGAGGCAGCTGGGTGCATTTTCTGAAAACCTCTTCTTCCCATTCCGCCATGTATATGTTGGCATAAGCAGGTGCGAAACGTTTTCCCATAGCAGTTCCTTTGACTTGTAAGTAGAATTTATCTTGAAAAACAAAATCATTTCTTGTGAGACTGATTTCTAGGAGTCGTAAGAGGCATTCATCCGGTCGGTTGGGGTCCGGGTGGCGTGTTAGTATTCTCCTGATGGCTTCAATTCCCAGTGGGATTTCAATGTTGGTGTAGAGGCTGCAGACGTCCATGGTAAAGAGAAAGCAGGGTTCCCTCAGTTCCAATGTTCTAATCTTGGACAGGAAATGCTGGGTGTTTTTAATGTAGCTGGCATGTATCGTGGATAAGGGGTTAAAAAGTGTTCCAAGTATTCTGCTATTCCATAGCTTTCGCTCCCGCAGTCTGAGATTATGGGTCGTCCAGGTGGTATGCGGTCCGGGATTGTCCATTTTGTCCTTGGTTTGTGGATTTTCGGGAGGAGATAGAAATATCTGGGTCGGGGTGGCTGTGGTCCCAAAAGGTATTTTTGTTGCTTTTTTGTTATTATTTTGGATTTATATAGTGCTTCCAATTCCGTTGAGATTATTTTTGCAGTTTCCACATAAATTGGTGCCGTTAGTTGGACGTAGTATTGTTCATCCTGGAGTTGGCGCAGAGCCTCCCTGACGTAGTCTGGTAGGTCCATCAGCACTATGGCACTTCCTTTGTCCGCGGGCTTGATGATTATATCTCGTTTTTTAATCAACTCCTTAAGTGCTTGTTCCTCTTCTGGTGTTAGATTTGGAATCTCGGGTGTGTGTTTTAGGTTGTTGAGTGCTGTTCCATCTTTGTTTATTAGTTCCAATAGGGGTGTCGGGAGTTGAGAGATGTGCGGTTCCCATGTTGAGGTTTCCGTAAAGGTTTTCAACGTCTGTGGCGGCTGTGGTCCAAAAAATGAGCTTAGTTTGAGGCGTCTGTGGTATTTGTATAGGTCCATTGCTATTTCCTGTCGCGTTCGTCTGGAGGCCGTCTTCGTTGGAACAAAGGAGAGTCCTTTGTTTAGGAGGGATAGTTGTTGTTGGTTCGGTTGAAAATGGGTGGAAAGGTTTACGACTTCCTTGTCTGTGGTTGGTTCCGTGTTTGTCCAGTTTTCCTTTATTCTAAAAAAGTCTTCCAATGTTGCCAAATATGATCAGCTGTCTCCGTCGTCCAGTGTACTTGGTCCGGTGCGGTGTTGAATTTGGATTTTTCCAGGTGTGGGATGAACGAGTTGAACGGTTTGATCATGTCGTTAATTTGTATTATGTTCTGTTGCATTCGGGTGGGTAGATTGTTGTTGTAGTTGATTAGTGGAACTCTTATCGTTGCATTGGGGAAGGTGGTCTGTGCAGCATTATAGAGCGATCCAAGTGTTTTCCTTAGTAGGGATGGGATTGTAGTGCTCATGTCGTTTATTCCAAAGGATAGGATGACCGTAGTTACTTGGGTTGCTATTGGTGTCCTCTCCCTGAGGATGTGTGTCCCATGTGCAATCTTTGCCCCTGGGTAGCTGTCAACTTGTATCCGGGGGTCCGAAATCTTCGGTAGCCTGGAGATGTTGGAGTCTCCTATGATCAGAATTTGTCGTTGTGGGTTCAGGAACCAGTTATGATATTTATCTCCCAAGTGTGGATGGTTCGTGAACAGGGGGTGGCACGGTGGTGTTCCAGTGGGTTTGTTTTTGGTGGGCCTTGGGTTTGGATTTTCAGTGTCGTCTTCCTCTTCTTCTCTGCTGCGTTTATTTGTTAGGTGGTCCGGGCCGGTTGTGTGGTTCCTTGTTGGTTGTCGTGGTCTCAGTTGTGGCCGTTTAGGTGTCGTGTTGTCGACTGTTATTTCTGGTGATAATGGGATGAGGGACACGGCGCAGGGATTCAGGTGGTGGTTCCATCTCATTGTTTCCGCGGTTTCTTCCGTTGGGTTTGGAAAAAGTGATGTTGGTTCTGTTGTAGACATATCTATGTTTTCTGGTGTCTGTCTTTCTGTGGGTGAACGGGCTTCCGTCGTTGTGTTTTCCGTTTCAGGTGGGCCTGTGTTGGAGGGTGTCCCTGTCCGGGGGTGTATTCCTTAGTGTGGCTCGGAACTCCTTTTGTGGTTCTGTATTTTTCTCCTTTGGCTCGAGGGTTTCTTTCATTCGGATTGGGAAGGATGGTTCCATGATGTCCGTTAAGGTGATTCGTGCTGCCTCTAGTGCTTCTTCCTTTATGTAGGGTGTGTGCTGTTTTGCCCTCCTTGTGGCGACCAGAAGCGCCCTATCCCAATCCACAACCATTAGTGATTTAATTACTGTTATGGTTTCATCCTGTAGACGGAGGTAGTGTTCCTTTAAGGTTTCCACCGTGGCCTCCGTCCAGCTTTTTGCATTGTGGTGGGCACAGAGGCGTGTTTCTTCTGATGGGTAATATGGTTGGACAATCCGAATTAGGTAGGTTTCTATCTCCTTCAGGAACGTGGGGAGTGGGTCCTCTGGTTCTTGTGGAAGTACGGCCCTCTTGTGGTATGTTAGGATGAGCCGTGTTAATGCTTGTACCAGTAGTTTAAATTCTTCCACTGTGTCCATCCTGTTCTTGCGTGTGGAGGTGGGTGTTGTGGGGTGTCACCGTGCAGGTTGGAGAAGGAAGAGGGAGGGGGAGGAGGGAAAGAAGAAAGAGAGGTAGGTTAATATTCTTATACAGATGTCTACATGTGGGGTTGAGTAGGGGTAGGATCGGGGAAGGAAAAGACGAGAAAAAGAAAAAGAAAATACAAGGAAAAAAAGGAAAAGAATAGGGTGGAGGAAGAAGGGGGGGAAAAAGGGGGAAGGAAGGTTGGCCGTAACTTACAGGGATATGGGGAGGGAGTGTGGCAGAGAGGGGTAAGGGGAGGGAAAGAGGGGAAAGAGGGGGAATGGATCCTTAGCAATCTGTGGGTTATATGAACGGAGCAGGTCCGAGGCTCGGGCAAGGGTTAGGGGAATGACATAATCACTCCAGGACTCTCACTATACTGATTAGCGTCAGCATAGCTTGTATGAGAGACCCAGGCAAGGCACTGGCCGACGCATGTTAGTCCCCAGTTCACTTCCCACTTGCCAAATGGGTCCGCAAAAAGAAGAGAGGAGGGAGGAGAAGAGAGCAGAGAAGGGTGGGTAGGGGTGTGTGCGTATGTACCTGTTTGGTAGTGGTGTCGTTGGTGGTGGTGATGGTGGGTTGGGGGGCGTGAGGGTGGGATTGTGCATGTGTGTGGGGGGGGAAAAAAGGAAAGAATTAGGGGGAGAGGAGGGAGGAGAAAAGACCAGAGAAGGGTGGGTAGGGGTGTGTGAGGGAGGGGGGGTTTGTTTAGGGTTGGGGTTGGGGGGGGTTTGGGGTTAGGGTTAGTGTCCGGAGTTAGGGCTAGGGCTGGGGGGTCAGGGTTAGGGTAGGTTTAGGGCTTGGGGTTAAGGCTGGGGGGGTCTAAGGTTAGGGCTGGGGGTTAATGTTTGGGTTAGGGTTAGGGCTCGGGGTTAGGGTTAGGGGTCTGGGTTAGGGTTAGGCTTCGGGGTTAGGATTAGGGGTCAGGGTTAGGGGTCTGGGTTAGGGTTAGGCTTCGGGGTTAGGGTTAGGGGTCAGGGTTGGGGTTAGGGCTCGGGGTTAGGGTCAGGGCTAGGGGGGTTGGGGTTAGGGTTGATGTTAGGGCTGGGTTAGGGTTAGGGTTAGGGCTCGGGGTTAGGGTTAGGGTTAGGTTTGGGTTAGGGTTGGGGTTCAGGGGGTCACATGTGGACTTACGGTGCACTGGCCTAATAACTTGGACTTGCCACAGCCCCCATGGACTTGTCTGGGGTAGGGGCACCAGCTGTATCTTAATGCTGTGAGGAGTTGGCGTACGGGGTGCTCCCAGGGGCTTGACCCCTGTTGTAGTTGGGCTTGTGGGGTCGAGGATGTCTCTTGGCTATCGCCGTCATCCGATGGATGGATGGATGGGGGGGGGGGGGTTTTTTATGGGACGTCGTTCAGTCCTCTAGGTGTGATGGTCCCTAGTCTCGCAATCCAGATCCTCTCTGCTCTCTTTCTCTGTCCTGTGGTCCAGTGGTCATTGGACTCGAGGCCTGATATGATGAGGTGGTCTGGAGAGTGGTGTTGGAAGTGGGTGACGAGTGGTGTTGTGAGTTGCCCCTTCCTGATGTTGCGCATGTGTTGTTGGAGCCTTATGTGTAGTGCATGTTTGGTTTCTCCTATGTAGTGTTTGTGGCAGGTGGTGCATGTAATGATATAAATGATGTTGCTGTGTGCTAGGGAATATGTGCCTAGTGAGGGGGAGGAAAGCTTGCTGTGTGGGTTGCTGATGAATTTCCTGTTTCTATAAAGTTGCTCCTCTGGTGTTGGGGGTGGTTTTCTGTGTGTTGTGAAGTTTGCTTTGACCAGCATGTTGCGTAGGTTTGGGTTCTTCCTAAATGCTGAAATAACTTTATGGTTCTGGATGGTAGGGTGCGATGGTTGGGTCTTGTTGAAGTGGTCTTTGATTGTTGATAGGAGACCCAGTGTAGTGTGGGAGAAAGTGGAGACCAGTGGTAAAATGTGTGGTTTGGGGGTGTCAGGGAGATTGATGTGTTGGTCGACCATCGTCCCGGTATGGAGGTAAGTGTGGTGGATGGTGGAGTTCCATCCCTGTTCCTGGTGGGAAGAGTAGGGGGTCAAGGGGTTAGGGTTAGGATTGGGGTTAGGGTTAGGGATGGGGTAGGTGGGATACAGACCCTGGTTAGGGTAGGGGTTAGGGTTAGGGATAGGGTAGGTCGGGTTAGGGTTAGGGTTAGTGGGATACAAACCCTGGTTCGGGTAGGGGTTAGGGTTGGGGTTAGGGGAGGTGGGATACAGACCCTGTTTCGGGTAGGGGTTAGGGTTGGGGTTAGGGTTACGAATAGGGTAGGTTGGGTTAGGATTAGGGTTGGGGGAGGTGGGATACAGACCCTGGTTCGGGTAGGGGTTAGGGTTGGGGTTAGGGTTAGGAATAGGGTAGGTAGGGGTGGGGTTAGGAATCAGGTAAGTGGGATGCAGACCCTGGTTAGGGTAGGGGTTGGGGTTAGGGTCGGGGGAAGGGGGGTGGGATATAGACCCTGATTCGGGTAGGGGTTAGGGTTGGGGTTAGGGTTAGGAATAGGGTTAGGGTTAGGGTTGGGGGAGGTGGGATACAGACCCTGGTTCGGGTAGGGGGTTAGGGTTGGGGTTAGGGTTAGGGTTAGGGTTGGGGGAGGTGGGGTACAGACCCTGGTTAGGGTTAGGGTTAGGGTTGGGGTTAGGAATAGGGTAGGTGGGGTTAGGATTAGGAGTAGGGTAGGTGGTTAGGGTAGGGTTAGGTATTAGGGAGGTGGGATACAGACCCTGGTTAGGGTAGGGGTCAAGGGGTTGGGGTTATGGTGGGGTACGGTATGTTGCTGGACGTTTGGAGACATGACGAAAGGAGACGTGGCGGGAGGAGGTCGACCAAAGGTTTGTGTAGAAGGTAGGTTGTTTTTTTCTCGATGGGGAGTTGAGGTGAGTGAGGCCAAGGTACTGTTTTTGACGTACCTAAGGAATCGTCTTGAGTAATGCCTTTTTCTAAGACTGTGGAATAAGGTGCGAGTAGCTTCATGAAAGTCCGACTGTAGGGATGAGATGCGGTGAAATCTAATGATTTGTGATTTAATTATGCCTCTGAATGTATGTTTAGGGTGGTAGCTGGATTTGTGGAGGAGTGCGTGTGTGTCTGTCGCTTTGAAATAAACTTTTGTTAGCATTCTTTTAGATCCTGGGTTGGTGTTCTGGAAGAAGACTGTGGTGTCGAGGAAGTTTACCTGCTGTGGGTCTATTGTGTATTTGACTTTTATGGATGGGTGGTGGTTGTTGAGTGTATCTATAAATCCATAAAATTCGGTTATGTGATGTGGCCATGCGCCAATGATGTCATCCAGGTAGCGAAGGTAGAAGGATGGTTTCAAGGGGCATTTTGCCAGTGCTTCTTGCTCCCACTCGCTCATGTAGATGTTGGCATAAGACGGTGCATATCTCTGTCCCATGGCTGTTCCATTGATTTGTAAGTAGTGTTTGTCGTTGAAGCAGAAGTCGTTGTTGTTCAGGCAGAGGGTGAGAAGTTGCAGGAGTTCTTTGTCGGGTCTTTGGTTGTCTGGATATTTGTTGAGGATCTTACTTACGACCCCAATGCCCAGTTCGGTGTTGATGTTTGTGTATAGGCTGTCCACGTCCAACGTGAAAAGAAGTGCCTGGGTGGGGACAGTCATGGGTCTGATGGTGTCCAGGAAGTGGTAAGTATCTTTAATATAGCTGGGGTGCTTGGTGGAGAGGGGGTTCAGGAAGTGGTCTATGTATTGGGATATGTTGTAGGATGCACTGTTGCAATCAGACACTATGGGTCTGCCAGGGGGGACCTCAAAGGGGATCGTCCAGGTTTTGGGGTCTTTGTGGATTTTGGGGAGGAGGTAGAATTGTCTATTGCGTGGGTTGTCGGGTCCCAGCAGGTGATTGCATTGTTTAGATGTAATATACTTCTGGTGGTAAAGGGACTGGACGATGGCCCTGAGTTGGGTTTGTGTATTCCGTTGAATACTGTGCTGGAGCGGTTTGTAGTACTTCTCATCTGAGAGTTGTCGGTTTGCCTCCAAGAGGTATTGTTGTCTGTCCAGTATTACTGTTTTTGACCCTTTGTCCGCTGGTTTTATGATGATATTTGGGTTGTCCATGAGTGATTTCAAGGCCCTACGCTCGGACTCTTTTAGGTTGTCCGGAATGTCAGGGAGGGGGTGGTATGCTCGAAGGGTCTGTATGCCCTTCCTGATGATTTTCTGTGTTTGCTGGGTTAGCAGGGGCAGTGCGGGTTCCCAGTTGGATGGTTGCGTGAAGGGTAGGTTTTGGTGGTTGGGTTGAAAGTGAAAATAGTCCAAGATTTTCAGTCGCCTGTGGTATCTGTGTACGTCCCTCTGGAGTTCTTCCCAGTCGTGCTTGGTTGGACGTGGGACGAAGGTTAGTCCCCTTTCCAGTAATTGTGTTTGGGCTGTAGATAGTGTGAAGAGCGTTGATAGGTTCAGGACATTGGAGTCCCTGCTGAGTTGTGCAGTGATCCAGTGTTCCTGGGATGGGATATTGTCCGGGGGGATCTGGGGCTGGCTGGGGTTGGTAGTGTTGCAGTTGGGGCCTGTGTCCTGGGCGGTATTGTTGTGATCCGGGTTAGGGTTTAGATTGAAGAAAAATTTAGTTTTTCGCACCAGTGGCTGAAGATTCGGTTAGCTGTGGCTGCTGTCCAGTGGATGTTGTCGGCTTCCGTGTTAAACGTATGGTCAGGGATTGCGGCTAGGGAGGGGAGGTGGGTGGTAATGGCCTTGTTGATCAGGTTGAGGTTGGTCTGTTGTGTTGATGTGAGTTTTGTGGAAAAGTTCAGGGTGGGAAAGTAGATATCCGCGTTAGGGAAGGTGGTCCTGGCCTGGCGGTACAGTGCCTTAAGTTGTTTAATTGATGTTTGTTTGGGGTCCTGGTCCTTATTGTTGATCCCGATTGACAAGATCAGTACTTTGGTGGAGGGGCTGGGTACTGTTTTTTCACAAATCTTTAGGAAATGGTAGAGGTTTGCTCCTGGGTAGCTGTCCAGTTGGATCTCTGGGTTGTGGTGGGGGGATTCTATTGATATTGGAGTCGCCTAGGATGACAATTGGCTTCCTGGGTTTGAAGCACCAGTCCTGCAGCTTGCGGTTGGGCCTGGCGAGGTGGTAAGTGGGTTTAAAGCTGCTGGGGCTAGGGGATGTGGGTGGGGTTGTGCGTTTGTTCTGGCTAGATAGCTTAGGGGGGCAAGAAGAAGGGGTTGGGCCGGAGTCTCCGGGTGCCACGGGCGCCGGGCCAAAGGGGGCGGAACGACGGGCCCCCTCCGATCGACGTTGAACAGAGGGCTCAGATTGGGTTTTGTTCTCGGCCATGTTGGCCTTTGAATTCCCGCTCATCATATTACCCTCCTTCCAATTGGGGTGATCATTGGGCGCACGAGGCCCCGCCCAATCAGCCCGGCAACCCGGGCGGCCCGGAGACGGCGAGGAGTTAGGGGAAATCAGGTCTAGGGTAGTTACGGCTACATTTGTTTTGTCCAGGGTGCTCAATGTGATGGTTTCAAGTTCAAGGTTGGTAAGTGGGTGTGTCTTGGGTGATGGGTGGATTTCTGCTATCGTTGTTGATCTTAGTGGGAGTTGTCCATCTTGTGGGTCATCTGGCGGAGGTGGAGTAAAGTTGGCCATAGACGGTTGCTGCGGGAGACAAGAATTGGTGAGGTGTGCTGGGTGATTGGGCGGGGGCTCAGTTCGACCGGTCGGAGTTGATCCTGTGTTGGCCTGTTTGCAGCATCTCTTTGGGGTCGAGGGGTAGAGGCCGTGATTGGGAAGGAGGTCGGGGGAGGGGGAGTCCGGGGACCTTGTTGTGGGGAGCGGGTTGTTGTGTGTGTCCGGGAATAGGTTGGGGCAGGGTGTCGTTGGGTTCCAGTGTGTTCCTGGTTTTGGGGGGGGCCGGGGATGGTTACGGGTCTCTGTGGTTTGGGGTCCAGGCTGGGTGCATCTCGGGGCTCCTGGTGGCAGGTAGGTGTCTGCGGGTGTTGTACTGGTGGGTTGGGTGTGTGTTCACTCCCTTGGGGGGGCTGGCTTTGTTGGTGTACTGGCTGGTCCTGGGTTAGGGTTAGGGCTGATGGGATGTCTTGGGTGCTGGCCTCCATTTGTTGGCTTTGTGCCCTTTCTTCCGTTACAGGGCTGCGTGGGCCCAGGAACTGTGCCAGATTGTGGGGGGCTTGTGGGTTCGGTAAGGGAGGGAACTCCTCGTTTTCTTTAGCTTCCTGGATGGTGGCCAGGGGCTGTGTTGTGCTGCTGTGTGTTTGAGGCAATGGTGGTGGTGGGGGGGATTTGCTACTCGTGGGTTGGTTGGGCTGTGTGATGCCCAGTGTGTATTCTACTGTACTTATTGTTTCTAGTGTCAATTTGTCTCCATACCGTTTTCTAGCCCATCCAATGGCTATTTGTAGTGCCAGAGGATCTTTGGGGGTGTCCTTAATAGCAGTAATTGTGGCTGTGTAGTGGTTTTTTAGGATGGCCATGTTGTTTTCCATCCAGGTATTGGTGTTCTCTGCTACTTTTTGTCGTGTTTGTGGATTTGGAGCTGCGGGTTTGATAAAGTCTGTGAGGCGGTGGACCTGCCTTAGCATGCCAGGTGGGAATCTACCTGTAACGATTGCTTTATCGATGATGTGTTTGTGGTGTGTGGCTTGTATAAGTTTGAAGTATTGTTTGCTAGCGAGTCTGGTTTCTGTAGTGGGTGGCTCTGTGGGGGTTCTGGTGGCTGGCTGTGTAGGGTAGGGGTGGAATCGTGGTCTTCTAGGGTACATGGGGTGTATGTGTCTGGTACTGTGTAAAGGGTGTGTGGTGAGTGACATGAGTGGGGGTGGTGTGGCATGCTGCGTGTGTGTTCTATATAGAGGCTGTCTACTCATACCTGTACCTTTGGCTCCGTTCCACCGCCCAGTTCCTGTTGAAAAAATCTTTTCACTTCAATAGTCAGTCGAGGTCGGAAGCCCCTACCTGGATGCACCTGGTCCGGGTTCTGGTTCGGTGAGTTGGGGTGTCGGTTCTCTGGATAGATGTTATGTCCCAGGTGTCCGGTCCAAGATTACTGTCCTTTCTCAAAAAAAACTTGTATAATCCGGATTATTGGATGTCGTTTAGACGATTGTTGAGAGGTGCCCGAGGGCTAGGGCCCCCTTCCTCGATCAGACTATTTAGATCTAACTCTAATAGACTAAAGCCAAATAAAAGCCAGAAGGATAGCTTTTTAGAGCAGGGACAGGGTAGGTAAAGCGGAGTCAAAGAACACCTGACGTTTCGCAACTCAGTTGCTTCATCAGAGGTTTAGGTGAAAGGCAGAATGAGACAGCCTGGGTGTATTTATAGCTTTAGGGATGGAGAGAGAGTGAGTAGTCCACGTGACATCTGCATGTCCAATCAGTTTGGTGGGTTCTGTGGTGGTGGGTGTCTATTGGATGATTCGTGTTTGAATTCTGGAGGGAAACGTGAGGCCAAGAATGATTGGTTCGTGGAAGGAGGTAAGGCAAAGTGGAGTGTTCTGGGTAATGTAGTGGGTAGGTCCACTGTCACCCCCAGGTGGTTGTAAAATGTAGTGTTTTGTGTGTCAGTTCCAATGGCAGGATGGCAGAGGCAACAACCCACCAAGCGGAGGACAGGGGTTCGAATCCCCGTGGGCGGCAGGACCAATGGTAAGTCCAACAAGGTAAGTGAGCAGGCGGAGACTTGGTAGCAGTAGGTGTTTGGTTCTTCTGGGGGCCTAGTTTATGTAGTGGGTTTAAAGGATTTTGCTGAGTCGGGGGCCATGGTTCCAAGTATTGGCACTGGCTGGGTTAGGTTTGGGTTAGGGTTGGGGTTCAGGGGGTCACATGTGGACTTACGGTGCACTGGCCTAATAACTTGGACTTGCCACAGCCCCCATGGACTTGTCTGGGGTAGGGGCACCAGCTGTATCTTAATGCTGTGAGGAGTTGGCGTACGGGGTGCTCCCAGGGGCTTGACCCCTGTTGTAGTTGGGCTTGTGGGGTCGAGGATGTCTCTTGGCTATCGCCGTCATCCGATGGATGGATGGATGGGGGGGGGGGGGTTTTTTATGGGACGTCGTTCAGTCCTCTAGGTGTGATGGTCCCTAGTCTCGCAATCCAGATCCTCTCTGCTCTCTTTCTCTGTCCTGTGGTCCAGTGGTCATTGGACTCGAGGCCTGATATGATGAGGTGGTCTGGAGAGTGGTGTTGGAAGTGGGTGACGAGTGGTGTTGTGAGTTGCCCCTTCCTGATGTTGCGCATGTGTTGTTGGAGCCTTATGTGTAGTGCATGTTTGGTTTCTCCTATGTAGTGTTTGTGGCAGGTGGTGCATGTAATGATATAAATGATGTTGCTGTGTGCTAGGGAATATGTGCCTAGTGAGGGGGAGGAAAGCTTGCTGTGTGGGTTGCTGATGAATTTCCTGTTTCTATAAAGTTGCTCCTCTGGTGTTGGGGGTGGTTTTCTGTGTGTTGTGAAGTTTGCTTTGACCAGCATGTTGCGTAGGTTTGGGTTCTTCCTAAATGCTGAAATAACTTTATGGTTCTGGATGGTAGGGTGCGATGGTTGGGTCTTGTTGAAGTGGTCTTTGATTGTTGATAGGAGACCCAGTGTAGTGTGGGAGAAAGTGGAGACCAGTGGTAAAATGTGTGGTTTGGGGGTGTCAGGGAGATTGATGTGTTGGTCGACCATCGTCCCGGTATGGAGGTAAGTGTGGTGGATGGTGGAGTTCCATCCCTGTTCCTGGTGGGAAGAGTAGGGGGTCAAGGGGTTAGGGTTAGGATTGGGGTTAGGGTTAGGGATGGGGTAGGTGGGATACAGACCCTGGTTAGGGTAGGGGTTAGGGTTAGGGATAGGGTAGGTCGGGTTAGGGTTAGGGTTAGTGGGATACAAACCCTGGTTCGGGTAGGGGTTAGGGTTGGGGTTAGGGGAGGTGGGATACAGACCCTGTTTCGGGTAGGGGTTAGGGTTGGGGTTAGGGTTACGAATAGGGTAGGTTGGGTTAGGATTAGGGTTGGGGGAGGTGGGATACAGACCCTGGTTCGGGTAGGGGTTAGGGTTGGGGTTAGGGTTAGGAATAGGGTAGGTAGGGGTGGGGTTAGGAATCAGGTAAGTGGGATGCAGACCCTGGTTAGGGTAGGGGTTGGGGTTAGGGTCGGGGGAAGGGGGGGTGGGATATAGACCCTGATTCGGGTAGGGGTTAGGGTTGGGGTTAGGGTTAGGAATAGGGTTAGGGTTAGGGTTGGGGGAGGTGGGATACAGACCCTGGTTCGGGTAGGGGTTAGGGTTGGGGTTAGGGTTAGGGTTAGGGTTGGGGGAGGTGGGGTACAGACCCTGGTTAGGGTTAGGGTTAGGGTTGGGGTTAGGAATAGGGTAGGTGGGGTTAGGATTAGGAGTAGGGTAGGTGGTTAGGGTAGGGTTAGGTATTAGGGAGGTGGGATACAGACCCTGGTTAGGGTAGGGGGTCAAGGGGTTGGGGTTATGGTGGGGTACGGTATGTTGCTGGACGTTTGGAGACATGACGAAAGGAGACGTGGCGGGAGGAGGTCGACCAAAGGTTTGTGTAGAAGGTAGGTTGTTTTTTTCTCGATGGGGAGTTGAGGTGAGTGAGGCCAAGGTACTGTTTTTGACGTACCTAAGGAATCGTCTTGAGTAATGCCTTTTTCTAAGACTGTGGAATAAGGTGCGAGTAGCTTCATGAAAGTCCGACTGTAGGGATGAGATGCGGTGAAATCTAATGATTTGTGATTTAATTATGCCTCTGAATGTATGTTTAGGGTGGTAGCTGGATTTGTGGAGGAGTGCGTGTGTGTCTGTCGCTTTGAAATAAACTTTTGTTAGCATTCTTTTAGATCCTGGGTTGGTGTTCTGGAAGAAGACTGTGGTGTCGAGGAAGTTTACCTGCTGTGGGTCTATTGTGTATTTGACTTTTATGGATGGGTGGTGGTTGTTGAGTGTATCTATAAATCCATAAAATTCGGTTATGTGATGTGGCCATGCGCCAATGATGTCATCCAGGTAGCGAAGGTAGAAGGATGGTTTCAAGGGGCATTTTGCCAGTGCTTCTTGCTCCCACTCGCTCATGTAGATGTTGGCATAAGACGGTGCATATCTCTGTCCCATGGCTGTTCCATTGATTTGTAAGTAGTGTTTGTCGTTGAAGCAGAAGTCGTTGTTGTTCAGGCAGAGGGTGAGAAGTTGCAGGAGTTCTTTGTCGGGTCTTTGGTTGTCTGGATATTTGTTGAGGATCTTACTTACGACCCCAATGCCCAGTTCGGTGTTGATGTTTGTGTATAGGCTGTCCACGTCCAACGTGAAAAGAAGTGCCTGGGTGGGGACAGTCATGGGTCTGATGGTGTCCAGGAAGTGGTAAGTATCTTTAATATAGCTGGGGTGCTTGGTGGAGAGGGGGTTCAGGAAGTGGTCTATGTATTGGGATATGTTGTAGGATGCACTGTTGCAATCAGACACTATGGGTCTGCCAGGGGGACCTCAAAGGGGATCGTCCAGGTTTTGGGGTCTTTGTGGATTTTGGGGAGGAGGTAGAATTGTCTATTGCGTGGGTTGTCGGGTCCCAGCAGGTGATTGCATTGTTTAGATGTAATATACTTCTGGTGGTAAAGGGACTGGACGATGGCCCTGAGTTGGGTTTGTGTATTCCGTTGAATACTGTGCTGGAGCGGTTTGTAGTACTTCTCATCTGAGAGTTGTCGGTTTGCCTCCAAGAGGTATTGTTGTCTGTCCAGTATTACTGTTTTTGACCCTTTGTCCGCTGGTTTTATGATGATATTTGGGTTGTCCATGAGTGATTTCAAGGCCCTACGCTCGGACTCTTTTAGGTTGTCCGGAATGTCAGGGAGGGGGTGGTATGCTCGAAGGGTCTGTATGCCCTTCCTGATGATTTTCTGTGTTTGCTGGGTTAGCAGGGGCAGTGCGGGTTCCCAGTTGGATGGTTGCGTGAAGGGTAGGTTTTGGTGGTTGGGTTGAAAGTGAAAATAGTCCAAGATTTTCAGTCGCCTGTGGTATCTGTGTACGTCCCTCTGGAGTTCTTCCCAGTCGTGCTTGGTTGGACGTGGGACGAAGGTTAGTCCCCTTTCCAGTAATTGTGTTTGGGCTGTAGATAGTGTGAAGAGCGTTGATAGGTTCAGGACATTGGAGTCCCTGCTGAGTTGTGCAGTGATCCAGTGTTCCTGGGATGGGATATTGTCCGGGGGATCTGGGGCTGGCTGGGGTTGGTAGTGTTGCAGTTGGGGCCTGTGTCCTGGGCGGTATTGTTGTGATCCGGGTTAGGGTTTAGATTGAAGAAAAATTTAGTTTTTCGCACCAGTGGCTGAAGATTCGGTTAGCTGTGGCTGCTGTCCAGTGGATGTTGTCGGCTTCCGTGTTAAACGTATGGTCAGGGATTGCGGCTAGGGAGGGGAGGTGGGTGGTAATGGCCTTGTTGATCAGGTTGAGGTTGGTCTGTTGTGTTGATGTGAGTTTTGTGGAAAAGTTCAGGGGTGGGAAAGTAGATATCCGCGTTAGGGAAGGTGGTCCTGGCCTGGCGGTACAGTGCCTTAAGTTGTTTAATTGATGTTTGTTTGGGGTCCTGGTCCTTATTGTTGATCCCGATTGACAAGATCAGTACTTTGGTGGAGGGGCTGGGTACTGTTTTTTCACAAATCTTTAGGAAATGGTAGAGGTTTGCTCCTGGGTAGCTGTCCAGTTGGATCTCTGGGTTGTGGTGGGGGGGGATTCTATTGATATTGGAGTCGCCTAGGATGACAATTGGCTTCCTGGGTTTGAAGCACCAGTCCTGCAGCTTGCGGTTGGGCCTGGCGAGGTGGTAAGTGGGTTTAAAGCTGCTGGGGCTAGGGGATGTGGGTGGGGTTGTGCGTTTGTTCTGGCTAGATAGCTTAGGGGGGCAAGAAGAAGGGGTTGGGCCGGAGTCTCCGGGTGCCACGGGCGCCGGGCCAAAGGGGGCGGAACGACGGGCCCCCTCCGATCGACGTTGAACAGAGGGCTCAGATTGGGTTTTGTTCTCGGCCATGTTGGCCTTTGAATTCCCGCTCATCATATTACCCTCCTTCCAATTGGGGTGATCATTGGGCGCACGAGGCCCCGCCCAATCAGCCCGGCAACCCGGGCGGCCCGGAGACGGCGAGGAGTTAGGGGAAATCAGGTCTAGGGTAGTTACGGCTACATTTGTTTTGTCCAGGGTGCTCAATGTGATGGTTTCAAGTTCAAGGTTGGTAAGTGGGTGTGTCTTGGGTGATGGGTGGATTTCTGCTATCGTTGTTGATCTTAGTGGGAGTTGTCCATCTTGTGGGTCATCTGGCGGAGGTGGAGTAAAGTTGGCCATAGACGGTTGCTGCGGGGAGACAAGAATTGGTGAGGTGTGCTGGGTGACTGGACGGGGGCTCAGTTCAACCGGTCGGAGTTGATCCTGTGTTGGCCTGTTTGCAGCATCTCTTTGGGGTCGAGGGGTAGAGGCCGTGATTGGGAAGGAGGTCGGGGGAGGGGGAGTCCGGGGACCTTGTTGTGGGGAGCGGGTTGTTGTGTGTGTCCGGGAATAGGTTGGGGCAGGGTGTCGTTGGGTTCCAGTGTGTTCCTGGTTTTGGGGGGCCGGGGATGGTTACGGGTCTCTGTGGTTTGGGGTCCAGGCTGGGTGCATCTCGGGGCTCCTGGGTGGCAGGTAGGTGTCTGCGGGTGTTGTACTGGTGGGTTGGGTGTGTGTTCACTCCCTTGGGGGGCTGGCTTTGTTGGTGTACTGGCTGGTCCTGGGTTAGGGTTAGGGCTGATGGGATGTCTTGGGTGCTGGCCTCCATTTGTTGGCTTTGTGCCCTTTCTTCCGTTACAGGGCTGCGTGGGCCCAGGAACTGTGCCAGATTGTGGGGGGCTTGTGGGTTCGGTAAGGGAGGGAACTCCTCGTTTTCTTTAGCTTCCTGGATGGTGGCCAGGGGCTGTGTTGTGCTGCTGTGTGTTTGAGGCAATGGTGGTGGTGGGGGGATTTGCTACTCGTGGGTTGGTTGGGCTGTGTGATGCCCAGTGTGTATTCTACTGTACTTATTGTTTCTAGTGTCAATTTGTCTCCATACCGTTTTCTAGCCCATCCAATGGCTATTTGTAGTGCCAGAGGATCTTTGGGGGTGTCCTTAATAGCAGTAATTGTGGCTGTGTAGTGGTTTTTTAGGATGGCCATGTTGTTTTCCATCCAGGTATTGGTGTTCTCTGCTACTTTTTGTCGTGTTTGTGGATTTGGAGCTGCGGGTTTGATAAAGTCTGTGAGGCGGTGGACCTGCCTTAGCATGCCAGGTGGGAATCTACCTGTAACGATTGCTTTATCGATGATGTGTTTGTGGTGTGTGGCTTGTATAAGTTTGAAGTATTGTTTGCTAGCGAGTCTGGTTTCTGTAGTGGGTGGCTCTGTGGGGGTTCTGGTGGCTGGCTGTGTAGGGTAGGGGTGGAATCGTGGTCTTCTAGGGTACATGGGGTGTATGTGTCTGGTACTGTGTAAAGGGTGTGTGGTGAGTGACATGAGTGGGGGTGGTGTGGCATGCTGCGTGTGTGTTCTATATAGAGGCTGTCTACTCATACCTGTACCTTTGGCTCCGTTCCACCGCCCAGTTCCTGTTGAAAAAATCTTTTCACTTCAATAGTCAGTCGAGGTCGGAAGCCCCTACCTGGATGCACCTGGTCCGGGTTCTGGTTCGGTGAGTTGGGGTGTCGGTTCTCTGGATAGATGTTATGTCCCAGGTGTCCGGTCCAAGATTACTGTCCTTTCTCAAAAAAAACTTGTATAATCCGGATTATTGGATGTCGTTTAGACGATTGTTGAGAGGTGCCCGAGGGCTAGGGCCCCCTTCCTCGATCAGACTATTTAGATCTAACTCTAATAGACTAAAGCCAAATAAAAGCCAGAAGGATAGCTTTTTAGAGCAGGGACAGGGTAGGTAAAGCGGAGTCAAAGAACACCTGACGTTTCGCAACTCAGTTGCTTCATCAGAGGTTTAGGTGAAAGGCAGAATGAGACAGCCTGGGTGTATTTATAGCTTTAGGGATGGAGAGAGAGTGAGTAGTCCACGTGACATCTGCATGTCCAATCAGTTTGGTGGGTTCTGTGGTGGTGGGTGTCTATTGGATGATTCGTGTTTGAATTCTGGAGGGAAACGTGAGGCCAAGAATGATTGGTTCGTGGAAGGAGGTAAGGCAAAGTGGAGTGTTCTGGGTAATGTAGTGGGTAGGTCCACTGTCACCCCCAGGTGGTTGTAAAATGTAGTGTTTTGTGTGTCAGTTCCAATGGCAGGATGGCAGAGGCAACAACCCACCAAGCGGAGGACAGGGGTTCGAATCCCCGTGGCGGCAGGACCAATGGTAAGTCCAACAAGGTAAGTGAGCAGGCGGAGACTTGGTAGCAGTAGGTGTTTGGTTCTTCTGGGGGCCTAGTTTATGTAGTGGGTTTAAAGGATTTTGCTGAGTCGGGGGCCATGGTTCCAAGTATTGGCACTGGCTGGGTTAGGTTTGGGTTAGGGTTGGGGTTCAGGGGGTCACATGTGGACTTACGGTGCACTGGCCTAATAACTTGGACTTGCCACAGCCCCCATGGACTTGTCTGGGGTAGGGGCACCAGCTGTATCTTAATGCTGTGAGGAGTTGGCGTACGGGGTGCTCCCAGGGGCTTGACCCCTGTTGTAGTTGGGCTTGTGGGGTCGAGGATGTCTCTTGGCTATCGCCGTCATCCGATGGATGGATGGATGGGGGGTTTTTTATGGGACGTCGTTCAGTCCTCTAGGTGTGATGGTCCCTAGTCTCGCAATCCAGATCCTCTCTGCTCTCTTTCTCTGTCCTGTGGTCCAGTGGTCATTGGACTCGAGGCCTGATATGATGAGGTGGTCTGGAGAGTGGTGTTGGAAGTGGGTGACGAGTGGTGTTGTGAGTTGCCCCTTCCTGATGTTGCGCATGTGTTGTTGGAGCCTTATGTGTAGTGCATGTTTGGTTTCTCCTATGTAGTGTTTGTGGCAGGTGGTGCATGTAATGATATAAATGATGTTGCTGTGTGCTAGGGAATATGTGCCTAGTGAGGGGAGGAAAGCTTGCTGTGTGGGTTGCTGATGAATTTCCTGTTTCTATAAAGTTGCTCCTCTGGTGTTGGGGGTGGTTTTCTGTGTGTTGTGAAGTTTGCTTTGACCAGCATGTTGCGTAGGTTTGGGTTCTTCCTAAATGCTGAAATAACTTTATGGTTCTGGATGGTAGGGTGCGATGGTTGGGTCTTGTTGAAGTGGTCTTTGATTGTTGATAGGAGACCCAGTGTAGTGTGGGAGAAAGTGGAGACCAGTGGTAAAATGTGTGGTTTGGGGGTGTCAGGGAGATTGATGTGTTGGTCGACCATCGTCCCGGTATGGAGGTAAGTGTGGTGGATGGTGGAGTTCCATCCCTGTTCCTGGTGGGAAGAGTAGGGGGTCAAGGGGTTAGGGTTAGGATTGGGGTTAGGGTTAGGGATGGGGTAGGTGGGATACAGACCCTGGTTAGGGTAGGGGTTAGGGTTAGGGATAGGGTAGGTCGGGTTAGGGTTAGGGTTAGTGGGATACAAACCCTGGTTCGGGTAGGGGTTAGGGTTGGGGTTAGGGGAGGTGGGATACAGACCCTGTTTCGGGTAGGGGTTAGGGTTGGGGTTAGGGTTACGAATAGGGTAGGTTGGGTTAGGATTAGGGTTGGGGGAGGTGGGATACAGACCCTGGTTCGGGTAGGGGTTAGGGTTGGGGTTAGGGTTAGGAATAGGGTAGGTAGGGGTGGGGTTAGGAATCAGGTAAGTGGGATGCAGACCCTGGTTAGGGTAGGGGTTGGGGTTAGGGTCGGGGGAAGGGGGTGGGATATAGACCCTGATTCGGGTAGGGGTTAGGGTTGGGGTTAGGGTTAGGAATAGGGTTAGGGTTAGGGTTGGGGGAGGTGGGATACAGACCCTGGTTCGGGTAGGGGGTCAGGGTTGGGGTTAGGGTTAGGGTTAGGGTTGGGGGAGGTGGGGTACAGACCCTGGTTAGGGTTAGGGTTAGGGTTGGGGTTAGGAATAGGGTAGGTGGGGTTAGGATTAGGAGTAGGGTAGGTGGTTAGGGTAGGGTTAGGTATTAGGGAGGTGGGATACAGACCCTGGTTAGGGTAGGGGGTCAAGGGGTTGGGGTTATGGTGGGGTACGGTATGTTGCTGGACGTTTGGAGACATGACGAAAGGAGACGTGGCGGGAGGAGGTCGACCAAAGGTTTGTGTAGAAGGTAGGTTGTTTTTTTCTCGATGGGGAGTTGAGGTGAGTGAGGCCAAGGTACTGTTTTTGACGTACCTAAGGAATCGTCTTGAGTAATGCCTTTTCTAAGACTGTGGAATAAGGTGCGAGTAGCTTCATGAAAGTCCGACTGTAGGGATGAGATGCGGTGAAATCTAATGATTTGTGATTTAATTATGCCTCTGAATGTATGTTTAGGGTGGTAGCTGGATTTGTGGAGGAGTGCGTGTGTGTCTGTCGCTTTGAAATAAACTTTTGTTAGCATTCTTTTAGATCCTGGGTTGGTGTTCTGGAAGAAGACTGTGGTGTCGAGGAAGTTTACCTGCTGTGGGTCTATTGTGTATTTGACTTTTATGGATGGGTGGTGGTTGTTGAGTGTATCTATAAATCCATAAAATTCGGTTATGTGATGTGGCCATGCGCCAATGATGTCATCCAGGTAGCGAAGGTAGAAGGATGGTTTCAAGGGGCATTTTGCCAGTGCTTCTTGCTCCCACTCGCTCATGTAGATGTTGGCATAAGACGGTGCATATCTCTGTCCCATGGCTGTTCCATTGATTTGTAAGTAGTGTTTGTCGTTGAAGCAGAAGTCGTTGTTGTTCAGGCAGAGGGTGAGAAGTTGCAGGAGTTCTTTGTCGGGTCTTTGGTTGTCTGGATATTTGTTGAGGATCTTACTTACGACCCCAATGCCCAGTTCGGTGTTGATGTTTGTGTATAGGCTGTCCACGTCCAACGTGAAAAGAAGTGCCTGGGTGGGGACAGTCATGGGTCTGATGGTGTCCAGGAAGTGGTAAGTATCTTTAATATAGCTGGGGTGCTTGGTGGAGAGGGGTTCAGGAAGTGGTCTATGTATTGGGATATGTTGTAGGATGCACTGTTGCAATCAGACACTATGGGTCTGCCAGGGGGACCTCAAAGGGGATCGTCCAGGTTTTGGGGTCTTTGTGGATTTTGGGGAGGAGGTAGAATTGTCTATTGCGTGGGTTGTCGGGTCCCAGCAGGTGATTGCATTGTTTAGATGTAATATACTTCTGGTGGTAAAGGGACTGGACGATGGCCCTGAGTTGGGTTTGTGTATTCCGTTGAATACTGTGCTGGAGCGGTTTGTAGTACTTCTCATCTGAGAGTTGTCGGTTTGCCTCCAAGAGGTATTGTTGTCTGTCCAGTATTACTGTTTTTGACCCTTTGTCCGCTGGTTTTATGATGATATTTGGGTTGTCCATGAGTGATTTCAAGGCCCTACGCTCGGACTCTTTTAGGTTGTCCGGAATGTCAGGAGGGGGTGGTATGCTCGAAGGGTCTGTATGCCCTTCCTGATGATTTTCTGTGTTTGCTGGGTTAGCAGGGGCAGTGCGGGTTCCCAGTTGGATGGTTGCGTGAAGGGTAGGTTTTGGTGGTTGGGTTGAAAGTGAAAATAGTCCAAGATTTTCAGTCGCCTGTGGTATCTGTGTACGTCCCTCTGGAGTTCTTCCCAGTCGTGCTTGGTTGGACGTGGGGCGAAGGTTAGTCCCCTTTCCAGTAATTGTGTTTGGGCTGTAGATAGTGTGAAGAGCGTTGATAGGTTCAGGACATTGGAGTCCCTGCTGAGTTGTGCAGTGATCCAGTGTTCCTGGGATGGGATATTGTCCGGGGGATCTGGGGCTGGCTGGGGTTGGTAGTGTTGCAGTTGGGGCCTGTGTCCTGGGCGGTATTGTTGTGATCCGGGTTAGGGTTTAGATTGAAGAAAATTTTAGTTTTTCGCACCAGTGGCTGAAGATTCGGTTAGCTGTGGCTGCTGTCCAGTGGATGTTGTCGGCTTCCGTGTTAAACGTATGGTCAGGGGATTGCGGCTAGGGAGGGAGGTGGGTGGTAATGGCCTTGTTGATCAGGTTGAGGTTGGTCTGTTGTGTTGATGTGAGTTTTGTGGAAAAGTTCAGGGTGGGAAAGTAGATATCCGCGTTAGGGAAGGTGGTCCTGGCCTGGCGGTACAGTGCCTTAAGTTGTTTAATTGATGTTTGTTTGGGGTCCTGGTCCTTATTGTTGATCCCGATTGACAAGATCAGTACTTTGGTGGAGGGGCTGGGTACTGTTTTTTCACAAATCTTTAGGAAATGGTAGAGGTTTGCTCCTGGGTAGCTGTCCAGTTGGATCTCTGGGTTGTGGTGGGGGGATTCTATTGATATTGGAGTCGCCTAGGATGACAATTGGCTTCCTGGGTTTGAAGCACCAGTCCTGCAGCTTGCGGTTGGGCCTGGCGAGGTGGTAAGTGGGTTTAAAGCTGCTGGGGCTAGGGGATGTGGGTGGGGTTGTGCGTTTGTTCTGGCTAGATAGCTTAGGGGGGCAAGAAGAAGGGGTTGGGCCGGAGTCTCCGGGTGCCACGGGCGCCGGGCCAAAGGGGGCGGAACGACGGGCCCCCTCCGATCGACGTTGAACAGAGGGCTCAGATTGGGTTTTGTTCTCGGCCATGTTGGCCTTTGAATTCCCGCTCATCATATTACCCTCCTTCCAATTGGGGTGATCATTGGGCGCACGAGGCCCCGCCCAATCAGCCCGGCAACCCGGGCGGCCCGGAGACGGCGAGGAGTTAGGGGAAATCAGGTCTAGGGTAGTTACGGCTACATTTGTTTTGTCCAGGGTGCTCAATGTGATGGTTTCAAGTTCAAGGTTGGTAAGTGGGTGTGTCTTGGGTGATGGGTGGATTTCTGCTATCGTTGTTGATCTTAGTGGGAGTTGTCCATCTTGTGGGTCATCTGGCGGAGGTGGAGTAAAGTTGGCCATAGACGGTTGCTGCGGGGAGACAAGAATTGGTGAGGTGTGCTGGGTGACTGGACGGGGGCTCAGTTCAACCGGTCGGAGTTGATCCTGTGTTGGCCTGTTTGCAGCATCTCTTTGGGGTCGAGGGGTAGAGGCCGTGATTGGGAAGGAGGTCGGGGGAGGGGGGAGTCCGGGGACCTTGTTGTGGGGAGCGGGTTGTTGTGTGTGTCCGGGAATAGGTTGGGGCAGGGTGTCGTTGGGTTCCAGTGTGTTCCTGGTTTTGGGGGGGGCCGGGGATGGTTACGGGTCTCTGTGGTTT
Organism: Lagocephalus sceleratus; assembly: GCA_911728415.1. NCBI lineage: Eukaryota > Metazoa > Chordata > Actinopteri > Tetraodontiformes > Tetraodontidae > Lagocephalus > Lagocephalus sceleratus. The sequence continues at coordinate 5,231 of CAJVRN010000238.1, read as the reverse complement.
GGGGTCCAGGCTGGGTGCATCTCGGGGCTCCTGGTGGCAGGTAGGTGTCTGCGGGTGTTGTACTGGTGGGTTGGGTGTGTGTTCACTCCCTTGGGGGGCTGGCTTTGTTGGTGTACTGGCTGGTCCTGGGTTAGGGTTAGGGCTGATGGGATGTCTTGGGTGCTGGCCTCCATTTGTTGGCTTTGTGCCCTTTCTTCCGTTACAGGGCTGCGTGGGCCCAGGAACTGTGCCAGATTGTGGGGGGCTTGTGGGTTCGGTAAGGGAGGGAACTCCTCGTTTCTTTAGCTTCCTGGATGGTGGCCAGGGGCTGTGTTGTGCTGCTGTGTGTTTGAGGCAATGGTGGTGGTGGGGGGATTTGCTACTCGTGGGTTGGTTGGGCTGTGTGATGCCCAGTGTGTATTCTACTGTACTTATTGTTTCTAGTGTCAATTTGTCTCCATACCGTTTTCTAGCCCATCCAATGGCTATTTGTAGTGCCAGAGGATCTTTGGGGGTGTCCTTAATAGCAGTAATTGTGGCTGTGTAGTGGTTTTTTAGGATGGCCATGTTGTTTTCCATCCAGGTATTGGTGTTCTCTGCTACTTTTTGTCGTGTTTGTGGATTTGGAGCTGCGGGTTTGATAAAGTCTGTGAGGCGGTGGACCTGCCTTAGCATGCCAGGTGGGAATCTACCTGTAACGATTGCTTTATCGATGATGTGTTTGTGGTGTGTGGCTTGTATAAGTTTGAAGTATTGTTTGCTAGCGAGTCTGGTTTCTGTAGTGGGTGGCTCTGTGGGGGTTCTGGTGGCTGGCTGTGTAGGGTAGGGGTGGAATCGTGGTCTTCTAGGGTACATGGGGTGTATGTGTCTGGTACTGTGTAAAGGGTGTGTGGTGAGTGACATGAGTGGGGGTGGTGTGGCATGCTGCGTGTGTGTTCTATATAGAGGCTGTCTACTCATACCTGTACCTTTGGCTCCGTTCCACCGCCCAGTTCCTGTTGAAAAAATCTTTTCACTTCAATAGTCAGTCGAGGTCGGAAGCCCCTACCTGGATGCACCTGGTCCGGGTTCTGGTTCGGTGAGTTGGGGTGTCGGTTCTCTGGATAGATGTTATGTCCCAGGTGTCCGGTCCAAGATTACTGTCCTTTCTCAAAAAAAACTTGTATAATCCGGATTATTGGATGTCGTTTAGACGATTGTTGAGAGGTGCCCGAGGGCTAGGGCCCCCTTCCTCGATCAGACTATTTAGATCTAACTCTAATAGACTAAAGCCAAATAAAAGCCAGAAGGATAGCTTTTTAGAGCAGGGACAGGGTAGGTAAAGCGGAGTCAAAGAACACCTGACGTTTCGCAACTCAGTTGCTTCATCAGAGGTTTAGGTGAAAGGCAGAATGAGACAGCCTGGGTGTATTTATAGCTTTAGGGATGGAGAGAGATGAGTAGTCCACGTGACATCTGCATGTCCAATCAGTTTGGTGGGTTCTGTGGTGGTGGGTGTCTATTGGATGATTCGTGTTTGAATTCTGGAGGGAAACGTGAGGCCAAGAATGATTGGTTCGTGGAAGGAGGTAAGGCAAAGTGGAGTGTTCTGGGTAATGTAGTGGGTAGGTCCACTGTCACCCCCCAGGTGGTTGTAAAATGTAGTGTTTTGTGTGTCAGTTCCAATGGCAGGATGGCAGAGGCAACAACCCACCAAGCGGAGGACAGGGGTTCGAATCCCCGTGGCGGCAGGACCAATGGTAAGTCCAACAAGGTAAGTGAGCAGGCGGAGACTTGGTAGCAGTAGGTGTTTGGTTCTTCTGGGGGCCTAGTTTATGTAGTGGGTTTAAAGGATTTTGCTGAGTCGGGGGCCATGGTTCCAAGTATTGGCACTGGCTGGGTTAGGGTTTGGGTTAGGGTTGGGGTTCAGGGGGTCACATGTGGACTTACGGTGCACTGGCCTAATAACTTGGACTTGCCACAGCCCCCATGGACTAGTCTGGGGTAGGGGCACCTGCTGTATCTTAATGCTGTGAGGAGTTGGCGTACGGGGTGCTCCCAGGGGCTTGACCCCTGTTGTAGTTGGGCTTGTGGGGTCGAGGATGTCTCTTGGCTATCGCCGTCATCCGATGGATGGATGGATGGGGGGTTTTTTATGGGACGTCGTTCAGTCCTCTAGGTGTGATGGTCCCTAGTCTCGCAATCCAGATCCCTCTCTGCTCTCTTTCTCTGTCCTGTGGTCCAGTGGTCATTGGACTCGAGGCCTGATATGATGAGGTGGTCTGGAGAGTGGTGTTGGAAGTGGGTGACGAGTGGTGTTGTGAGTTGCCCCTTCCTGATGTTGCGCATGTGTTGTTGGAGCCTTATGTGTAGTGCATGTTTGGTTTCTCCTATGTAGTGTTTGTGGCAGGTGGTGCATGTAATGATATAAATGATGTTGCTGTGTGCTAGGGAATATGTGCCTAGTGAGGGGAGGAAAGCTTGCTGTGTGGGTTGCTGATGAATTTCCTGTTTCTATAAAGTTGCTCCTCTGGTGTTGGGGGTGGTTTTCTGTGTGTTGTGAAGTTTGCTTTGACCAGCATGTTGCGTAGGTTTGGGTTCTTCCTAAATGCTGAAATAACTTTATGGTTCTGGATGGTAGGGTGCGATGGTTGGGTCTTGTTGAAGTGGTCTTTGATTGTTGATAGGAGACCCAGTGTAGTGTGGGAGAAAGTGGAGACCAGTGGTAAAATGTGTGGTTTGGGGGTGTCAGGGAGATTGATGTGTTGGTCGA